>JAPSGF010000016.1:10532659-10743202 GCA_035772895.1 Perdix hodgsoniae
GCGGCGCGGCGCGGAGCGGAGCGGGCGCGGAGCGGTGGCATGCGGCGCGGAGACATGCGGCTCTGCTCGCGCGCTGCTGCCCCGCCGACATGGACCGCCGCCGCCTGCCGCTCTTGCTGCTCTGCGCTGCCCTCGGCTCCGCCGGGCGTCTGAGCGCCCGCCCCGGCAACGAAGGTGAGCCGGGCCCGCGGGTTGGCGGGCCCCGATTTGCCGTTTATTTTTACATTTTTATTTATTGATTCACTTCTTTTTTCGCGTTACGGTGGTGCTGGGCGGCGGCCGCCCTTCGGCCCGGGAGCGCTCTCGCCCGGCAGCGCGGCCGCCGCCCGGTGCGGGGACGCGGAGGGAGCCGCTTCGGCGGCCCCCGTGGAAAGTTGGGGAGCGGAGAGCGGGGTCTCTCCAAGCAGAGCTGCGGGAGAGCCCGAGCAGCGCCGGAGTGCGGAACACCCGCCCGGCAGGTGCCGGTCCCGCCGCGGACCGGGGCGGCTCTCCGGCGGGTGAAGCGGTGCCACAGCGCTGCGCCCCTCCGACTCGCCCCGAGCGCCGCGCTGCGTGCGGGTGCCGGGCGTGCGGCGAGAGCTTCCCAAGTTTTCATTAATAGCGGAAAGCCGCTCAGCCCCTGTCAGACCTTCTCGGCGTTCCTCGGCGTTCTCCCGTCGCTTTCGGAGCTGATGGTGTGTGTGCGTGCGTGAACGTGCGCGGCGATGCACGGGCGTTTTGTTCTCCCTCGCTGTGGTGGTTTTTATTTTTCAGGTGACATTTGATGAACGCGCACGCTGGGTCACGGAGAGAAATGATGACCGCCGGGCGCTGTTGGGGAAAGTAACCGTAATACTTTTGGGGAAAGCTCGGGCTGCCCCGACCCCGTTAAGGGGTCCGCTGCCCGCAGGATGCGATCTCTGTGCCCAGGGTGCGCGCTGCTATCGCATCCGCGGATAGAGTCTGTTGGGATAGAGCCTGCAGCTCCGGAGAACTTGTGATGCCGAATGGGAGTGCGGGGCTTGCACCTGCCCGAGCTGCGGCATCCACAAGAAAGCACGTAGAAAAGCTGTGTTGAAACCAATTCTCCCGTGCAAACGATGCTGATGTACTTGGTGGTATTCTGGCTCTTTGCAGGCAGTGAGATAACAGGTTCAAGTGATTTCTGGAAGGGAAAAAAAAAAAATAAAAGCGCATGCAACAAATAGGGAAAGACCAAAACTTCAGGGACCCTGGGCAATCTGAAATCAGTCAGTTTATTGCTGGGAGGAAGTGGTGGTCCCGTCGTGCCTGCAGAACAATGTCGTGTCTGTTTGTATGCTCTATGTAAATTTGTTCTGCATGGGCAGTGCTTTCCAGGGTACCTGGAGGAAGATGCTGCTAGCGGTTGCTTACCCCTAAGTTCACATACGTGTAATATTTTGTTATGCTTTGTCATCTTTCAGCAGTGGTTTTCAGGAGAAAAAGCAAGAGCAATGGTGGGGGCTGCCCTTGCCTCATGGCTAAAAGCGGGTTGGGAATGCTGGGGGTCCATCAGCCAGCAGCACAGCTCTGCCTCCGCAGCAGCGGCGCACGGACTCAGCTCACACACTGAGCAAAGCCTGCCAGAACGGGAGCTGGGCACTCAGCTTTGCTAACGATACTTTTTGTGTCTTTGTTTAAAACCGTTGGCACGGAGAACCGGCAGAGGAGGAAAAAATAAATAATAGTGCATTAGACATGTTAAGCATCTTGTCTGAGTCAGCCTTCAGTAGGTAGTGCTTCTGCTCTCTGTGTTCAGTTTTAGGAAAACATCCGTCATATTTTCAGCCTGGGCTACAAAAAACCAACGTGCATGCAGTGACGGGATGGTGACTGGCTTTGCAAGCTTACTTTTCTTGCTATTCCTTTCAGAAAGAAAAAAAGAAATTAGAACACTGACAATTTCTTTTAAAAATGGGACCAGCTTCAATGTTTGTTTGTTTTCACTAAGGAAAGCGCACTAATTACTTTATTTATAGTGTACGTAGGCTGATCATGTGAGTTGAGAAAACCAAATTATGATTTGCTGATGCTAATTTGCTTAACAAGTCAAGCATTAGCATGAAGCTTTAAATAATGCCAAAAGATTGCTTTCTTCCTTTAAATAATGTTTTTCTCACCACTTCTGCTGTCAGTGTTAATTCCTTTCCCTCCCAAACTCGAGTTAGAAGTTTCTGCGTTTCTGTGGGGTATTTAGAAAAGTTTTCTTTCTCTGCCCCTGAGAAGGAACCAGACCCTTTGAATGGAGGTTGTTAACGTAGGCTTGTGGCAAAGGACGCACACATTTTTTTCATACACTTTAATATGAAGCCGCTGTGGAACTTGTTGTGGATCATTGTAACAAAGGATGAAGCTAATTTCTGGTGTGTTCTTGTTGCTATGCCTAACTTCTGAGGGACGTGAATGTCACAGTGGATAGGTGGAAAGGGTCACACTCAGGGCTACCAGGGAGATGTCCTACGTTTATTTGACTTGAAAGAATTACTTCTGTTTTGAAAATGCAACTTCTGTTAACATTTAGAGTTAATATTAAAGTTGACAACTGTTTGAGCTAGTGCTGATGATTCAGTGGATGGGAAAAAGGGAGAAAAGGATGGAAGGGGCTGAAGGCGAGTTGTTGGCTTACTTTCTTACTTTACGTTCTGTCAGTAAGTGCAGTTCTTTTTACCCCTTTTTTTAAATTATTATTTTGGATAGTTGGAATATTTGTTAACTTACTTCATCCCAGAAAAGTTTTGAGGCTTTCTTTTTTCTTGATAAAACACATTTTCCAGCAAGTTTGTTTTTAACCACCCTGCCGTGCTCATTGCAGACGGTGTGCTCTTTCCCTACGTAGTCACAGAGGTTCAAGGAGCTTCTCTGAAGTTCAGGCTTGTCTGCGTGCGGAGGCAAAATGTGTGCCATTTTCTGAGGGGCAGAAAGATGTCAGGGAGGTTTAACATCCAATCCTCAGGTTTGAAGTCACGAGCAGAACCCTCTGAGCGCATAGTTCTGCTGTGCCGTCCTGCTGAATATTTTTCACATGGGATGGAGGGTGTTTTTTTTTTTGTTGTTTTTTTTTTTCCTAGAAAGAAGCAATTTGTCTATGAATAATTCCTAGGCTTTCAAGGAATCGACTGAGCTCTGTCATTTGGTAATTTAATAATTTTTCCTCAGTCTCTCCAGTAACTATATTGCCTGCCCGAGGGTACCAGCAGCCTTAATTTCGCTGTTTTATAACCCACAACAGTTAACACTTGACCCAGGTCATTAACAGGATTATCAGCAAATTTGTTTAAGCTTTTACTGACAACCCGAATTGCTTCAATAATATTTTGACTGTGCAGACAGGAAACTTCTTGTAACCTCTCAATCTAGCATAAAATTAATTTCTTGCGAACACAGCTCCCAAACGATCGATATGGCAAATCTGCTTACAGTGCGTGGTTTCAGATAGTGTCTGTTTTGGTTAACAGCAAGAAGGTTCCAATCAGCCTCTGCTTTCGGTCTGCATTGGCTTCGGAGATGTGGTTTCAGCTTTTATTCATTCACCAGCAGCTCTGAGCTCTGCGTAACTGCGCAATTAAGTTCACCATTTTATCTGTTAGCACTTAAAGTCGCTGAAGGCAGCACACTGCGCCTTCATAGCAGTGACAGCCGTTGGCACGGCTTTGAAAAACGCAACGTTTGCACATGGAGCAAAGTGCCTGACCAACTTCCCCGTGTAATTTGGGGAAGGGCTGGGAGCATTGGAAACTTTGGATCAAAAGGGAATGGCACAGGGCACTGCTTTGTGCAGATCTCGCCTGTCAGGCATCGTTAGGGCAGGGAGAGTCCTCCCGTATGGTGACACGATCCCTGCTGGCACTCGTAGCTCGCTGCTGAGTGTTGCCCTGCAAAGGATGTCAGAAGTCAGTTTAGAAACCTTAACGTGATGCCTTTTAAATTTAAGCTCAGATTGGTGGGTTTCCAGCAAGCTGTTTTTCATACAGCTGTTATCCAGCGCTGCTGTGCTTAATCCTAAGCTGGACGATGAGAAAAATAACGATCATGCTTGAAAATTCACACGGTGATGATTTTAAAAGTTGTGCAACAGGAGAAGGAAGTTGGGCAAGTCCCTCATTTCTGATAGGGGGTGCTCTCAAATGGAATAATTTATTTCCTTTTCTATGGTTGAAACTTGTCCTACGGCTGATGTCAGTGCAGTGCACTAAAAAGGAAAATCGATTCATTCTCCACGACAAACTTAAAGCAGATGTCTGAAGCGCAGAGATGTTCAATTGGACACAGCAATTAATTCTTATTGCAGTTAATTTGGATGCGACGTATTTGCTGCCCAACGAACCAGTCAAATGACACACACTTGTTACAACTCTCTTTTCTGCACATTCCTCTGTAGGAAATGAGGCTTTGGAGCCATTACCCAGACAATAGGCACATAAAGTCGCTTACAAGAAATCTTTGCAAATCAGGTGTGCGTTCTGATTGAACCTAAACTTTTTTTCATCTGGGGAAACTGCAGATTAGTTTTATTTATTCATTTATTATTTGCAGGAGCTGGGTTAATTGCTATTAGTGTACTTACTCCTGATTCTGTTTCAGAACTTGTGAGTTTTCCTCCAGGAGCGTACGTAATGGCTCTTGTTCTTGTAATCCCAACTTGATGAAAGTTTGGACGTACAGATGCAGGTGTTCGCTTTCCTGTTTTCAGAGCTCTGGATTTTATCACCAGTGAGGGTCACTACAGAGCTGTTACCGAATCCAGCCTTACAGTTTGTCGCTTTCTGTGCAGGGCTTGTGTTAGCTCCATAGGGTACCTGCTTTGTGGCTGCTGTTTCAATCATTCAGTTAATTAATTAAATGCTGCTAGTAAGCAGAGATACAGTCATGTCCTTGTTTTTGGTTAAAGTTCAAAGGTATTCTCAGTGGAGATGGTTGGTATTGAAGCACAGATGGGTCCTGTTACTGCCTTAAGGTGCAAAATGAACTGGACTTCTGCAGACGTGTTGGATAAATCTGCAAAGGTGGAGCTGAGAGATCTCTTAAGCCCATCACTTTCCTAACAGATAATTTCAGCATCTCAAGAGTTGCTTTCCTGCCATGAAATGTGGGGCTTTTTTTTTTCTTTTTTTTTTCTTTCTTCTTTTAAACATTTTCTTTCTTCCAAAAAGGAACCTGATTTGTTGAAGCATTCTTGAAAATTGTTGAAAATCTATTCATGAGGGAGGAAAATCTTGCAGTAAGAGCTGACACAGTAAATGGAACATTTTGTGTACAAATGCATATGACTGCTGCTAAGTCCTCTGTTTTGCTATACATTCATTTAAGTGATGTAGCCCTTCTTATTTCCATAAACTTTGAGCTGTAGCTTTTTTTACATGCATTTAAATTTTTCTAAATAAGAAAGAAAACTTGACAGAGTTTTGTTCAGTTTAATTCAAAAGACGAGATGTGAACTCCCTGTGGTGTATTTCTGGAAACAGAAAGTGGCAGTAATTTGCTGGGTTAGGATCGTATTCCCCACTGGCAGTCTCATGCTGCTTAGTTTTTAGGTGCTTGCAAGTGCTTATTTTGCAGTGTGCAACTGATGTAAAATTGAAATTCAGTCCCTTGGACTGAAGATTCCTTTGAAATTTCTGCAGCGAATGAATGGAAGAAATAAAGATATAGGAATAGAGATAATCCTGTCTGAAAGAAATCTTAGTTTGGTGACAAAAGAGTCCCAGCCCATGTGAGTGATGGGCGGAATGAATGAACCACTGGCGCGTACAGTCCTAAATGTGCAGAGACGTTATTAAACTAGGCACACTGTAAGCAGAAACTTTAGAACCACGCTTCTTTTTTTTTCATAAACTGCTGTATCCCGCTGTTCCAGGCAAAATATGGAGGAAAATCCCATTAATCTGCTGGAGAAATATTGATGAAAGAATAATAGCAGACCGAAGAAACAGTGGTTGAAACTTCCTAGCAATTAAGCAAACAATAGGGTGAATGGTAAGATTCAGTCAGGGCGGTTTAGTGTCATATGCTGCAGGGATGGGGATTTCTTTTTGGCCAGCTGGTTTCTTGTGACATTTTTATATCTGTATTTGGAAGGAGAAGTTCAAGTTGCGTTGGTCTGTTTCTGTTTGTTTGCTTTTTAATAATAGTGAAAAAAACAACAACAACAAAAGAAAAACCCTCAAACTTCTAAGGCACGGATTGCACACATACAATTTTATTTTTAACTTTTAAATTTTTGCCTCAGGAAGGAGGATTTTCTAGAAAATTAAGCACAAAGAGTTTAAATAATGAAACCGACAGAAAACCTTCTGGGTCACAGTAGGCTTCCCACAAACTCTGCAGTGACAAATAGCAAGAAGCGGTGTGGTGTCCCTTGATTTAGTTGTTGAGGAGCTGGAAAGCAGGCAGAGGTTTTGCTTTGTTTGCTTTTTTTTTTTTTTTTTTTTTTTTTTTTTTTGAGGACAGGGCTTATTGAAGGATCTCTTTTGGAGCAGAGAAAAAAGCTAGGGTAGAAGGAGAAATAGACAGAAATTGAAGTGAAAGTTTGAGCTGAATCAGATCGACATCCAGACTTTCTCTCAAATTAGTGACACCATTAGGCACCCAGAATTCAGTGCTGACAGTGATCTGAACACTGAACAAAGCACAAATTAAGAAATTCCTTGCCACCCTGAAAGTCTAAGCATTGTTTACATTAGTAAGCTTCACCACTATGATTTACCAGTGGTGAATTTCAACAAACTGCAGTTTAGAAAGGGTAGAGGCATTTTTGCCATTCCATTTGCTCTTTTTGTAACAGTGCTATTCTTTTTCCTTTTTTATTTTATTTTAAAGGAAGAACAATTCCTATCTATCCATTCTTACTGTTTATGACACACAGTGACATATATTGAAAGAGGTTCTGAGAACATTAGGGTCTTGTCTTGCAAAAACTTTTCTGCCACATATCATTTGCCTCAGAAAACAAATGTCCTAGCCATGACAAGAAGTCAGATTACCTGGAGAAGAGGGTGTCAGGTATGGAAAATATCATGTGGTAACCCAAATTGTCTGGAGGTGACCCAACTGTAGGAAAACATCACTGATCTCCTTTGTTCCCCCCTCACTGCCATGTAGCCATTCTCATGTGCCCATCTTTTTTCTTCTCTTTCTTCCCTCTCAACATCAAGAATTCAAGATTTAAACAACTTTCCATCAACAGTCAGCCATGCAGAATCAAAGGAAGAAAACGTTGTCATTTCCTTTCCAACTGGCTTTGAGGACGTGTCCATTCCTTCTTACCAAATCATGTCTTCCAGGAGAAGCAGGATGCTGTGGATGACCAGAGGAGAAGTGCAGAACTACATATTTAAAGGCACTGCCTTTAACACAGTTGGTTGTTTTGGTCCTAAAAGCTGTATTAGATCTGGACAGAGGGTGTTCAAGAAACTGAGGTAGGAGTTATCCATGCTTTCCTTGGTTACCGGGTCTGGAGAAGAGAGCTACATGCTTAGTTTGTGCAGCTTAATGGAAACCTGAGCCCTTTGTGGGAAGGTAATGGAAGCAGAAGAATAAGCAGAAGACAGAGGTCTGAAAAAGTAGCTTATGGATAGATGGGAATAGAACAGTCATTTAAGCATTTACCTTTGTTATAAATATTTGTATTTCTCACATATGGAAATAGTGAAAAAAAACATTAGCAGGGTTTTGGTTGCAAAGGCAGCAAATGAAGTCAGGGGCAATTCAATTTTTCATAAGGATAGCTCAGCACACATGTTCTGCATTAATTACCTCCATAAATTCTGTTAACCTGGCAAACAATGAAAATATCATGTTGGTGACATCACTGTACTGGAAAATAAAACTGGTTTTAGCATCTTGATTTTCTCAACGTGACACTTGAGATTTTGTAGGCTATTGGCATTTTACTCCCCCAGTTTGCACCAGGATGTTTAGTCATTTGTTCTGTGGGTTTATTTTATCTATGGAGTGGCTGTGGAAGGCTTCAAGCATTTCATAGCTCATGTGAACTGGCACCCTTGATTCAAGTAAGAAGAGAAGAAAAGATTGACAAAACTCTATCTAGCTACACCTGAGTAGGTGGCTTTCTGAATGTCATATTTCACGGCTTTCAGAAACTTTAAAAAAAGTACTTATTTCTGTTTTGAACAACAAAATTGTATTAGTTTGAAAGGGTTTTTTTGTTTTGTTTTGTTTTCCTGTGTCCTATAAGTAATTTCACAAAAACAAATTTTCCCCCCTATCATTTGGCATGCAGCCACCTGATTCACTTTGGGGGTATCATAGCTGTTGCAAAAAAATAAATGGCCGTTCACCAGACTTGTGCTCTGGTCCGTGTGTCAAAGAACTATTGATTATTTGCTCTGATTATTTTTTCGGTCTTTCATTGTGTTTGAACTGCAGTCAAATTTGTGAGAACTTAGAAACTTTTTGTCCTTGGTACCCTTTGGTCAAGTATCTTTGCTGTGATGCTTCTTGGTGTCTAAACTTCCAGAAATGGAACATGTCAAAATAGTTTTTGAGATTCTCACTTCATCTAAAATAAACATGGACACTGTGTTGCAACATACATATGTATATTTTCCTTTATGTTGTTAGAAGCTTTCTCAAACAGGATTCCTGCTTTAGATCTCCTTAAAATAATTTTAGTAATTAGTTTGCTGTTAGGTTGGGCTGCCCAGACCTAGGCATGTGGTGCTTCCGGATTTGGGAAGCCTAAGAGGGTTGGTCTTCCACACTGGAATGGAGCCACTGAATTCTCAGCTGCTGAAAGGTGTGAGGAGCCTGTGTAGGTATTTGAACCTCACCCTTACTTTATTATTATTATTTTTTTTTTCTAAGAAAGTTGAACTTGGGTTTGAACATTTAAATTCCTTTTTAACACCGTGACCCTTGTTTTGCATTTAGATGCTTAACACCATGCTTCGCTGATGTCAGATTTAACGCCATAATAGTAGACTAGAATGAGATTTAGAGGATTTGGACTTCAGCATGAGTTCAGCTGAACAGTAACTCACATGCCTTAAGGGTTTATGCCTCTTGTAGAAGATGTTGGAAAAAGACCAGTTGGAATCGGTTTAAAAAACGGGATGCAAAGAAGTGAAAGCAACACAGTAATTTGGAATCCATTAGGTTAATCCATTTTTAATTTTGATATCCTTGTCTTAATGAAAAGAACTGGCATGTATCAACTTACAGGAAATAGCCTAATAAAACCGAAATCTTATTAGACCCTTTTGATAAACATTGCATTCCAGCCCACCAGTCATATGTTTTTGCATACTTGGAAATTGAGCTTTACACCACTTTAACGATATCAAGAGAACTCTCATGTTTCAAAGTAATAAAAAAGAAGGAAAATCTATTTTGTCTGTGTTCATCTATAAGAAGTTCTTCTACAAACTAGGCAGCTGCCAACATAATTCAGGCAGGTACTCTCAGAAAAAAAAGCAGCATACAGGTTTGTCACCTCACTCCTACTAAAATTCACGTCCTCATCTGTGCAAAGTTGCCTATCTCTGCTTTCTCTTCACAGCAGCCAGAATAGCTTCTGTGAGGTTCTATGTTAGTAGGTTTGAGTGTGTCTGCACACCTATAGACTCGATATGGTGTAAGATCAGAGCTCACGTATGCTGCAAAGCCTTATAACTATTCCCTGAGTTTCCTCCAAGGCAGGATGGGCAGGGGGCTTCTGGACTTATGTGAACCCTCGCACAATTTCCAGCAGCAAAATGCTCAGTAGTTTTCTACTCTACTTTGAAATTAGTTCCAGTTTTGTCTGCTAAGGAACAGTGTACTTCTGCCAGCTTGCTTTCTGAAATCTTTCCTGCTTTCCTTTACAGTCTGTGCTTTTATTTATAGGCATTCCTGCATTGCTCACTGCTGTGCTGCCTTCCCTCTTTTATGGCAGCCTTTTGAGAGAAACTTGCAACAAAGTTCTCCTTTTGGCTCTTTCAGCGTTCAGCTGTAGGAAAAACTGAGGCGCCTAAATCTGGTGTCAGCCGTTCTTTGGGAGCGTGTGATGAAGAGAGTGAGATCTGGGAGGAAAATGACACCCTTCCTCTTGCAAGGCAGAGAATACTGCTGTGAAAATAGAACTTATCCAAGTTGACGTAGGAAGTTTTGATGTTTTATAGTTGCGATAATTAATAGAGTAACTTGGCACATATTGCTAGCCTTCTGTTTTTTTTTATTTGTTTGTTTGTTTGCTTAAATTTATTTTGAAATTTGTAACAATCTTTTAATTTTGGAAGTAGCTTGTGAATTACTTGTACAACATTTAAATGAAAAGAATAGAGGCTTGGGCTACCCAGAGTCCTTCTCCTGTGACTCCTGTGTTCAGTTTTAGAGTGACTGTTTTTTAACTTAATTTTGGTTTTCCCTTGTTTGTTCTTCTCTTGCCCCCACCCTGGTGGAGTTCTTCACTCAGCAATTTAACCACAGATTGAACATGACAGTTGCCAAATTTGGAATGCTCTGCACAAAATCATATTTGATTGTACAGTATAATGGCATAGGCAAGAAAGGTTGAAAGTGCAGACCTCACAGTGTTGTGCCTCTCGCAGGACTGTAGTCTGGCTTTGAGCTGTAGCAGGAATCTAGCTGAGAAATCTCCCGTATGGATGAGAATGGTCAGGTGAATGGACCAAGCTTTGTTGGCACTTCAGTTGTGTTACAAAGTATTTTCTACAGCCTGCTTTTAGGAGGTTTATTTTATGTTGCTTATTGCTACTTTGCTTCCTAGAGTGCCCCAGGCTTGGGGGAGACAAAGCTATAAAGGCAGAGCTTAAATGTGAGCCCTTAGCAAGTCTCTTATGCTAAGGTCATTTCCTTCTGAGCATTTGCAGCAATAATTAAATCTTCACTGCAACACTTTAAGACCATAAAATCACAGGAGACTTGACTTTTTATTAATGAACAAGCAGAAAATCAGATCCCAAATCTGCTTCTTGGAAGCAGGCTTCATTGGTGAACACGATTCCATGAGAAGAGTACTGAGTTCATTGGCGTTGTTGCTTCATGGATTTTATTGATTTTTTGTTCCTTCCCAAAGATTTCTGGAGTATCTTTCAGCAGATTTTATATTAGCATGGTCCTAGTTGGTAGTCACGGTGAGCACATCAAGGTGTGATGTCGGCATAACCAGAGCCCAGACTGTCTGTAGGTGTTGCCTCTAGTCTCAGAATAAACCAGAGCTATAGGGTGGATCTGCTGTAGCCCTTTGTATTTCTCTTTCCCCACTAGTGGAAGAAGGAAAGAACGATAGAACTCAGACCTGTGCTCGTAGGTGCACCAAAATCCAGGTGCAACCTTTGTCAGACCTAGACTGCCCTTCTGAAACGGTGTCCATGTCTGCCCTGACTCCGTTCTGTCCCACCCCAAAACCAAGATCTGGCTGACTTCCTGCCGCAAAGTATTTTCTTTGCTGCTCAGAATTACATGACACATTTCAATTATGGGCATTCACCATTTTTTCTTTTTGGTTGCACAGAAATGGTAAATTTTCCCATTTGTTAGCATGTTTTAAAATAACTAGCACATTTCTAAACTGACAGTTTGAGGCCAAACAAGAAGAGACAAAATAGAGTTTTTTTATTTTATAGAAAATAAAATAAAATTTCAATTGGAAATCTTAATTAGTTAAAAAAAAATCATGTTTCACATCATTGGCTGCGATTCTGCATTTTTCTTTTATGGAATATGATTTGGAAATACATAAATACATTGCAGTGGGGAAGTGATTGTGGATTATTGCTTAGCTTTTGCAAGCTGTCTCTTAGCAGGTTTTCCTCCCCACTTCTCAGGTAGTCAGGGTCATCTCAGGATGGTTCTACCTGGCACAGCATCTATTTGTTCATTTTTTATTGAGGATTGAATTTATACTATTCTCATATCATTGTAGCAGCTACTATTCCACGTGTTTCTGGAAGCGCAGCTGCCTTCCAACTGCATTCAGGTATCTTGTTAGTTTTATGGTTCTTTTTCTTTTGCTGACATGGCTCCTGATAAAGCCTGCTGTTAGTGAGCCTGGAGTCAGGCCCTCTGCCATCACTCTCAGACTGCAAGCAATTCCTGATAGTATGAGCAGGCCTGAATGTCAGATTCCACTCCAGCCCTCATTCATCCTCTTCATGATGCCACGATGAAGGGAGTGAGTGAACTCTGCATCTCACATCCAAGTGTCTGCTCCAGTTGCGTGAAGGAAGGCAGTCATCTTGGCACAAATGCACACTGAGGGAAGTAAAAATGCTTTCTAGTGAAGCTGTGAGCTCTGAGGGCCAGAAGAGTCAGGCAAGAGAGGGAGAGCACATGTTCTCAGTAGATGTTTTGCCGGTATGCTGTTGCCTGGCAGTAGCAGCTGCAATGTGTGCTATGGAGAACCAGGCTGCAGGGCAGCACCCATACCGATCTTTTTTTTGTTTGTTTTAAGGGCCTTTTCTTAAGCCCTACAATTCATGTTGTGCTAGAGGTACACATCTTGTAGAGGAGAGTGTTGAGGGAGAGGGAAGCCAGAATTCTCTTCTCTCTAATTGTGTCTTTTCAAGATGTGTCTACTACCAATTATACTATGTGTAAATATCAGTTTTCATTTAACTTTAAATGTGTGTGGAAAAGTCTGTTAGGGTCATGCTGCTAAATGCCTGCTGATGTTGATCTGATTTAGCATCCCACTGCATTACACTTTGTGAATCAGTCAGGTCAGTTTTGTGAATCAAATATTGCCTTTTGTTACAGAGTTGAAACACACTGAAATGAGTAATCATTACATGAATCAGTTGCTTTTGTATTTTGTAATTTTCCTTTTTTTCCACCTTTTTTCTACTTGGGTAGTTCTTCAGTCTCACTGCAGGGAAATGTTAGTTTCTCCTTCAGTTTCTAGAATGATAGGCAATTTTAAGGCCATATAATGACAAAAGGTAATACTTTACTATTCCCTATCGTTTTGCCTTTGGACCCTGATCATTGCAGCCTGTAAGGTCTATACTAATTGATATCAAGCTGTTCAACTGTCCTGAACTCACAGGAAAACAGTATCACAGAATTTTTTTCTTGGTGGAGGGAAGAGGCAAGGGACATTTTTTGGAGAGTAACTACTTGAAAAATAAATGTATTTTGCATTCTAGATACTATGACAAATTCTCTACTTCTTGTGAAAGATACGTTTCTTTCCAGATTTTTTAATAAAAGAAAACGTATTGTATTTATGAATTTCAGTTGGATTCTAAAGAATTTGAGCACTCAGGCAGCCTGCTGTGTGTTTCTGCTTGCATATAATACAATTCTTATGAGACCAATGGTAAAGATACCAGGCAGTGACAGATATCCGGAGGGTCAGTATAATGATGTCTTCTCTCGCTGAGTCTTTTTCTTTTCTTTTATTACTTGACATGTCATGAAGCAAATAAATAAATAAATCCCCCAAAGAATGGGAAAATGCAGTTGTTTTAATCACTGACGACCATGTGGCTAGATAGGTGTTTGTGCATAACATTGTTTTATTCTCTACATACTAAATAATTACTTGGCATGGCTAGCTTTGTTCCTTCTCATACAAAGAAAAATGGTTGAGGACATTGAAGACGCCAGTATGAAGGCAGACTAGTATATTTAGCACAGAAGTACTTATTTACAAAATTAGCATGTCTGGAGCATAGCTCTGCTTTGATTTTTGTCACTATAGGGAATATTCATGCCACTCTTTTTAGGTATCTCTTGGATTCTTTGACTCACATCTGAACCACAGGCCTATTGTGGTCAGTGTGAAAGCCTCTGTCTCAAATATTTCTACAGTGTAGTGAAGTATATATAAAGATATAATGGAGAAGAAAAGGCTCTGGGGAGATCTCATTGTGGCCTTCCAGTACTTGAAAGGAGCATAAAAACAGGAGAGAGAACAACTGTTCATGAGAGTGGATAGTGATAGGACAAGGAGGAATGGTTTTAAACTGAGACGGGGAGGTTTAGGTTAGGTATCAGGAGGAAGTTTTTCACACAGAGGGTGGTGATGCACTGGAACAGGTTGCCCAAGGAGGCTGTGGATGCCCCATCCCTGGAGGCATTCAAGGCCAGGCTGGATGTGGCTCTGGGCAGCCTGGTCTGGTGGTTGGTGACCCTGCACACAGCAGGGGGGTTGAAACTGGATGATCGCTGTGGTCCTTTTTAACCCAGGCCATTCTATGATTCTATGAACATGTACATATAGTTTGCATAGTGGTGCCAGTTGGAATAAGTTGAGGAAAGTGGAATGAAGGAGAGACTCTTAAAAATTGTTCTTGCTTTCAAAGCTCAGATCCCAGGTACAATATCAGGATGGGGGTCTGAATGAGATCTCTTACTGCTTCATTTACTTTGCTCGCAAACAGAACTAGTTAAAATTCTTGCCCTTAATCATGATGAGAAAAATCTTGAACTTTGTTTTCTGGTTTACAAACTTTCTTAACTGAAAGTGTGCTGGCATGGGTGCTTGTCATAGGTCTATTTTGCTTGCTCTATAAGCTTCACCTGTTGGAGGGATGGTAGGATGTGGTGAAAGATATCTGCTCTCTGAACCTGTAGCTGGGGCATCCAACTGTACTGGGGCCCATGCTGGAATTTAGCTATCTATTGGCATTAAACCAACACAGTCCTTTTGTGGGCCACTGAATACTGAATGGCATCCATGTCCTTATTCTGCTGCCTGCGAGTACTTCATGCAGGAGTATTTGGCAACCTGCTGAACCTTCTCAGAGTGCAGCAGGGAGTTAACATTGCGGGGTCACAGGGAGATGTGGGCAGTGATGCTGAGTGTTGATTTGCACCTTGAGGGCATGCTCTCTCTGCTAGGCTGGTTGGTAAGTCTGGAGAGGAAAACCACCACCAGGTTGTGGCTCAATTCCCTGTGTAGTTTTCCAGATGAGATTGATGAATTTGGACTGAATTCATAAATTCCAGAGTGGCTGCAATCATGTTTTCAAGAAGCTCATTCTTAACTAATAAATATATTACTTAAGTTTACTCCTGAGTGATTTGCCTGAGCAACTTCCTGCCAAATAATTTACTTCAGAAGTCATACTTCCTTCATCACCATGTATTTCAGATGCACAGCATCTTGTCCCAGGAGATCCATAATCTTTGGGAATTTGTAGTCACAAAAGCAAGAACTGCACTTTTTCCTTTTGAATTCTTATTAGTGTTTCCTTTTTAGAGATGCAAACCCTGCTTCAGAGATGTCTGCCTTGGGCCTTGCATGCTCAAATGAGACTGACTGATTTCTTTCTTTGTGTAGATAATTGAGAATTTAATAATTGATAAAAATCAGAGCTAAAGAAATATATGATTTTGGATTATGCTATTTCTATAAGTTTAGGAAAGATGTTTTGGTTACTGATATAGGTAAAAAATCAAAATACCATTGTTTTCTTTTAAAGTGGTGTATAACTGCAGGAAAAATATTTTTCTCTCACTTGGATGGAAGAGCAGTTCATTTGTGGTAGTGTAGCACTGAGAATATACATATGGTACATTCATATACATAAACAAATGCATGTATTTGCAATTGTTGATGACATGGATTGATTTCTAATACTGTATGCCTGCTGTATTTTCCTACTGTGTATTCTGTTGTACATCTCAATAATAGGAAAAAAAAACTTTTTATTTTTTTAAGTGATAACCAAAATTAAACAGCCAGTAGAAGAAAAATGGTAAAATAATACATATAGGATAGAGATTTGTCAACTTAGCATGATTCATAGTTAATTGCCCTCATTTTTCTTTTCCTAGTCCTCTTTTATTTTCTTTTAGCACCAATACCCAGACCATCTGGTTCTAGGAACAGTGTCAACCCCTCAGGGTTGTCAGAAGGGTCCTTGTTGTCAGTAGGAGCTGAAGCTGCTTAGGCTGTTAGAGTGGCCACCTCTAGCAGAACTATCATGCTCAGATGTTAAAATTCCCTTGAGTATAGTGGGATTTCTTTCCTCGTTGCCAGTAATTTCCATTTTGAAAGAAAAAAAAAAGCCAAACCAACAAAGAAAAAATGAATCAAAATTGCAGATAATAAATATTGAAGGTGTGCTGATCAGTGCAATTGTGAAAAATGTTGTTGTGTTTTACACTGGCTTGTATTTTTATAGAGATTCTTTATGTATCAATTCTCACCTGTTCTGCTGCGTGTGAATGAATAAATGGTTAGCTAGGAAACTGTAATTAAGCACTTGGAAGCTGGGTCCAGGATAAGGAATGGAATTTATGTTTGTGCTTGTGAAAAAATAAACAAACAGCAAAGAATACCCTTCACCTTCAAACATTTCAATGTGAATGAATACCCTTCCCCCTTCAAACATTTTGTTTGTTTGTTTTACTTGTCACATTTTAAAACAGATTTTAAAACATTGTGATTGGATGGGCTGGAAAAAGTCTATTTTGGATTGCTTGTGAATAAAATCTAATAAAATCAAATAACAATAACAAAAAAGATAATGGTGATTAATTGATGGCACTCCTTAAGTTGCTTTGTCTGAACTTGAAACACTGCAAATAATTACTTTTGCATTTAAGGTGTTAAACATGACATTCAGAAAACAGTTGACAATTTGAGAACAAATTAGATAAGAAGGAAGAAGGGAAGAAAGGGAAAGACTTTAATCTGCATTCATTATTTATTCTTTTATTCTGAGAATATTATATATGTCAAATACGGGCCTTTAATCAAATAATGATTAAAATATTCAGATCTCACCTACATACTGAGATGCACTGACCCAAATTTTATCCATCCAAGGAGCAAACCCTGTAGTTTGTGCAGCTGATGGAACCACTCTGTTCCCACCCCCTGCTGTAATTAATTTGGACAAAGATCCGTTGTTTATTTTTGTCACTTTTTTGTTTTGAAAAGTTCCTGTGTCTGCTGTTCATACCATGTTTTAAGATAAACAAGACAATCCTTTTCATTTATCTGTCTTTTTCTTCTTTGTAGCTATCTGCCAGGCCACCTGAACAAATCAACTGCTTCACAAGATCCTCAAATAAACACATCTTTTAGTAAAAGTAACTGAGGTTAACTGGACAGAGGCAAATGAAACTCATTCTTCTTCATTTTATCTTTTTGTAGTTAATCTGCTGGATTCAAAAACAATTCAAGGGGAGCTGGGCTGGATCTCCTACCCATCACATGGGGTGAGTTCACTAGACTGTGAAATGGAAAAGTGCTTCTGCAGACCAGTGTGCTATTTAACCATTGTTTCCTCTTCAGAGGACACTGTGCATAGCTGTAGTTCTTTGGAGCTTCAAAAATAGTCTGCTCTAAACTTGAAATATATTGTTTATAAAGTTATGGAGCCTTTTCTCTAGAATACATATCACACTGTGTATAATCCCCACGAAGAGTTTCTTGGAGAAAATGACAGCAAAGAGTGTACTGAACGGAAACAACAAAAAACAAACCTGTGTTTAAGCACCATTCCTTCTTCTATTGTTATGCATATTTCAAAAAGATACCACAGAACTGTTCCATAATAGTGCTTTGATGATTTTGTCACATGGAAATGGCAGAAGGTTGAATAATAAGTGTGTGATATAAGTACTCATTTGGTAAAATCTGTGCTGAATTTTTCAGGTATTGTTATTTATTAGTTATAATGTTATCAAAGAAATGTTTAAATCGTATTCTTGAGGGTTTCTTTTTGTTTACTGTATGGGAACTGTTGAACCATGGCCTGAAACACTGATCACCTCAGGCAAGCACACAGGTGAATCTGTGTGACTGGAAGGGGTGGAACCTGGCTTCACCTCTCCTAGACTCCATTTAAGGGCTGACTGCCACTGGGGAAGGATCTCTTTCTGAAGATTGTTCCTTTTGGAGTTGTTGTTGTTGTTTTTTTTTTATTTTTTTTTATTTTTTATGTGTACTGTGAGCCTAGGATACAGGTGAGCGTTTCATTTATTTTTTTTTATTTCTTTCCACTGTGATAATCTTTCTAGTTATACAACCTGTGAAATGCTAGCATAACCATGCCATTCTGCTAAGTGTATATTTGTTGATTGTATGTTTACCTTGCATCCAGATGAAATGGAACTGTGCATTCTGTGCACAGTTAGTGCAGTCTTAAATAATCCGTGCTTTAATGTTTACTAATGCTATTATTTTAAGACAGCATTTACCGCTATTTTCTTGACAGCTTAAAATCAGTGCCTAGCTGTCTGGTGGCACCGTTATTTGCTCGCTCCTCAACTTACTTGTTGCTGTGGAATGTATGTATGTTCTGGTGTGTAGGAAAAACCCGTTACTCTTGCTTTCTACATTACATAATGCAGATATGGAAGGAGACTCCCAAGTTGCTGCATTTTGTCCCCTGACCAAAAAACCCACCTGGTAGGCTGAAGCCTCAGTGTCTGAATTTCCCCTTGCCCTTGGAAAAGGCTGTGTTTTCATGCCTTCTCTGAAAGAATATACTCTGAGACCTGCATCATCTTCTTTTTCTGTTTTGTAACTTGTACAGTCCCACACGTGGTGGTGCTTTGGTTCTTTTCTCTTCTGGTATTCTTATTTCAGATATCTATCTTTAAATGATGACTCCTAGAAGCTTTTGTGTGTCTTTCTGCCTTTGTCTTATGCCCTACAAACAAACCGCTGCCGGGCTTGCTGCTGCTTGTAAGTCTTTGGGAAACACTGTTTCCCGTCAAGATGTGCGTGAGGAGTTTCTAGCTATAAATCTATTTTTTTTCCAAACAGGTTGCTTTTTAAATTCTCAGTGTTGGCAGATATTTGTTCATTTGCATATCTGTAGGACTCTAAGCATCCACGACTTGATTCTTATATGGCTTTGGGCAAACTGCTGCTTTGCTTGTATCACTTTTACAGGTATTAGTGATAACAGTGCTTATGCATGTCTGCCTTATGGGATTCAGTTTTTAAAATTGAAGTAGTGCCTACTTGATTATTAATTATTATACAGGTGTCTAGCAGTACTTAAGGATGAAGTCTTGGTTTACTGTCGGAGTTCATACATCTCTCACTGTGTCTCTGAACAAATTGTTCCATTCTTGTGGGGAAGAGGGTTCAAGTTTCTTTTTAGTGGCTGTTCCTGCTGACTTTTCCCAAGAAGAAACATCTATAAACAGGATGTCTAAGAGGGAACTCTCCAACAATTTCAAGCTCCACAGTTTATCAACCTTTTTTGTCTTAACTTTTTTTTTCCAGAATCTTTTTTTTTTGTTTCTCACTCAGCTGCCCTGCCCTTCTCTGCTTTACACTTCTGCTCTGTTCATCTTGCAGCTGTGCAGATCTACTGCTCTGCTCCCTGCAGCTGTGCCTCTCTTGCCTTGAATGCCTAAAGCAGTTGGTAGGGACTTGAGGTATCTTGAGGGCTATAAGAAAAACAGATGTGTTGCATTACCGCATCAGAAAGAGCCTCCTGATCTCTCAAAACAATTTTATTGGCCTCTGCAAGTTTGTGTCAGGTAAATCTAGCAAAACTCGTTCTTATCTGTCTGCATGCTATTCCTACTTACTGTAGTATCAATATACACTGAAGCCAAACTAAATAATTGAATTTCACTGATGTCCTTAGAAGGTAGTGAAATCCCTTGTTAAAAATCACATAGTAGTAAATTAATGTAGATAGTGTGCTGTGAGTGTTTTTGTAGAAGAACTAAGGCTTTAAGCTGTACCCTTGAAAACACTGTGAAATTGTAAGATCACCTATTGAAACATCAATGTAAAGCATGAAAATACTGCCATGTATCCTACTGAAAACCCTACTTGAATATTTCTGTAAAATGTAAAATGGTGACAACTTGAACACCATATGAAAGAGATCTTTTTCTTTTTACAGCCCATTATTTATAGTCAATTAATTAAACCTGGTAAATATGGCTGCATCTGTCTCTGAGCTAACTAAAATATGAACTTAAACTTTAGTGGAAAAACATTATAATAAAGCTGTCACATCACACTGAAAGATTGCTAATAGCATACTGGTGATTTACAGGGTAAAGTTAATAGAGCTACACTTGAGGCTGTGATTCACAAATGAGTATACTGGTGCTGTGCCAATTCTTCTTCAGTGTGCAGCAGCATTCTCATCTGAAGTCAAAAACGTCAATGTATGGAGGAGTGTGAATTACAGAAACTTTATAAAAATAATTTATCCAAAACGTTTAATATGCCTGTTAGAAGGCTAGTCATTTCACCTGATGTATACATGATATTGTTGGATTTCTAGCAAAATGATCCAAACTGGTTGGTTGTCACTTTCAGCACTCAATGGCTATTCTTTCTTCTTTTAAGTCTGACTTGATTTGGGCATATATAATAATAGCTTCCCAGAAATTTCTGAATATTCATGTTAAGATTTATAGCTCATTTGTATTCAGTGATTTCTGTATCCCACATAAGAACCCTCTGGCGGCAGTGTTTTAGACTATGGTTAGTAATATCACCCTGTAAGAATGTGATCTCTTCTTGAATCATTCCATGCAGCCACAACCTTGGCGTCAGGAACACTGATCTGGTCAAGCTTATTAAAATCTCTTAAGTACAAAACACCATCCCCTCTAGATAGCAAGGCAACTGAATTAAAAATATAATAGTTGGCTTTGCTGATGCTTGAGTGTGATTGGCAGCAGCCACAAGGCCCCTATCCTCTGCTACCATCTTCAGCACCTGCCTAGGCAACCTTTTTGTAATGCCAATCAGTCAAATACCAGCTCAATTTCTATAGGTTTCATTAAAGGGGAAAGAAAGAAGAGCTACTTAGTCTGTGCAGAGTATATTATTGATATGCTGATTAAGCATAAAGAGAGTGATCATTAACTGCAATTCACATAAATTACAGCAGCACAGATGTGGGGGTTGGGAGGATGAAAAAGCAAGTCACTTTAATAATGTACAATAGAAATGTGATGGATAATTCATACAGGACAAAAAGAGTGGAGTCTAAATCCTGCTCTGCATATTCATGTGAGTAGTTGTATTGGTTTCAGTGTGATTTTTTTTTTTTATTTTAGTAAGAAAGATGTTTCTAATTTGAAACATTTCTAAACTGAAACATTGAACTAAATTAGTTCTGTGTTCTTTAGGAAGTTTGGAAAATTATCTGTCATAACAACAGTGCATTGTTCTACAGTCACCCAAGTTCTGACACGATCTTTACATGTTTATTGCGCATACTGATAGACTTGATAGTTCTTGGGTCCTCCTTTGGATAGTTGGTTGAGAAGTAGAAGAAGAAATTATGTTTTTCTCTAGTCGCAAAAGAAAGATAAAAATATTCTGGTGTTTATTATTATAAAATAGATAATTGTTTAACTCTTCTCCCCCCCCTCCTTCCCCTCCCAACCCTGTCCGGTACACAACCAGTAAATAGTGGGCAAAAAAAACCCCAACAAACTGGTTGGGAAACAGAGGTATGGCATTTGATCATTGGAGAAGTTTTTAACTCCCTATGTTTTTTGTTTTTTTTTTTTTTTTTTAGACCCATCTGACCTGAGAGCTAGGCATGTTCATTACTGTAAACTCTGGGGTGCATACTTGAGCTGCTGTCTGTACACTGAAGTGCTTTCAAAATCTGTTGTGAATAATTCACTACTTAGTGCGCACTCTCATAATCATTTGGATAAAACAAGTTGTTGCTATCAATAATGGAAACTTTATTAAGTATTAGGGAGGAGCGGATAATGTTCCCTGTTTCTATAATAGTAGTTTGTGTTGTGTGAAGAAGGCCAAAACATGCATTATGGAGATTGAGAGTTTTTCCATGAACCAAAATTGGGTTAGAATCAAAGATCTTGAGTACAAATGAGGAAAACATCTCCTTTCTTATGTTTCAAAAACCTGAGAGTAGTTTGTCGCATTAGACTTTGCCTGCCCACAAAAGTGAGTCTCCCAGGCTGCATTTGTTCTGGTTGCAATAATCTGCTAACATGTGGCACTGTAAAATCTTTTAGCTTTTTTTTTTTTGTGGGATATCATGGATTCAGTGACTGGAGAAAAGTCTGAATAAACAAGCACTTGGGTACTGCTTGTGACTAGATGAAAGTAGAGAAGAATGTGGGTGTGATGACGTTTTGAGTGTGATTAAGGTATGCTCAGAAAAACTGCATTCAGTAGTCAGCCATTTTGGCTGTTGGGAACAGAAAGTTTTTCTGTTTATATGACAGACTTTCAAGATTAATAAGTATTTCCATGAGTACTGGAAATAATGTGGCTTGTTTTCCTGCAGCTTTATGTCTTATGGTTAATTGTGTCCCTGCAATTGAAGCTTTTCTTGCAAGGGGTCCTTACTGCTACTGGGTTTCCTTGTAGAATGCTGCAGTCTTTGCCTGAGTTCGGACGTGCAGGAAGTTCCTCTGACCTTACGAAGTCCCTCATTTTCATGTGGCTGCAGATTTCAAGGACAGCTCAGCCTTCAGTTGAACTTGAAACTAGCCAACAAATACAGAATTTATGAGTATGACCTAAATTTAATTTAATGCTGATTGACGTCTTCGTCTGTATTTTTTGTCGTCAAAACTTATCTTGTCAGCTTCTAAATGATACTGTGTTTTAAGTGGAAGATGTTACCAAACTTAACAGATGGTTGTGAAAATGTGTGTCCAAGTGAAACAAACTATATCAAACAACTAGTATGAGACAGAAGAATTGGAATTGAAAAATACTCTTATTCTACGTGCTTCTTATTCAAGTGCTTGTTTTTCAAAATGAAAGCAGGCATGTTATTCTATTACATTTTCCCTATTCATTAGTGGTGGTATTTCCTTAGTACTTCTGTTAACATTCTGTCACACACAGGGTTTATACATGTTTTGCCTGAGGTCTGGTCTCCTTACAGCTTTATGTATTTCCTACTGTCACTCTGCCTTTCAGGACTTGTGTATCAGGTCTGAAATTTAAGCAGGCTATTTTGATGATTGGAAGTCAAACTAACCACAGGGGATTCTGTTTTTGTGAATTGTAGACTTTGTTTTGTTTTGCTCTGAAAAGCTGATGGAAAAAATAAATGCTTTTGGTTATTATACACTGATTTTTTTTTTAACTGAAATATCTGCTTTTAGTGTACATGGGAAGTATAATCCTTTCATTTTATTCTCCTTTCTTCAAAATAATATGTATTAAGAAATTGTACTGTAGTTTTCATAAACCATTCCTTTTACCTCTCATTTCCTGTAGTCAAACATGTTCTTTCTACTTTGTAGATGTTTTTTTTTCCTGCTGGAATAAAACTGCTTAAGTGCATATCTCTCATAAATACAGTGTGAATGATTTTGCTTTGCAGAGAGGCATTTAAAAATCTTCCTGTTTTGAACTAAAATCTATTAATTCTCATTTGGAGCCTACCTCAGTCTGTGGATGCTTCCTTTACGCTAAAAATGAACATGAGAGAGGGAGTACTGGTGTTTTTTTTTTTTTCCCCTTTCTCACAGCAATTAATATTAATGATTTTAAAAAGAGAGGCAAGATTATTTTATTCTATGAATTTGTTAAACTGGTGACAAATTTTAGTCCTCTTTCTGAATATAATGTGAGGGTTTTCATGCTTACAGAAACAGTACACAAATGTTCATCAGTACATATTTTGGTTGTATTTTAGCTTGCTTTGACTTTTTGTGCTCTATCTCCAGCTAGCTTCACTAAGAATGCACTTAAAAGGGGAGCTTAAATGCAAAAACTTAGGTGGAATTGGCTGAACAAACAAGGGAAATATTTTGAAAAAGCTCAAGGTCCCAGAATTAGCTCAGAACTATGACTTCGTGCAGTCAGCTGTTAGTCCTTGTTACAAGAGAAATGCTGCTTTAAAATATAGTGCACAAAATATCCTATAGACGTGTTCACTTTAACTGCATCCTCTAGTCCAGTCACTTGAAAAATCCAGCGTGATCATACCAATTCTGTGTTGCAGCACACTTTAAAATAGCTATTAACTTCATATAAAATTAAATGTGTGCTAATTTTTACTAGCATTAATGTAAGTTTCATGATGTGATGTTATTAAGGGAGAGGGAAGCTTTTTTGTGTGCTATCTTTTGCAATTGGGTTTTGTTATTTTTTTTAACCATCTCCCTTCAAACTAGGATGGTATCTTTCTTTCTTTTTTTTTTTTAAATAGAAACAACCCCAAAAAGCTAAATGCACAGTAAGCGTGATGTTCCATTTTTATAGGTGATAATTACTGAGGGGAAAACCCCACATATTTGCCTCATCAGTCATCTTGCTGATGGTTGCTGAAGTTTCAGCATCAGTTTTCCGTGGTATCAAATTGAAAAGAAAGAAGAAAGGGAAAGTGCAAGTTTTAATGTCTGTTCCAAAACTTAAATGAAGATCTCATTTGGATTGGGAGTCGCAGATCCCCCCAGCTTCCCCTTGTTAGCATTCCAAGCTCAGAACCAGCGTTACTCCCCTCGTGGGCAGTGTTATTTATTTCTGTCAGCGCTGTGAGCAGCTTGTGAGCACTGTGTTGGGCCACTTGTGAGCAGCTCCCTGATGGCCTGACCACCTTAGCTGTTTTTCCCCTTCATAAAGAAATGCTGGCTCCATAACTTTGTGCATGGATGTGTTTGTGCAAAGCACAGTAACTGTCATGGAACGCTGCGCTGTTTATCAACGCAGTTGATTTATTTAAGACGGTCCTTTCACTTCTCTAGACCGCTTCTCCTCAGACAGCCTTCGCCGCCACAGCGAGGCCACCTGAGGAGGGAAGCGGCGAGCGCGCTCCTATTCAGGCCGTTAGCGCCTAACGGGCGGAGCCGTGTGGGTGGCGCCGTTAGCAGCCCCAGGAGCCCCTCGGCTCGGCAGGCGGCGCTGTCTGGCGCGGCGCGACCCCGGCGCCGTGACGGAGGGATCGTGCTGACTGCAGCCTGCGCCTTCCGCCTTGCCCGCGGGGCTCTGCCGTGTGGCCGTGGTGCTGCCCTTCGTATTCGCTCGGGATAGGACGAGCGGGCTGTGTGGCTTGCAGTAGTCGAGAGGCTTTGAAGCAGGAGCTGTTTGTGATGGAACGCGTGTCACGTCCTTGCGTTCTGCCTTTCATCTGGGGTCGAGCTGTGTGAACGCAGGGGTTAAGGGCTGTTTTGCACCGTGCCTAGATAGGATCTTAGGCATAACGTGGTGATGAAACGTGTGAGTTCTGCTCGGTGACTCTTGGGCCTACTGTCAGAGCGTTAGTTTTCCCTTCCTACCTTGATGTCTCACACCAGAACTGTGTTTTCAGCTGCGGCGTAATTAAGACGTGCGAGTTGTCTGCTGGCACGTGCCTGTGTGGGCTGCTGTGTGCTGCGGTGCTGGGCAACGACCCGCGGTCAGTATTGCCCGTCCTCAGGGGGCTGATGCCTGTTTTTAGGCGGCAGGGAAAGTCAGGAACTGCTCCATCTGTATTCTTGTTTCAAAATCAACTTGATAAATTAAAAGCCCGAAGTGAGGTCTCTAAATCTACTGGACTGTGGCTGCTTACAGCAGTTGTAGCCCTGAGGCTTATTTTCTAAATTAGATGTGAACAATTGCATGTAGAACTTCTTGATAGCAAGGTTTGGAACAGCGGCAGTTGCGGCTTTTGCATTTTGTGTGCTTCATCATTTGCTTTTGACTGAGAGTGGTACAGGTAGATTTCAACCACAGCCGTTATTTAAGGTCTACTTAAACATCAATATGGGCAAAACAAACAAACAAAAAAAGCAACGCGGTGGGGGGAGGGTGAATTAATTTGCTGTAGATTCTGATGTTGCCCTAAAATTCATGCCTTTACAGTTGATAATGTGGGTGTTTATTATAGATCAGGCTGCAGAGTGGTGTAATTCAAGATTTACTTCTTATTTAGAATCTCTAAACTTTCATATTGAAATCTGTCTCAGTTTCCGAGGCATTGATTGTTAGAAATCGTGAACTGTTGTTTGGTACAGTTTCAAGGAGGCTCTCTAGCCCTGCAGAACCATTGCCAGCATCAGCTTTGGTTTTGTGTAGTGAACTCCTTTGAAGCCTCTGTGGTGAGGATACCACAGACTCTACAGACAGGTGGTTCCAGCACTGTCTTTGTGTGGGAATAATTCTGCATGATACTTGTCTGTATTTTTCAGGACACAATTTGTAGCTATTTTCTCTTCTTACACCATCTGCTACTGCTGAGGAGAGCTTTGCTGTGTTAAGTCCTACTCAAGATGTTGCAGTCTGCAATTACATCATTGTGTAGCTTTTTTCTTTACAAGACCAAAGAAGTCCTGCTTTGTCCCCCAACTCTGAGTATTAGTCATCATGCCATGCTTGTCTACACAGTACCTTTCTTAGCTGGAAGATGTGAAAAGTCCCTGTGAGGGTAGTTGAGGAGATCTGAGAATGGGATGAAGTAGGAGCGTAGGTACCTCATCTGTGTGCTGATATGTGTGTCAGTCTAGAAGCACTTCACAAGTTATTGTTTGTATTTTACATACCCTTTTCCACCCAGATAACTGACAAGAAATTGGTTCTGGGGAAGTTAAGATTTCTTAAGAAGAAAAGGTAACAGCATGCTGTGCCTTAGGTCTCTACAACTTCTAGAAATGTCACCTACACTAGTTTGTTTTCCAAAATCCCTTGTAAGGAGAAATTTGTCTAGAATCTGTATGTTTTCTAAGCCTTTTATTTTTTTGTCTTACTAACATCTTTAAGTTTTTTAGTATTTTAGTCTTATTTTCTATAAGAGCCAAGAAGTTCAAGCTCATGTTTTCTGCCCAAAGGGGAGATTTTATTTATGATTGAGTGGCAGGAGCTTTTTTATGACCAATACCTTTTGATTTAAGTCGCTATTGTTTTTCTTAAAAAGCAAATACATTTCTTGAGGATGAGCAAGGCTTGAAAAAATGAGAGATGAGGTAATCATAGAAGCTAAACTGAAATGAAAGTGATAACTCTGGGTAGAATGACATTAAACAGTTATAGCATATGTGGAGAGAGGTGTTAGGTATGAGGGCGAGTGAAGAATCTAGACTGAAATCTGTAGAAAGGAACTTGCATTTAAACTGCTTGTGGAGCTATTCCTTGCTGCCTTCCATCTGGAAGATGTGGAGATACTTTCTCATTTGGCAGTAGGGAATAAAGATGCCATAAAAGCTTTTGGCTTCTGTGGAAGGGAGACAGTTTGGGTTAACTCCTAGCATCCCTGTGACTCTGGCTCCTTCCTTCATACTGCAGTGATGTTTGTGCCTGTTGTTTTTTCAAAGCTTTGTCTTTATAAACATCTGTGTAAATATTTGCTACAAGTTCAAATAAACAGAGTTCTTCTCTGCTTTTTGCAGAATGCAAAACTAAAATCCCAACCAGGACTTCAGAAGTTAATTTTCTTTGTGGCTGTGTAGTTTCATCCATAATGTGCAGTGCATTCCATCAAACTTATGGGATGTAACCTGGCAAAGCAAACACTGCTACTGGAACTTGAGCGTTTATATTCCCTGATATCCTTGCTTTACCTGTTTAACTTTCACTAATACTTTTGTGACACTTTATTAATAAAAATGTAACACGTCCATGACAGTAATTTAATTTTACTCTGAAACCTGGTAATAAGTGTTTGAACTGTAGAGCATTTATGTAGAAGTATTTTAGCCTAAAGAAATGTTTAGAGGAGAAGCTGAGCTGTGCTTCTCCCGCTGGCACTACAATTTAGCAGTGTATATTCAGTAGTAAATGGTTTTCAGATTAGAACATCTTACAATGAAACCGTCCAGAGGCATGAACATTAAAAAGATCAGGAGAACAGTACTGCCTAGATGAAAGACAGATGGGTGGTGAAGTAGTCAGTGCGCAAAATGAACATGCTGCCCTTGTGGAAGCTTAACTGCATGCCTAGTTTGCCGGGGCTGTATGAGTTTTGCATAATTCTGTCTTGTAGACTGGGAATTGACCCATGCAATTGGAAAAGGAGGAATTGACTTCAAAAAAACAAAACAACAACAAAAACAACAAACAGAGTGAAAAACAGAATGTGGAATTGTATGTGCCAACAACTGTTCCCAAATCTTGGTACACACCAGTTACTGAACTTCAGTGCTGCTGAATCTTCCATTTACATACTGTTTTAAGAGAAAGTTGTGAATCATCTTTCTCATGCTGTAGCAGAAATTGTGTTGTGGGGTACCCTACTTCTGAGTCCCTGAGGAGTTCGTGTTTTTAAAGCATCAATTGATAAAATGGAAACAAACTGAGAAAATTCTGGGAATAAAAAGTAAATGGGAACGTTGGTGCTCTCAAGATTTTAGGGAAGTTGTGACATGCTAAATCTTGAAAATTCAGTTGTATATTATTGCACTAGTGCAATGTCTTGATTTAGAAGGTGGAGGGCAGCATTGAACTCATAGAGCTAACTTGTTAAAGCACTTATTATTAGAGATGCAAATTGAAACATCTGCAACTCGTAGTATGTTGAAAAGTAGTGACTTTGAGGACTGAGCAAAGATGATGTGGTTTTGACTAGGAGCTGTGTTTCAATGAGTAGAATGGCAAATCTCCATATAAGTAGTGGAAAAGAGTATATTTCTGCTATTAAGCATATAATCTGTTAAAATTTATGCCTTTTTAAAAACTCAGGACTCAACAGAAGGGCAAGGAAGCATCTGGACTGAAGGTATGCCCTCAGATTCTTTTGCGATGACTTATATGCAGCAGTTTGCAGTGTTATGTCTGCCATTGTATTCTATGCTACATGTATTTCATTATTTCTGGTGTGTTTGGAAGTGTTTTTTTAAAACCATATGCATTTTAACTGGTGCATGTTAAAGTTATTTACAAACACTGGTCAAATGTGATGTGTGTTTGTTTAACCTAGTTTACTAGCTGAGTTAAAGGCAGAACTGTGACCAAATAAAAACATGTTTTGGCATGGCCACTTGCAATATATCTTTATAGAAATCAAATTCACTTAGTAAGAAGGGCACTGTTTTTCTTCTGTTTAGTTGTGTCTTGTTTGGAAAACTGATTTAAATGTACAGAGTCAAATCTTCTTGTGTTCTTTTGTAAAGCAGGGATTTTGAATTAAAACCTTCTATGTCATTTTCCTCTATTTGCCTGCTAAATTTCCATATAAAGTACTCATCCAGTAAGAACCAAGAAAACAGTCTACTTACAGTTTCTATTTCTTTTAATTATAAAAGCAAAACAAAAATGGGGAGAAAAACAAAATTGCAAGTGAGAGCATTCCATTCAAATTTTTTGCTGTTAATTTTTCCTATTCTTCTATTACAGGAAAAAACAATCTTCCTCTCCATATTTCTTGCCAGCAAAAGCTTTTATCTGTCCATTCTTCTGTCTTGTTGCACATGTCCACATTCTATCCATGGTGTGGGAGCAGTTTGAGAAATACAGTTGAATGCTAGACCTGCAATCCTGTGACAACCCCATGGGGTGGGGACAATGTAGAGACTTTCTCCAGTGCTCTGTGGAGTGGAGGAAGAATTTTAGTGATAACATCCAATACTGTAGTCATTCTGTTAAGGTACGAACGTTCTTGAGTTGGTGACAAGCTTCTGTCAAAGCTTTACCTGACTTGAAGTCATCATAGGTCTCCTAAAAGGTCGCTAATGCAGGGATGTTTGCTGAATGTGGTGATATTTTTGCATCTCTGGAACTCATGCGTGTATATGCAGACAGGCTCACATATGCTAGATGTCTAAAAACAATTAAATGTATAATAAAAAAATACTAATTACACAGTTACCATGTTAGAATTGAATCCTTTAACATTTAGCTTGATCTAATAAAAAAAAAAAGGCAGTCCTGATACAAACTCTATTTTTTTTCTGATCCGACCTTATCTTGTGAGGGCTGTTCCTGATTTCAGTCACATTTGATGAGGAAGTGTATGGGAATGTAAATCTGATACATTTTACTCCTACTTGTGTCATGTGGGAAGGACTTGTTTTGAGCAATCCTACTCAAGCTATATTGCTCTTGGTTAACCATTTCAGTATCTACACATAGGGCAGCCACTGTAAATGTCCAACTCCAGAAATGGCTTTTAATAAAGCTCTGCAGCTCTAAACCCAGTTGTTTGAGCACCAGATTAATAAAAAAGATGCTTAAGGTCAGGATTTCTCATTCCTCATGTGCGTAGAAACTGCTTTCTTTAGCGAACTTCACTTCTCTAGGTTTTAAGCTGCAGTATGCAAGAGGCAATGGCAAGTGATAGATATAATTCTACACAATTTGAGTATCTCACTGCTTGAAAATGTAGTACTGACTTGAATTTAAAAAATTCAGAATCATGTATATGCTTAGAATTCATTTCTTATATTTCTAGCAATTAAAATCTTTGTGAATCTTAAGCATGTGATTCTGCATTTCAGAGAGAAGCATTTCAGAGATGTGCGTACATGTTTACTATAGTTCACTTAAATGTAATTCTACATCCTAGTGGAACAAACAAAAAAGGTCAAAAAAAGCCCTGTGTTGAGTATTAACAACATTTGAAAGTTACATTCAAACAACTACTTCTGCAATATCTGCTATTAATGGAAAAAATGATTCAGGATTTTGGAAGTTGGGGTGGAAAGTGCCCAGATGCTTCTAGAGGGAGATATATGGACTCTTTAGGTTAAAGATAAGATGATGTTAGGTGGTCTTTATTCTGTGGCTCCACAAGGAACATAAGAACATAAGAACCATTCTGACAGCTGATGTAGTCAACTTCCCATTTTTATGGTTATGACAGTGTGGAATAGTTGAAAAGATTTACATAGAAAAATGAAAAAGGAATAGTGAAAAGGATGTCTTCAATAGTGACCATCAAATCCACTTTTCTCCAATTTGGTGACTAGGGTATCATGTGGGACAGTGTCAAACGGTTTGCCCAAGTTCAGGTAGGTGACATCAGTTGCTCTTCTGACATCAGTTGCTCTTCCTTTATCTGTTCCTCCATCATAAAAGGCTACCAGGTTTGTCAGGCGTAACTTAACCTTGGTGTAGCCATGTTGGTTAACAATGATTGCCTAGTCTTTATTTTCCATGTGTCTTAGAGCCTCCAGGAGGATCTGCTCCATGATCTTGGCATGCACAGAGGTGAGACTAGTTGACCTATGGTTCCCCGGATCTTCTTTTTTTTCCCTTCTTGAAAATGAGAGTTATGTTTCCCCTTTTCCAATCAGTGGGAAAACCTGATAAGTCTAAATAACGTCTGTTTTTTTTCCCCTGAGCTATACTATCCTAGATAGGAGTAATGTTTTATAAACACAGTGAGCTAAAATTAATATAAACTGTTACAATTCAACAGCACGTTTTGTGACAGGACATTCAGTGGGCAGAAACTGTGGCTGGAAAGAACAGAGGTTAAGTAAGTGTCTGAAGAGTAATCCTTGGTTCAGAACAACTATTAAATGCCTTTACTGAGAAGAGAAAGTGAATACAGGATTGCATTGAGCAGTCACCAATGAATAGAGTGAGTGGATGCTGGGAGCCTGGAAAGGTTATGGAATAGTTAATAGTGATGTTAAAATAGCAATAAAATAAGAGTGCCAAAAGGTCAAGATAAGTAATAAGGGCATATTGTAGTATCTGAGAGAGAATGGGCTAAGAGGATGACAATGAGAAATCTTAGAAGTAACCCAGGGTAATTTAATGAACATGGAATTTGCATGAAATGAAAATAAAAGGCTTATTTCAATGCCCACAAATATATAAAAGTGTGAAAACTGATCGTGGTGCAAAAAAAGATACTGGGCTAACTGAATGGTTTACTGCTAGCTTGTTTGAGTGACCCTTGTCATTTTGTACATTGAAAGGAACAGGATAAGGGGGAAAACATTATGTAATGCTACAAGTACAGAGGAAGATGAAACTAAGGAGAAGTAGAGACATAATAGAGAAATAATAGAGAAGTAGAGAAATAATAAATTCAGAAAAAGTAAAACAAAGCATCCATTTTTGTGGATGGAGGGGTGAGGAAATAGAAAATGGAAAGAAAAAGAAAGGCATGTTAATATGCTACCAAATTAAATATTTGGGTTCAGAACAAAAGTCAAGCTCCAAGCTGAAGAAAACAGAGCATTTGCATTTGTCTAAGCAGTCTTATTTTAAAATATATAGCTATGCATGAGCAACCTATAAACTGAGAAAGGGAGACATATGGCTTGCAACTTTTTCCTGCTGTTTGTTAAGCCAATAGAATAGAATCCAAGTATGCTTCATGCCCTGTGATCTTTTTAGCAACATGGTCCTATCTCATTGAAGGGCCATCTGTTCTCCTGGGATCCTGAAAGGTGGAGGTGACCAATGGGCTGCTCGCAGAGCAGAATATCCTTCTGTAACAACCTCCTGGGATTCTTCCAGAAGCTGTAGGCAGCATCATGTTTTATCATCACGGTGTTACTGTCTGGATAGTTGCTGAATCCTGGCTAGACCTGGAGTAGAGAAACTGAGGGATAAGATCAGGGTGGCGGAGACTATGGGAGGGAGACAAGAAGGTAGATGGGCAGCTGCTGGATCCTGTTGAGTAATGCCAGGCCCAAACTGTAACTGCCCTTGTGTCTTCCACGTAAATTTTAATTTCATTGATGAAGCATGAACATACAGTCTGCTCTGATTTTTAAGATTCAGTATTGTTAAAACAGTCCGTGTTGCTCTGTTTTCTTTGTTCAATAAAAAGTGGTTTTAAGAAATAAAAATAAGGACATTTTGTACTGTTCCAAACAAGAGGTTTTGCTGGGAATTCTCTCCATTTTTTTTTTCCCTATTGCTCTATTCCAAGGCTTAGCAGTTATAGTAATTGATTGTGTAAGTACAGAATCCTGGCCAAAAGTATTAAAACTTGTAACAAAATTATAGTAGCTATTTGTCTGCACTTTTAACAATATAGTAGAAGCTCTCTTTTTTTCTATGAAGGTCACACTCAGCGGATAGCTTTATAGTCATCCATGTGCTGACCCTTTTGCTTGGTGAAGTGGTTGAAAACATGCATAATGGATGTGCAAAGCTGCATACAGTCAATACTGTATGCACTTTATTTATAAACACACATATGAATTGCATAGCCTTATAGTGCATACTTGTTATCTGTGAGCTGTGTAAATTTTGACTGTTTTTGTTTATAATGAGTCTGTATAATGAATTAATTTTCAGGTACTTTCAGACATAGTTTCACAGATTGTGTCTCGAATGCTGCAGAGAAAACCCTAAAAGAAAATAGTTAATGAAATGTCGTGTATATGCTGTGAAAATTAATTTTTTGCCCAAATTGACTCTGACAGAGACAAAAAGATGATACAGTCACAGTTGTAAAAGGGCTGGATGTCAGGTCGTGACATAGAACGTGTATGTGTGCAGTACAACGTGTTACATCTATTCATCCAGGAAGTAGCTATGGAAAATTACTCTTGGCATTTTTGAAGCATTTTTTAGCCTTATTTATTATGAGAAGGATTTTCTGTGATTTTAGGGAAGAAATATAAAGCATTTTGTTAACATAAAATATGTCTCCTTTCCCCATGGGTCTGTCAAATGCAAGTGCATCTCTTTTGGAGGGTTCCTAAAATCCACTGGTATGAATTCAGGTCTTAGCAGCAGGTCAGAGAGCGTGGTCATATTAGTCTGGTCCTCGCTCTTAAACACACTAAGTGTTAGCTTGCATTCTTCTGGATGCAAGATTTTTCCAGCCTGTCCATTTATCTTTGTACTTTTTTTGTTGTTGTTTGTTTGCCTTATTCAGATTTCCATCTGAATTGCATGGCAGTTTTGAGTCACCTTGCATATTTTGTCACGCTGAAACTTCCAGTAGCTCGTTTTCATTATTGTTACTTCACCAATGCAGCTTGTACTGCAAGTAGGAAAATATGTGGGAGCAAAGACCTCCATACATATGTAGGAGGCAATAAGAAAAGAAGGAGGAAAGTGTGAACTGGGGATACAGGAGGAAGACAGTGTGCAGTTTAATAACATATTGGCTGCCTTTTTGGGAATTTGTACAAACATTATTAATATTTGAGTGCTGTGGGAGCTACTTCTCTGCAGCTTTTTACTTTATGAGATGATGGTGGTATATATTTGTGAGAGGGATTTACCTCTTCATTAAAAATTATTGTGGATGTTATATGGATACTAAAGTGTTTTTTTTCCCTCTCTCTCTCATCTTACTCTTTCTCTGCTTCTTCATGTAGTCCCCCCAGACAGAAATGGAGATGAAGTTTACGCTATTGAATTTCTGAAGAATTCAATACCTTGATCTGTAGGGGCTCTTTTATTAAGATTATTTATTTTTTTTTTGTGTGTGTGTGAATACAGTTTATCAATTCAGGCCTTTGGATTCAAGCATTTGTGGCCAATTTTTTTTGGAAAGAGAGTTTGCTTACATGTTATTTCCTCTGCTTTTGGTTCTGATTTGCTAAGCTGGTGCAAGGTCTCTCTCAGCTGCGGAATTCTGAGGATAGGAGTACCAGCAGGTATCATTTAGCATTGAAGAAGAGTTTCAGGTGCCAGTACTTCTGCAATTTGTGCACTTCTTTTGAGTGCAAGAGTGCAAGTATCATTTCTCTTTTGTCTAGAAGAGTGATATGAAAAGCTATCCTATGTGTTGTTGATTCTTTCGACTGGCAGCCAATTTAAAAACTCTTGGTCTCTTGGTGTTCATAGCAAGGGACAGCTCCAAGAACAGTATTTTAAGCTCCTGCTCTAGAAATACAGTTAAGCTCCAGTGAGAACATACTACTTGTTTCTGTAATTGCATTAAGTTGATAACAAGAAAATAGAGTATTTTAATAATTTTTATGATAGAAAAGAAGCCTGTATTACAAAGAACTTGCTGCTGCTCATCTGATCTCTTGGTCTTGGTGCCATATGCCAATGTGTTAGCTCTACTTTCTGATTAATAGCTTCCTGTTGGGGTAGGAGCTGCTACCAGTCATTTAGAAACAACAATAACATTCCTCTCCAATAACTCTGGGAGTATGGTTATAGGTTATGGCATTCAATTATAATTATTAACTGAAGCATATGGTGCTAAATACAAAGATATTTCACACATCAAGAGTTTTATGATGACATGTCTTTTTATCATGGAAACAGTTACAGGATTTTTTGTAAGTATATGCAAGCAAAAAATCACCTTTTAAAAGACCATGAAGTATTGATACTTTTTTTTCATAAGATAATTTTTGTTATGGTAGAACAAGTGCATCTAAACTGTGGGCCGCATGATCTAGCACAACTAATAACGTAGACTTACAGAATTGTGAACTTCTAATAAAGGAATTGGAAAAACAATGTGTGTTTGAATTTGAAAATGAAAACTGTCTCACAGATTTAGCGTTCTTTCGAGTGTTTGATTTCTCATTTGAATGAGTTAAGCATGATTCTTCAAGGTAAAAATCAACATATCTGTGCATGCTTTAAGCTGTAATGGCATTAAAAGTTAAATTATGACAAGCTCAAGTGATGACAAATAACTTTATGCATTTAATACATGGGCTAAACACAGTCCTGTGAGCGGTGGAAAATATGCAGCTGTGCTTTCTGTTCTGATAAAAGGAATTTGAAAACAGGTTTAGAGGTTTACAAAAGAGAAATCCTCAATGTTTTGGTATATTTGCGGTTTCATTTCTAGTTGACGTATACTATATATTTTACCTGTGGCTCGAGACTATTCCTCTTCACTCAGAATGGCCTGGGCAGGAAAAAGGTTAAACACCTTTGTACTAGAACCTGCAGTGAGCTATAGTATATCAGAGTAGCTGTGTGCAGTGAATGTATTCAGAGGAGGGCTATGAAGCTGGTGAGGGGCCTGGAGCACAGGCCTTATGAGGAACGGCTGAAGGAGCTGGGATTGTTCAGCCTGGAGAAGAGGAGGCTCAGGGGAGACCTTATAGCTCTCTATAACTTCCTGAAGGGAGGTTGTGGTGAGTTGGGGGTCGGCCTTTTCTCTCGTGTAGACAGTGATAGAACTAGAGGGAATGGTTTCAAACTGCGCCAGGGGAGATTCAGGCTGGACATTAGGAAATATTACTTCTCGGAAAGGGTGGTCAGGCACTGGAATGCACTGCCCAGGGAGGTGGTGGAGTCACCGAACATGGAGGTGTTCAAGAGACGTTTGGATGTTGTGTTGAGGGATAGGATTTAGCTGGGGAGTATTGGTGATGGTTGGACTGGATGATCTTTTAGGTCTTTTCCAACCTTGATAATTCTGTGATTCTGTGAACTGTGGGACCCACAGTCAAGATAGAAAACCAGATTTTACTTCAGTGGAAATTGAAAACTAATAAAACAGAAGTCTTACAATCTCCTGCCCTCTCCTCCCCCCAAAAACAAACAAAAAGAACCCCAAAACAACAACAACAACAAAAATTATTTGAATAATTCAAATGAAGGCTATGGCCCAGATCAGCGTATTGATATGGAGTTTTTTATGATTTATGTTATTGGAATGAATGTGAAATTAATTTAATAGTCATTGATCTTATACTGTAATGTATTGACAATGTGTAATGTGATATCTGTCTTCCAGATTTTGACTGCTTTCTTATTGCTTTTAAAGGTTATTCCTTCTAACTCTACTTTTTTGTTTTTCTCTTAATATGAAGAGATAAGCAGGCTTGCTGGCCTTACTTTCCTTACTGTTGTGAATGATTCATTTGGCTTACTGGCACTAGATTATTTGGTCTAGACTATTTTCTTTCTAGCTTACCTTTGAGCAACTAAGTATTCATGAAATGCTTTGTTTCAGAAGCCTGCAAAACAAAATAAGACTTATTTGGTGATTCCACTTCTTGTCATGCATGCAGAGATTAAGTTTAGGTGGTAAATTCTTCTGAGTCATTGCTTTCATTCCACAGCTCTGAATAATGTCAAATTACTTTTTTTGGAAAATCGTTGAACCACATAAATATTTTTTGTTTTATAAATTTTGGAACTCAAGTTGCTGTATAGGCTACATTTAGACATGACAGCTGTGGTTGGTTTAATGTTAGTTATTAATGAAAGTACCTCTAGCTACTTGGTTTTATAGGCACAGGAAAAATCTTGTAGATATTGTTCAGGTCTTTTGGATATTATTTGGGTATTCTTCTGATCCATCCACTGACATAACATGTCTGACCTGAGCTGATTCAATAGACAACAGAATGGTGGTTCTTCAGGTTCTGACACAATTGACCGTTCTGTGAGCTCCCAGCACTGCATCTTCTGGTGGCGTTGAAGTAATTCCATTTATGATATCAAAGTCATGAGAACAGAATGTGCTTGTGACTGACAGGTAATTTGCAATGAGCTTTTCCAGGGCTGCAGCTAATTTCAGTAGCAGCCATAATCATAGTGTCTGAAGAGTTTTGAGTGTGTCTGTGTGTGCATTTCAGTGCTTTTTTTTTCTTTGTTGATTTAAATATTAATTGGAAATACTTTGGATGCAACTCTGATCTAAATTATACTAAAAAACATAGCATTATGATGTTGGTTTCAGAGGAATAGCTCTTATGTGCTGCAGTTATCCCTGTATAAGCAGTTTTAGATTTTATTGTTTTTCTTTATTTTATGCCATGCATTCCCTACAGCAAAACAATAGGTGCTTATTTCAGAGTACTGTTAATAAAATCACATTTTCTTCTCAGGCAATCACTGCACAGAAGTGAGCAAATGTACAATAACAGCTAGAATCCTTAATGAGGTTGAACTGTTGTTATGGTACTTAATTGTATCAGGCTGATTTGGCAATTGTGTTGTCAACTAACAAACATCTTGTCCCCTTCCCTTGCTCCCCCTTTCTTCTTAAGCACAGGCACATCATTGGTTAACATGCAGTATCACTGTTTCTGAAATGAAATTAGTCTTATTTATCAGTAAACAATTAAAAAAAACACAGGAGAATGTGCTGATTGCAAAGCTTCTGTGACTCTTACTAACATGTTTTGTTTGTGAAAAGATGGACAAAATGCCAGATAACCTCTGTCTGAAAAAAAAAAATCACAAAAATAATTTTTGAGTAGAGATGAAACAGTAAGAAAATCATTTTTAAGTCAAGTAGTTATCTTTATGGTGATTTGTACCAATTGCTGCAGAGTGAAATAAGTTAAATGACATAAGAAGTAAACTTACTGTGTTATGAAACTTTCATCTGAGCTCCTGCACTTTGATGTATGATTTTTTTTACCATTTATCTAAAAAAATGTGAAGATTCTTAATATTTGCAGGTAAGTAATGCAGATACCCATTACTTCTGTATTCCTGGACTGGATTTTCAGATCTTCTGTCATGTCATTTTGAGCAGACATTCTGTAATCTTTTGTTAATGTGGTTTGATACGTTCTAAGCTACAAGATATATATATATATACGTGTGTGTGTGTGTGTGTATGTATATTTATTGTGTTATCCCTTGTAAATAGTAAATTGAGTAACAGAGGAGCTTAAGTAGTTGAGAATTTACTAGCAAAGCTGTCCAAGGATTCTTCACTAGAATCATTAAATCGATCTAATAGGGCATTGATATACAAGTGCAGAAACATGAGTGAGCTGTATCCTGAGGCTTCCCCCAAGAATCTGTCAGAAGTGTAATTTGCAGCAAAATCCATGTATTTGAGCTTCTGTGACAAATTATCATAATTTATCTAAATTAGAGAGTGTACCACAAAGTGAATTACTATGGTCCTTGAAAGTTGGAGATAGGAAGAATATGTTGCAAGATGCAAAAGATATCACAATGCTTTAGCATTTAGTAACCTAGAATTGTTCCAAGGTAGATTTTGGATTCATGAAGTGCAAGCATTTTTCAGTGTTCAGCGTTCAGTGGAATTTTCCTCGCAAAATAGCTATTAAAAGTAGCAAAAATAAGACATTTCATTGGGGGAGGGTGGGAGGTCATTTTAGGAGGGGAATAAAAGTGTTTTATCATGGAGAATTGAAGACTGCTGTTCAGTATTATGCAACACCTTGCAATCCCCTACACAACTGTATTTAACTTCATTTTTAATTTATGAAATGTGATCTGTATGCCATGCACTCATGATATGTTTATGACTGATATATTTATCAGCTGTCACAATGACACATTTCATTTTAGAGGGTTAGCTTTTTTGTATGAATTTTGACTTAAAATGATTATGCATGCATCTACTTTCAAGATCCAATAACTGTATATCGCACATCAGAGGAAAACAGAAAAAGGTATCATTGTTGGTTTTGTGTCTTTTATGACCTGGAGTTTGTCACTAGAATAATTTCTTTGCTGTTTTTAAATTTGCACAAGCATAAGCAATGAACATCTATACAATATCCTTGCAGGATAAAAGTAGTTAACGCTGTATTTCAATCATATCCATAGCTGTTCAAGTTTATATTGTGAAAAATTCATAGACAATGTTTAGCAGGAAAGGTGTGATAAGAGGGCATAGGAAATTAAGAGATTATGAATCTGGAAAAAGAGATATTTATTGTACTCAGAAGCTGCAGTGTGGATGCTGAAAAATTAAAATGGAAAACTAGCTTGGAAATGACTTTCATCTAAAAGAGGGAAAACTTGGGACAAGATCAAACAGTAACAAATCTTGCATGTGAGTGATAGATGGGACTTCATCCATCCCTCCAGTTTTGTTCTACTGTCTGCACTTACTGCCCACTGGTCTTGGATGCTGAGACAAACTTTCTTAGCCTTATCTTTAGATGTTCTTTAGATACATTTGTGGCTGTGGTAGGGGTAACAGTACAATGTAAAGTCAGATACATGATCTTCCTAGCTTTCTTGGGAAACTGGATTGCAGACTGTAAGGTTGTGAGATGAAGCAGCCTCCCACTTCCTTCTGGGCTACTCTGTCCATTTGTTGTACCATCAGCTGTGTTTTCTCCCTAAATTATACCCATTCAGGTCCCTGTAACTGATGCTGTATTTCACAGCATCCTTTTGTCCCACAGTTTGTTGTAAATAATCAATTCTTGTTCCTTTTGTTTTTAGCCTGCTTGTGCAAAACAGTGGACAAGTTTTTATGTTCTTTGAATACTGGTTTACTCAAAGCAGATGCTCTGTGACAAAGAATTTGAGGGTGTAATGCTGAAGAGACAAGAGAAGCCTTTTGAGAGGATAAATATTCAAGGAAAAAAAAAGAGGTTTGTGCAGGGGAAAAAAAAAAATCCCAGTAGTATCAGGCCACTCAGCTAACAGAATGTTATTATGGTGAAGTTTACTGACAGCAGTCAGTGCATTTACTTAGGTTGCTCTGATGTTACAGTGGAGTTCATAGTATGGTTTTCTGTGTTAAACTGTTTTACAGTAAGATTTCACTAGTTCCTAGACAATATCTGGATGTAATAAAATAAGAATAAAATATTTATTGGTAACTGTTGTAATGAAAATGAGCACAGAGAGAGCTGTAAGATACAGCATTAGGTTGAAAGGGAGCAGGTGGATCAGGAGCAGAAGTGTTTTTTAGAGATCAGTACAAAGGCTTGTGACTCAGACCCTTCTTTGGACTTAGAATTTTGTAGCCAGGAGGGAAATGTGCTTGTAAATACAACAGAAGAAGCCTTACTATGCCTTACAGTGGAGTTGCTGCACAGCATGGTACTGCAGGGACAGTGTGAGGACCTGTGAGCATGAATACTAGCAATTTTTTTGGGGTCATCAGCAAAGGTCATCAACTACAGCCCTTCTAACCATCTATCGCACAAAGAAGCAAACCAAACCCGACTAAACTAGGGAAGTTGGAGGTATAAAAGGACACATTTCCATCCCCTTGATGAATGAGCAGGCTCAGATTCCCAAAGTATGTGTTCTAATACTTTGTTCAACCTAATTTTAACATTTCAGCTAATGGAATTTCCTCTGGGAGATAGTTTTGCAGCCTCCTTTATATGTCTTGCTGCTATGAATTATTTGCTAATAATGTCTAATGTTTCTTAATGGGACTTTTAAAAAATGACTACTACTTGAATTTTACCCTTGTGAATCATATGAAATAACTTCTTTTGTATATGTTTGCTCTTTAATTAGTTTAATGTGATCATTTTGGTTTAACTCTACTTAGCAAAAATATATAGCTCTCTAACGCCTCTTTCTTGTAACAATCTGCCCAGTTCTTTTTCCTTTCTCCCCCCCCCCCCCCCCCCCTCCACCCATGGGTTTTCTCCCATTATCAATTCCCTTCTATTAATGGTAAAAATCAAACCTACTGGTTAGTCTCCAATTTTTGAACTGGTGGTAGTATAGGTATCATTTGTTAGAGAGTAAAAATATTTCACCTGTAACATGTCCATAGTGATCAACAGAAAATCAAGTGACATTTGTGAGGATGGAAGTGTATGAACCAACAGTGGTTGCAATGGGACTGCTCAAGTGAATCCAGTGAAACGTACAAAGTCTTCCAAAACTAATTGCTTTCATTGAAAATTATAGATTGCTACTGTTGTGTGTTCGTTCCTTGCATCTTATTTGGATACAAAACTGAAGTTATGCTGAACTCTGATAGGTTAGATGAAAGAGTTGGTGAAAGGAGAAAGACCTCTTATGCGACAGTCAAGAATGTTAAGTGCTATCACTTACAGGGAAAATTTTTTTCATATTTTGATATCATCAAAGGAAACAGTGCTTGTACAGGGGGTGTAAAGGCCCTTCTAAGCTTGCATTGTGACAACTTGATTATCCAATTCCAGAGTACTTGAAGTAGTGAGCAAAAGGAAACTTCATGAATAAGCATTTTAAGGACGATGCACCATAATCTTAACCTTGCAAATTGTGATTTTGTATAGAAAATTATTTAGGCCAAATTAAGATTTAAATGAATAACTTCATTATTCATATTTCTTTTGTTTTTTGAAGTTTGTGTTTTTATATTTGTTTTACTGCTTTAACTTTGCAAAGTGACGAAAGAAAAGTCAGTTCTTCTAAGACCATTCATTTTTGCATTACTTCAGCTGTGATGCAGATTCTTCCTAATAACATTCTTCAACTTTTTAAAAGTGGTATTCTTACATAACTTAGGTTCTAGTTTTACATGTTTGTCAGTTGAAGATTTTGTGTATGGTGGCAGGAAAGAAAACTTCTTTTTCCTTGTATTGTTTAAGAGGCTCAGTAAGCCTCAACTTGATACAGGACTTGTCTCCTGTCAAGCTTCGTAGCTGTTCAGGCTGTGTAAACTTAATTCATTAATACCTTATGAATCTGATTTTAATAGAGCAGCTACTTGTAACTAATGTTTTAAGGAGCTATCCAGAAGACAGCTTGAACACAGATTTTTTCTGTGAGGCTTTTCATCTTTTAATAACATCTTAAATTTTGCTAATAAACGTATTTTATTATATATTTTGGATTTCTTGACTTTGATATTTTCATTGTCTTAAATACATGATTTAAACAATTTTAGAGCATGGCAGAACTGATTCTGGCATTTCACATGCTTTTCACTCAGCAGCGGGGTCTCTCTTGTCCCTGAGAGGGCTGATAATTGTGTATTGATACCTGAGTTGGAGGAATTAACAGTTGGTTCTTCCTGAGTAAGCAATACTTCCGTTTTCCACATAGGTTGCTTTGGCTGTTCAATATTTTTAGTCATCTCTAGAAGCGAAACATCTGTACTGTGTCACCACAGTGGGGTAGTGTTTCAGAATTATTAGTAGTGCTTACTCAGTTTCTGCTGTGATTCATGTTACTTGTCCTGGTAGAAAATCCTTAGATTGGATTTTTTTCATCTGTTTTATTAAAACCTCTAGCTTTGATAATTAAAGCAGTACAGAAAGGTGGTACAATGAATGAAATAAGGCTCTAGTTCATAGAATCACAGAATGGCTTGAGTTGGAAGGGACCTTGCATCCCACCCATGGGCAGGGCTGCCAGCCACCAGCTCAGGCTGCCCAGGGCCTCATCCAACCTGGTACTGAATGCCTCCGGAGATGGGGAATCCACAACCTTCTGTTTTGAAAAACCTTTTGTATCTGCATCACTCACCATTTCTGAAACTCATTGAAATGAATGGGTTCTATACAGTTAAATACATCCTTCTGAATTTGTAGACAGAAGTGTTTTACCAAGTAATTCTTTTTCTTCTTGAAGTGTTAGTGTTGCAATAGTTCTCTTCCTTTCTCCACAAGGAGTAACAGGGGAAGTTCTAGGGACTGAAGTAGGTCACATTTGGAGATTCAGAGTTGACTTTGACATGGTAGAGGAGTAATTGTGCTTTGCTGGGAATCTTGTTCTTCAGTCAGCTTTGCAATTAGCTTGCATGTGCTGACCTTGCCTCTGAAGTTTTTCCTATTAGCAAACTTGTCAGGTTTTGAAATGGAAAGGCATCTTAAAAAAAGAAAGAAGGAAAAGGAGGAACACTGTTGGCATTTCACTAGAAATGTTTAACACATCAGAAAACTACTAATAGAGAGGTTAAATGTTGAATCTTGAACTAATTTAAAGTCCACAATCAGCCCAGATCAGTGGTGGCAAGAAGTTTTTGTTATAGACTGGCCCAGACCTTGAGGTAAATTATGCATAATTATTCATAACTGCTATTTTTGGCTTGCTTGCATTTGTCCTAGACCTCTGCCTGAGGAAACAATTTGAAATAATTAGTGTGCAAGTGCCCTGACAATGATGAATGAATCAAATGCATCTGGTGCCAAATGTGGATCTTGATAAGAAGCAGATAACTTTGGTAACTGTGGATTTTTTGTTTTTAAGTCCCTGAAACTGTGGGCATTTTGTTCACTTTATTAGGCTGACATGCTCAAGGTAGAAAATTACCACTCACTGTGCTGTGATCAAAGTGCAGCAAGGAATTCTAGCATTGCAAACATGAAGCAGTTCTGCAGGCTGTGTGCAAACATTCTGGGCAGAGAGAATGAAGGGGATATTAAGGTGGAACATTTTGAACATGCAGGGCAGAAAAGCCAAACGTTAATGTTCCAACAATGAAATGCATTGCTTATCTTACATACGTTCAGGCACATTTCACATAAATATTTAGCAGCATAAATACAGCTGTATATCATTACTTAGGGAAAAGCAAAAGCAGAAACAAAAAGATTCTGTTCTGATTTGTGCATTATAACTTATATAATACTTCTGGAGTCTTCAGGATTGCTTATTTTTTTCTGTCTGGAGTGCTTTATTTCTCTTCTATCCCATCAACTTCACACGGTTTTAGATGTGGATAAGCATGAGGCTCTTTTTAAATTAAAGTGTTTAATGAAGGTGGGGAACAATGCATTTCAATTAGCGTGCCTGAGATAGCTCGTTTTTATCTTGTTGGATGAGTGAAAGAACTCTTAGTAGTTTTGCATTTGAGATATAATAATAATAATGAATTGAATAAAACATAGGGCAGAAAGTAGTGTTTCTGCCAGTAACATAATGACTTAACTATGGCTGGGTTATCCCCTGTGTATCCCCATTGCTTCAAGATGCTACTTTGAAATTGTAACGCTGGAAGCAAGGTTCTCTGAAAGAAAGTGGTTGTGAATGAAGATTTTTTGAGGCCAAATTGTGAGTTAAGAATTGTATGGAAGAGCTGACAAGCTTGAAGCAGAGCTGTGTTTTCTCTTGTTTCTTTCAGGTAAAGCTGTTACAGTAAGAATTTAAATTTTCCACTTTAACTACTGCAGCATGTCCCTCCTTTTTCAAAAAGGGATTTTCTTGGTGCCACTTATTTTATTCATATGGTTGTTTTCTTAAACTCCATCAAAGCTCAAATGGGAAGAGCTGCTGGCTAGTCTTTCATCTTCTGCTGCTGTCTGCACTCTGTCTGTTCTTTTAGTGATGTTCTGTTGATGAGAATCTGAATTTTTCCCTAGGAGCCCTCATCTGTCTAGACAGTGGCCAGTGTAGAGCTCTAGCATGCTGTTGATGCTGTGAGCAGAGTATAGATATAAGAAATGTTGAGCCTATCTAAGCAAAATAATTATGAAGGTTGTTTGTTTTTTTGCTTGTTTTTCAATCTCAGTGGCCCCTGGACCTGCTTCTTTGTATTTAGTAGTGTGAAAGTGACTAAGGACAGGAAAGCTCCAATGTTTGGAGCTCTTAATAGGCTAATTGGAAACCTTAAAAAAGAGGAGTTAACCCACAATATTAAATGCTGACTCATTGGATAAGCATCATTCAGGTTGTACACTTGTTGAGGCAAAATGAGAATGGATCACTTTATGTAGGAGCCTTTATTAGTGCATTCATTTCAAACTATACCTCTCAACATGTCTGACAATCTCCTGCACCCAGCTCACAATGCTTCCCTGCTCAGGCTTTGCCTCTGCGGTCTCAGCTCTCTGCTGAACAAGCATCTTTGAGATGTATCTGGGTGTGTGTTCCATATCTACTGTATCATACCCAGGGATTTCTGGTCCTGTGGCCACAACATGGAAAGCAGCTTCTGGATGCTCTGTGAACTGGCTGTCTCCAGAAGTATCTAACACAAATGCCTTTTTTTTGTGTGTGTGTGTGGGGAGGGTATAATCACCTATTTAAGCTGTACCGTAATGCATATGCACAGTGGAGCAGAGTTAGGTTTCCATATCTCAGGGAGCACACAATTGATTCACATCAATGGCTCTGTGAAGAATGAGATGAAATGATGCTATTTATGCTATTTTCTTAGTTTCTGTCTTTTTAAAGATCTGGTAGAGATATTTTTCTCTCAGTAGAAGTTAGCAGCTTTTTAGGAGAATTCATAGCTCTGGAATAAGCCTACTACATGTATTCTACATTGTCTGGATGTTCAGACCTTCAGGGCAAGCCAAACATCTTGCCTCATCCCTGCTTCCTGTGACAGCTGGGTGTTACGTGGGTGATCTGGTGTGGCTGCTGGCCTTTTCTTGTTAGGCAAAAGCGTTAGCTGATAATGAAGTAATTTTTAAAAGGTTATGCTGAAAGTACTGAATAAATGGTTTTTCAAACTGAAAGGAATAAGAAAATAATAAGAGTTATTATTATTATGGTAATAATATCTTAAAAGGTTATAGGCATATAAGTTGTTCAAACTGTTTATAATTATGAAGTTTAGGTTTTTACTCTTTTGAAAATGCTGCCAAATGTTCTGAAATGCCATTGACTGCCTTTATTCACTCAGCTATATTTTCTTATTCACAGTGGCTTAAAATATAATGAAATTCAGGTTTTTGTCAGTTACCGAATTATACCAAGACAATTAAACTTAGCAGCTTGGTTTGCAAGTGTCAGAACAAAGCCATTTTTATTTTTTCCAGATTCATCTCCTACCTCTTGCTTTCCTGCAGATGTCCTTCATAGTAGCACCATTACTCTAGCATCCATTGCTATTATTTGCTGTGTTTCAGATTGATCCCTGTGTGCAATGACTTTCTTAGTTTAGACTTGTCATTTTCCTTCACTGCCCCCTGAATCCTAGTGAGGATCAGATTTGGCTTAAAGTGTGGATGTGTGTATACTCACAGTAATGGGATGGTAGCTGTTGAATCAGCCTTCAAAAAGGGCACTGTTTCCTTTATCTGTCCACCGAGTTACAAAGCCTGAAGACATCCTTTGAGACTGCAGCCCCTAAAATTTATTTGAAATTGGCTGGGTGATTTCGAAGTTAACGAGGGCAGTTGGCATTATATAAACCTTGTTTCTTATGGAAAGCAGACTAGAACATCTTATTTCTGCCTTTTGCAGAGGAGGTACTGTGTGAATTGCAGAATCCTTTATGCTGGTCTGCGATCTTCAAGTTCTCCAGAGTGTATCTGCCTGATTGCAAAAGTGTCAAATTTGCAAGCAGATCTGGCTGGAACAGAAAGATGTGTGAAATGATTTTCAGTAGCTTTCTATTCCCCAAGTGTCTGGTGAGGTTCATGTAGGACCTATACCAGAAGTTACATGGAGTATATAGTGCTAGTGAAAGATCACCTCCCTAAAGACACCTTAAGCTTTCTGCTGAGTTTAGATGACATGCAAATATATTTTCCAAAAGCCTAAAAGCATTTTGCTTTGAGTGTGTTTTTTGGAGGCATTCTTCAGAAAATGTGTGAAGACATATTGACTACTTAGCTATAAAATTACAGTCCCCAAATTGCATCTATATGCAAGGTTTCACACGGCTTTTGTTTTGCTGGAGGCGAATGTTTTGGTGTAGATTTTCATGTAATTTGAAGTTACTAGATAATATTTTATAGCGCAGTGCATTCATTTTCCAGAAAGGAATGTGCAGAGGGTAATTTTTCTGAGGCAAGAGGCTGGCACTGCATACCAGGTCTTTCAGGGTGGGAGCTTAGTGTAAATAAGAAAATGCTTTGAGAAGGAGAATACAAAATGATTTCCTTTGTAGTGGATATAGAGGATAGTGGTGCTTGTTTTTGTTTTTTTTTGCCTTTTGTTTTGTTTTTTTTATTTGTGGTGGATGTGAGTGGAAGCATAAAGGGAAACCTCCTCATGTCCCCTTTGTGCCCATCTCTGAGGAGGCAGCTGTGGTGCTGGCTGCCTCAGCTCAGCAGCAGGCCATGTAGGGCCAAGGAAGGCGACGTGGGCTGGCAGGCTGAGGCCAACACGCCATGCTGTGGTGCCTGGCTGGCATGATGAAAGGCACGCATGTGTCCTGAGAAGGCCTCATTAACTCTTCTGGAAGAGAGAGTGCTACTTTGACATATTAATTAGTTGCCATGCTTTCTTCTACTCCAAGTTCACCTTTGGGTTGGTGACTTGATTCAAATTACTGATAATTGCATGGCTGTTAGAGGTCTGTTTATGCAAAGTGTACTTAAAGGGGCTTTGCTGGCAGAGGGAGCAGGCAAATGTTTTGTATCACTCAAGGGCTGCTGGCTTGTGCAAAGCCCACTCTTCCCTCCTTAGAGATAGAACAGCCACAGAGAAACAAAGCAAGGTTGAAACAACAGAACACCAACAGCAGTTACTGTTTAAAAAAAACAGTTCTTCATTGAAAATAAATAGAACAGTGAAAGTGCAGTGTGAAACGAAGTTGTTAGGCAAATATTTCCTATATTTTCTGTATTGTGTTACAATGTATGGTGCACAGAAGTGACTGACTTTCAGAATGTTCAGTGTATTCCTTCATTTTTTTGCACGATTGCTGAATAATGCATTTTACTTTCACAGGAAAAGAGTCAGGTTTTGGGCGCTTTGAAAACTTTCTGGCTAATGTAAAACCAACCAAAATATGATTTAAATTAAAAAGTGCAAATTAACGTCTCATACTTCTGTATTTTGTGCCATGTTTAATATTTTTCTTAAAGTGAAAGGAAAAAAATCTCCAATCATTTTTTGTAACGCACTTTCATCTGAAAAAATGAAGACAAAATGGTGCTTTTCTCAAAAATGCTCTTTTGACACTTTTTTTTTCCCAGTAAGTTACTTGTGGGTAAAATTTCACTTTGTCATATAGGAAAGCTTTAGGGTAATCTTCAGAAAATAGTGGCATAAAAACTTACTGTCAATTTGTATGTGCTAGTCTCTGCATTTAAATGATACAGAAAAGTCCACTGATTTTTCTGACTTGTAGATACTGTAAATCAGGACATTTAAATTGATAAACCTCAACTTCTGTTTTGAATATTTTCTATTTTGAATATATTGAATAATTCTTGCTGTGATAATTCATTATAAAAGGCATAGGAATCTTTCTCAAATCTGTGCTATAAAATGGCATCTACTATTCAGATTGAAAGGTCTTCCTGAGCAGAAGCATGTCATTCTTACATATTCCTATTATACCTTCTACAATGGGATTGCTCCTTCTTAGTGCTACCACTTTTCAAGTAATAAATGTATCAGTAAAAATACTTTTTCGTGAATTTATCTTACAGAAAGAAAGTACCATTATCTCACTGCTGGGAATATTTCTGGTTTTTTTTTCTTTGCATGACCTACTTTGTAGGGTAGATGTTTCTTGCAGTTATTCCTTTTTTTTTCCATAACCATCTGTCTATATCCTTTATTGTGTAAATTTCTGTTTCTATTACCATTTAGTGTGTAGAAAGTCTTTTTTATTTTAGCTAAATCCTCAATTTCAATCTACTGCAATATTCTGTGAGGAGTAACTGTGAATAATAACGTAGAACTTAGGCCCTTTTTGGGAGACGTTGTTTTCGTACAAATATATACTTAAGCTCAGCCATGTAGAATAGGATCGTTTTGAAAATTTAGGAGTGAATGTTTGACTAGAGTACCTTCAAGGTAGTGTGTTTACATTTCGTACTGCAGAAGATTTGTTTGGTTGTTATTCCAGCTGTTAAAAGATGTGAAGCACAGAAGCAATTAGTATATGCCAGAATAAATATTTGAGAAAGTGTTTATTTTCCAAATACTGACCTCAGCTGCATTTCACCATGATGAGCAGTAGTCTGCTCCTCGTTGCAGAGCTATCTCCTTTGTCTCTGAACTTTTCTCAGTCAAAACAGATGGCTTTGTATACTGTTGAAGATGTGAGTTTGGCAATCCCAAAATTGATTTGATCTTCATTGCTGGTGCTATGCAGGGAACATCTATTTTTATTGCTAACAGTCATTTGATCGTATCTTTTTATTTCAGTCTTTCCTACATGTCTCAGTTTTCCCATATATGCAGGTTTCCACAGAGATCTTTTAAAGACCAGACTGACTTAGTTGAGAGAACAGCTGGACATGTGCTTGCCTATACTTGAGAGATGTGGATGAATTGTTCAATGTGGTCTTTTTTCATTCATTCCTACTTGAATCACACATGTGCAATCACCCCAGATTGCTGTCATGACTGAATTAGCACCATTTGAGTAAATGACTGCCTGGAAGAAGTCAAGAGATACTTTTGTGCCCTGAAGTGAAAATACTTCCCCTACTAATGAATTGAGTGGAGGCCCTGAAAACGCACAGAAACCTTAAGGTACATACTTGTGGAACAGAAGATGTTAGTGATTGTGGCGAAGAGATCAGAGGTGTCTGTAAAAGTACTTTTATGCAATAACGAATGGCCTTGCATAGGTATTCTGTACAGACTCTTGTTTCTCACCCATGATTTAGATCACAGCTCTCTTAGAATTTAAAGGAACAACTTTGTGACCTGTACGCATACAGATGCTGTAAAGTGCAGCTACCAAGACAAAAATTTAACCTTAAATCACCTGCAGTCTGGTACAGTTTTACTGAGGTTGGTGCTGTACTTGCTGGTGCTACTGATGAGGTGGACTGCACAACTTGTCTTGCACGGTCAGATGATTTGTGTCAGACACAGGATGCTCTTTTGAGACTGAGAATAAGGTCGCTCTTTAAATTATGCAGGAAACCAGCAGTTCTGGACCCGTATCAACGCTTTACTGCTGTGTATAGAGAGAGATCAGTGTGGAAGGGTAAGTAATCCAGAAAGAAAGTATGTGGACCCATGTGTTTTACCAAAGGTAGCTGCTTATGTTTGGGTCATGCTGAACATGGGGGAGCCAAGTTTTGCTGAAAGTTCCAAGCATGATTCATGAAGTGCTGATTACCATACCTCAGGGCAGCTTCTCTGTCTCTGAGCAGATAAGGTGTGCCCCTTGCTTGTGGAATGCTTGCAAATTATTGCTAGAGCTCTACTGTTTCATTCTCCTAAGAAGCTCACTGAACTTAAACAATGCTTGCTGTTGATGATATTTTGCAAGCCATTAGAATTTTAAGTGAATTTTAAAATCAATTTAAAATTCTTATAATGAATGTTTTGAAACTAGAGAGTGCTAAAGCTGTTCAGTAGTTTGACCTCTGGTTGTCTAATAAGTGTCATACCCTATGGCCAACTTGTGCAGTGTTAGATGGTAGTTTTCTTCTGATTCAGCTGACTTTCCTTATGTTTTTTACACTGTGAATCCAGCCGTAAACTATGATGTACATGATAGCATTGTGGAATTTTTCTCATTGCTTGCTCCTGTCATTTTGCATTTTTTTTTCTGATCTTTTGATGATACTGATGTCTCGGCATTGGAAATTCAAAAGATTTCACCTTGAGTGTTACCTCAGGTCTAGGTCCAGCACTGTGCTGATGGGAATTCAGTGAACTCACATTTAATTAAATTCTAGGGAATGACTAGATTAAAAATCCGACACACTTTTTGTTGTTTCTCCGAAACTGAAGTGGCTGGAATAACTTTGTAATGTGATTTCAGCTTCAAATTCTGCTGTGTAAGCTATTCAGCAGCTTCTCAGTGTTTTCTCAGTACAAGAGTGTCCCTGTCAGAGTATCGTAGTAGTGGTGGGATCATGAATAGGGACAGGTGGGGGGGAGGGAATTTGGAGGAGAAAGGCTGCTGAAGTAAAGTTCTTGGTTACTTGGTGTGTAAATGCTGTAGTATATGGAATAATGCCCAGCATCACAGGGGTAGTAGTCTAAAATAGGCAAATCGCAGTCTTATACTTTTTATACTTAAAAAGGTCAGGCAGGTGCAACAGTAAGTCCCAGCTAAGGCTGTTCTGAACGCCTGGTGGGAGCCCAACAGCTCAGACTGCTAAAGCTGGGCAAGGACCTGTCGTGCCCTATGTGACTGGGAGTGTACAGAGCCTCCAGCTACATAATTTGAATACCGAGTCAGTCATTTCATTGTAGATGTCTATCACAATGATTAAGAATAATTTCTAATGGATGAATTTAATGCCAACTATTCCTGAAGAAGAAAAGGTGGGATGAGGGCAAAGTAGGAGTGGCAGATAAGCTGTTGTAGAACTGTGTTCTCACCTATTTACTGTGCAAGTTCAGTCAGTTTTCCACATGGTGGTCATGTGTACATTTCTATGATCTTCATAGAGGAATACATCAGATGAAAAGTATTTGGGAAATGCATTTTGATTGGTGCATTTTAATTTTAGCTTGCTGTTGAAGTAATTAGGCTATGGTTATCTCTGAAGGACAGTGCCTGGGTAGTAACTGAATTTTAAATAATCCCTTAGAATGCTGCGTGAGGCAATCTTGGAAAAAAACCTGAACTACTTAATGTCTAATGTGTCCCACATTGAGAATTGCAAGGTCTTCATTCTTATCTGAATTACTTGTGCTGCATGTGGAGGTATCCAGTTTTCTGTATCAGTGTACAGTTTGGCTCTGAAGAATGTGAGTGCATTGCCTCTGTATTCTGTAACCTTCACAGCCTTTAGGTTTAATTAGAACTTGCCTTCCTGGGTTTTGGAATACTGCATGGAATTGTTTCACTGTCTTCAGTGGCCTTTTTTTTAATATCTGCTTGCAGATTGGGGTCTTTATGCTTGCTTCCCACACCTCCACGTTGCATCTTCATTTGCACTGCATGTTTTTCTTACGTCTAAGTCTCTCACTTGATTCAGTTATGGCTTGCCTTCCTCACCTCATTTGGCCATAGCTGTTTCTGAGTTGTATCTACTTTTATACTGGATTTTATGTTTGTTCTTTTTTTCTGATGGAAACGTTCTTTTTTAAATTTTCTTGTCAATTGATGTTCTTCTTTCCTCTTGCTTAAACTTAAAAGCACAACATGTCAATTTGTTCTTTGCATTTAGACTTCTGCATTTAAATCCCAGTAAAAATGGGGATCATTCACAGAAGTCATTTGAATTCTTTGTGAACCGATTTCAGCTTGTAGGAGGCTCCTGGTGGCACTGTGTGATGACCCACCTATGTTGCATGTTGAAGTTTTTGTTTCCTCACAAGGATAACACAAACCTTCAAGCATCTATGTAAAAACCTATTTTGTTTACTTCTCTTACCTGTATCTCCATACTTGTGGGAAGTAAGATAAAAATCTTTCCTAAAACTAGTATGTAAATTACTGTTCTATGCTTGAATATGAGAACCCATATATGTGGAAGTTAGTATAAATCATAATTTAGCCATGCTTTTACTGTCTTGTCATGTCTCTTCAAAGCAGAAGGCTTTGTCCTTCTTTCAGTCCATTTTTCATAGGAAACTGAGTTTTCATAGTTCAAAATGCTTTAATAACAAAGACATTGCAGTACAAAATATGTATATGTGGATTTTACAGGGTGTGCTTTATGATGAAAAATGTTACCCTGGTGTTTAAGAAAAAAGTTTTTTTTAAATCTGCTTGGGCTTTCTTCCACATAAGTCTGTTCTGTCATGTCTTAATAAAGTCGTGTAAATACATATGTAAATAATGTTTTCTGATTTTATTTTCAAGATATCTGCAAATCTGTGAAGGAGAAGTTACAGTTAAATCTGGATACACTCCAATCAGGACAATCAAAGCATACTTTATTTACTATTTTTGCTGGTTTTTAAGACTCAATTTCCACAAATATTTGGAAACTAATAATTAACAGCAGTAGAATACTTTCCTTTTGTAAGTATCCTTATTTATGGAGTGCAGTAGGTACAGTGTCATTACAAGAAGCAATTCCTCATTTAGTATGAGATGGCATTTAAAATTGGCAAGCCATGGTATTCCAAAATGCTTAATGCATAGATTATAAAACTATAGGTCATTAGGTATATATTTAGCCTCACCTGAATTGAATGCTTCAGTGAATTCAAAGTTATGTTGTATTTTGTTAGTTGGAAATCCTGATTAATATATTTCTAAAATTATTTTTTATGCCTGCCAAAATGTAGTAGTATAGGCAGATAAATGTGTATTTTTGGGCTGTTCTGTGTAGGAAAATAAAATTTTCATGACAACTGTTAGTCTTAACACTTGAAATTTTGGTATGTGAAATATGAATTTTGGTGCTAGCAAAGGTAAAAAAAAAGAAATACAACTACTGTTAAATATTCTTTTTTTCCCAATTTCTTTGGTTTTGGATCTTGAACCACAGAGGTTCATCAGTGATAATTTGTTTGTTAATCTTTTCAGAAATGGAATTTAGAATGTTAGGTTTGTCAGCTTCCTATGTCCTCCCTCTCATTTTCTGCTGCTGTAAGCTGTGTAAGTGGTGTGTGGAGCCTAAGCTCTAGCAGTTCTCATGTCCCGAATGTTGCCCGTTAGGATGCTGGCTCTGGGACATGTGAATATGAAATAACTATGAAATGCACTTTTGAACTTCATTGCATATCAGCAAATCTGCATTACTAGCTGTATTTCATGGGTTATAAATCAGTAGTGATACCAACTTTTTTTTCCTGCTTCCTGTGTCTTGTAGCACATTCCAAATGTTTTCATGTGATGGGTTTCTCACTAGGTGCTATCCATCTTGCACAAGAGTGTTCTGGTCCTGGCAGCAGCAAGGATTCTTGGCACTAAGGTTCTCAGTGAGAAATGTGGGGGTTTTGAATTTTGTTTTCTCAATATGTTCAGATGGACACTGGGAAGTGAATGACTAAAGCCGAAGATTGAAAAAAGCAGTTATCTACATATGGTAGCTTTCCTGACAGCGTATATTCAAATGTAATTTTTATCTTCTGGCTTACAGGACTTCAAAGGCTTAGCTTAAATAGAAAGTGTGTGGTGGTCTTATCTCAGAGCCTGAGATTGAGTCTTCTTTATCAGAAGCATAAATAATTTGACACAGGAACTCAGTTTCTGACCTTTGGGCAGGAAGAGCCCAGGGGAATGAGATATAGTGTGAAGGTTAGGCTGTCTCTTATCCTTTGAGCGGCGATTCCCTCACTGGTGTTGGGGTCATTGTCAGGACAGTGTGGAAGGCCATATGGTTACTGCTGAAGGGCTGTAGAGGGTAAATAGAGGGTTTCATTGTATTCTGGCTCTGCATAAACTTTAACCTCTAAAGCTACAATTCATCAAAATAAATAAAACAGTGAAATTCTTGTCTGAACTTTTTCCTATGCTATTGCAAGTGCAGAGAACAGAGTTGAACACACTCGTGTTTATTGATACATCTTCCCAGCTGGCTGTCATTTGTTTAGTGCTGTGTTTTTGGGGGAGGAAGAGGAGGGAGCATAAACAGAACATCTCCCATATGCAGTGCTTTTCATTTTGCATTTGTCACAGTATGTAATCAGTGTCTTACTGAGAATGGTGCAGGGTTAACTTTGTTTTTTTTTAACCACAGAACCTAAAAATGAGGCAATCTGAATATAAAAACCGCGGGGCTGTATTGCTGAGCATGTTTATATGCAAACTAGTTATAGCAAAGAAATGAAGCGTGAATTATTAAAAGTAAATTACAGAAATATTTTCACACCACAGCTAATGAGCACTGTTTAGATTTGGAGTAAGAATCTGTACAATATTTTATCTCTACAGTAAGGTATTGGTAGTAATTATAACGATTAGTGAAGTGTATGTCTTGAAGCATATCATGTTCCACTATACTATAGCAAGCTAGAAAATGAAATATACACCTCACGTTTACATACTTGGTCTTATGGAAGAATTTTGTTAGTGTGATTATAGGTCAGAAGTTTGTGTTACTGCTGATGTCTTTCAACCCCCCACATAGTAAGTATGTAAATACACCTATGGAATGAGATTTAGATGTAAGGTACTTTGTGGAGCTTCCCTAAAATATGACAATACATTTAGTATTGCATTTATCCAGTTCCTAGAAGATACTGACTTCTTGGGCTTACAGTGATCTGTGAGCTAGGTCTACAGTACACATATAGTGTGAGAGACGTGAGTAACCTTTTGTGAGCAACAGGTGGCTTGTTTGTTTTTTTTAGTGTAGTGGTGGTGGAGTGTTGAACTATTTTATCTGATGAGTTTATTTACCAAAGATTGAACTGGAATGCTGCCCAGTAGCTTACCTGAATATAGTTCACTGCTTACACATATCCTACATGTACAACTATGTATTTCTTTTCATGCTTAACTTTTGCAGATCCCAGTGTGTAGGGTTTCTCAAATAATTAACAAAGTTTTTAGAACCAATATGTCTCCGATTTACCTGTAGTGTAGAACTATGAAGATGAGCTACTGCTGTAGCTCCTCAAGAGTCTTTGATTAAAAGCCTAGCTGACATACTTGTGTTTGTTTTTCATATTAAATTAGGCATGAGTTCATCTTTCATCCCCAGCCTGTCATATGAAAAGTAATTGTTTAATAATTGTTTCAGAGCCTTGAGAAATTAAGAGCAACTTAGCCAGAGGTTGAGAAGATATCTGGACTATCTCCAGTATTCCCACTCTAATTACTTTCTTCTTGTTGAACTGCAGCAAATTTGTCTTTGGAAAATATGAAATCTGGTGTTATGAGTTTCTGTATTAAACATTTTTCAATTAAAATACTGCAGAAATATGCACACAGCAGTAACTTTTCCTAATTGCATGGTGAGAAAATTAATTTACATAGAATTACAGTAAGAATGTGATAAGTATCATTACTCTTTTGACCCAGCAGTTGACAAAAGAATAATAATCTTTTTAAAGTTACTTTTAACTTACTTACCATTTTGAACTTAATGACTCTTGTCTGATTTCAAACTGTGCTTAAATTTCAAGACCCTATGTGATATCCAGATTTAAAAAGTAATACCCTTACTATTTATATTTATTGCCATTTTTGGCTGCACTGCCCAAACTGGGAGTTCAAGGAAACTCTATGTCAGTGCTTTTCAGGTTCATCTCACAATTGCTTCTGGCTTAACTCTACTGAAGAGAAGTTATAGTGGATGAGACAGGATTTCAGATATTGTTTCCTATAAGAAGGTTGTGTGTGCATGTGTGTATTGGTTTCTATGGGAAGAATAAGGCAATCTTAGGAGGGAAAATGTTGAGTTTTTTTGGCTTATTGTAGGGACCTGCTGATTTAATTTTATGAACCTTTTGTCACAGGTTCAGCTAGTTGATTGTAAGCTTTTATCAGGGAGGTGGGTGCCACGTTTCTTCTTCTAGGAATATATTTGTGTACCAGCCCTTTATAAAGCCTTGCTCTGAGAGTGATTGCCGGATTTGAAGATGAGCCTTCATCTCTACCCAGATAAAGAGACTGAAAGTGAAGGCTCTCAGTGCAGCTAAGGGAAGGGAGGAGGTATGGTCTGTGGATGTTACCCTAGTTGAAATATGCAGCAGGGTTGTAGGAGGGATGAGTTTGGACGCTGAATAAAGACATGTGAGAGGAAACATCCAGGCAGTGAGATGCTGTAGCTGTTTGTACCAGCTTAGCTAAAACTGAAAAAATGAATGTTAAGTATATGACATTAATGGATGACATGCCTGTTAAGCATTTTTCTGCTGGTAGACATGATGGTGAACTTCATAGTTTAAGTAACTAGACTCAAAAATGCAGTTTCAGGTGAAAGTGCGAAATGACAAATGAGAGGATGACTCCCTAAGTTGTTAAGAAATGATGTTAAGATGAGCACGTGGAGGTGTGTGAGTGTGGAATGCTGCTTAGCTGAGGAATGTCAGAAATTAGCATGTGAACTAAGTAAAAAGCCAACAACCAAATTCTTCTAACTGATGGTAATTACAGTAGACAGCCTTTTATGGAGTTGACTGTGGGCTCCATCTTTCATGGAAGTTGTCTGATGTTTTCAGATAAAATTGTTCTCTCATGTGACTTTGAGGCATTAACCATCCTTCCTTTACACAAATTAAGCCTCCCCATTTCTAGATTAGTTCTCCCTCTAGATCATGCCAAGGAGTCAGAGTAAGTTTCCAGGAAAGCCAGGTGTTATTGCAGAAGTCTCAGTGTTTCCCTTCTGCTCTCTGCGGTTCAGGACTGTTTCCTGTGGTGGGCCTTGAAGGCACAGTGGTCATGGTGGAGGCCACAAAGCCTGAAACTATCCTTGGTTCATGGGGCTACCTGGAAAAGGGGCCAGCTTTTTGGATTCGCCAAGGAAGAGTGCTACGCACAATGGTAACCTCCTGCTCTGGTACTGAGTTGTTAATATAGTGCTCACACCAGCATCATGTCTGCCTGAGAAGTGACAATACCAAACAGATCTAGACCCTACTCATAGGGCAGATCTGTCCCATGTGTGTCTCAGATGAGCTGTGCTTACCTTCCAGTCAATGTGGATTTATCTGCTTGAGGGAAATTGTAGTGGTCCTGTGTGTCCATGGACATGCTCATGGGGATGTGTATCCCTTCTGGACTGCTCTCTGTGAGTAGTCAGTCGTCCTTGGAAACCTGCCCTGACAGTCTTCTCTCTTTCCACCCCAGCATGCTCTCCTTGCCAATTTCTCTTCATGGTTTCTGGAGAAACCTAGTTGAAGGCTCTGGTCTTAAAGCAGCTTGGCATCAAGATTCCTGATAGTTTTTCCCATTTAGTTTGGTATTTAGAAAACAAGCAAATATTGTTTGGATTAAAGAAAAAGAAAGAAAAGACAGCTATGTAAAATTTGCTCAGAACTTTCCCTCCAACTTTTGTTTAATCACTGAAGAACAAATCAGATTTTCTGTTGAGAAGTAGTTTTGTATGTATTTGTGTTGCTTGTGCAGTAGTACTGCCAATTATATTTATTAGCCCTAAATATTAAACAGCTGGCAGGATTCCACTGTATATAAATAAGACATTTGAGACCTGGAAGAATGCCATTTCTAATACAGCCAGCTGCTACATTTTACAGTTACATTCAGCACAACACTACTGAATTTCACTGTACAGTCAGTGCTCTGTTAATGACAATAGGAGAACATGGAGCTGTTTGGAATTTCTTTAGGAAATACCGTTGTGTAAAAAATACATTGTTTAGAAAGACTGGCTGTACCAAATAAATGATACATTATGCACCTGCTCTGTGCATTTTAATGTAAACATTTTTGTGTTTATTATTTTTATGGTAAATACAAATTGAGAAATGGCAGAGATTTTTTAAAAAATGTAAACCATTAAATGTTTGTGTGCCACAAATGTTTTTCACTTCTACTGTTGCAGTGGTATTTTCCTATTTATGTGGTGGTTTCATGTTTAGAAATTCCCACTTGCTGCTGCTTCAGAAACCATGTTCTAGTGCTTTAAAGAAAAGGAAAAAATAATTTTTTTAAATAAAAATAAAATATTGAAATTGCTCCAATGCTTCAATATATTTTCCAGCTATAAAGAGCACAATAACACTACTTGATAGAGCAAATTCTCAGCTATAGTCAACACCTCAGCATAGTAACTACTGTTAGCTTTGCGTTTTCACGAGTGATGAACAAATCTTGCTTGATGCGCTCATAAGATCTGCATGTAAAATGGAGCATTGGTCAGAAGGTTCAACCTCTACTGCTATATCACCCACATCTTCTGATGTCATGGGCCAAAATAACAAAATAAGAGGCATTACTTTTGGTGCAGCTCTTATGTGTAGGCATGATCACTCTCTTATTGTAGTTCAAGTAATAACTAAAGCAATAATAAACATAGTCACCATCTCTACAGTAATGAGTACTTCCTTAATGATGTTGGTGTACTCTAAAGCATGGCTAAATAACTGATTACTTAAGTTTTAAAGATCTTTCAAGAATTATCATTGGTATTACAATTATCTGACTATATCTCACTTTCAATTACTTCCTATTCTACAAATCAGAAAACTGAGACCTACGTATGGACAAGGGCTATCTTCAGATTTACCAGCAAATAATATTTTGGAGGAGATCTGGTTTCCTTCTATTCTTGAATTGCTTGTCCACTGTCAGTTCTCTGTAAAAGCTGACTGTCAGTACATGGTCTGGCAAGATCCACAGTGCTTTAGGGGAAGCAGAGGTTAATGATGGAGAACCTAATGCTTTTATGCTTAATATTTCCTAATTGATAACAGGAGCCATGTAACTGGAAGTGTTACGTATAATATGAAGTGTAAAATCATCTCTATTTGCACCAAAGACAAAGACTTTCACCAGATTGCTGTGTCCACAGTCTTGGGTGAATTCCATCTGGGATAAAATTCTTCTTGCTGAAACACTCATTGTACTAAACAGCTGTTTATTTCCATCCCAGAAACAGCTATGTGTGGAGTGAATCTTCCCTAGTCTTATGGGGTGTATGTGGATGAGAGGCTCTCTTTTGGAAGTGGTAGTTTAGTATGGATTTTAACCATGGGATGGAACTGCAGAGTGAGAAACTCAGGAAATCTTGTTAACTCACAGAATAGATTAAACTGAAGTCTGCTTCTCAAGGAAACGAAGCCGAGAGTAAATAAAGTTATGGAGGTTTTCCTTGCCCGAGTTGTGAACCAGCATTTGAGTGCTGGCTTCAGTTGTCTGTTAGAGAGGTAAAGTCAGATGCTTTTCTCATTGGAGTGACCCTTTAACCTCACTGTGACTTAGGGAATTTTGCTGGCAGAAGGGTGAGAATCAGCTGTCCTCACAACTCTGAAGACAAGGTACTCGGCTGTCTAGCAATTAGAGATGGAGGAAAAAAAGATGACTTCTCTTTCTGCAGATTGCTTTAATTATTAGTCTAGTTTTGCCATGATGGTGTGTATGCTCTTCTTAAATACTATGTGACTGTCAGTGCTTGGTATTGACATACAGTGTTGCATGCTTTTCTAAATCCAATTACTGTAATACTTGTTGTTTTGTATAGCAAAGGAGGCATTAATGCATCTAACACTATTTTTGGTATTTTTGTTTACCAGCTGAGAGAAGAGAGTTGAGATTTGTGCTAAATTCTGTATGTATTTGTCATGCCTTGGAAAAATGTGGCTTATTCATGCTGAAAGATTCTGACCACTGTGACAGTGCTGCAGGTAGCAGAGGATGATGCAGCTGCAGGAGGCGGAGGGAGTGATGGTCCTTTCCACCTCACTCATATCGTGGGGCACTGATCATCTCCAGTGCACCCCCAGGTTTGTGGAGAGGACAGATGGGTTGCTTTGCAGTACATGAAGGCACTTTTTACTATAGCTTCTTGATAGCTCTGTGTGGTAGCTACAGATATGCAAAATATCTGTGCTGTTCATGGGGATTGAGTGGAGGACAGGAAAGAGTAGAATACTGGGGGAAGGGTAAGAAGTAATCATCTTGGTCCTCTTGATATCCCTCCTAAATGTAAATTGTGTTAGAATACACTGTGATATGCTACTTGCAAGATATTCAACATTATTAGGCATTACTGTGAGATGAATGCATTTTGTTTATATTGTTTTGCATAGCAAAAATTTGTGTTGGTTAAATGTAATATCTACTTTCAAGGAGTTTCTCATTTCACCTGAGCTCTTATCAGACAAGAAATTAAGGTGTTTTTTTGTCAGAATTAGTTGTAATTGTGAGCCCGTTCTACTTAGTTATAAGGAAAACATAATTTTAGTTTGAGTTTACAAACAAAATCTCCTAATTACAGTGTTGTGCCATTGGATATATTTAAGCTGCTCCCACAAATGTGAAGGTTAGTATATAACTGAGCAGAAAGGGGAATGACACGAGACTACTTATGAAGTGAATCTTAGACTGAATATTTTTGCATGTAATTTTATACCAAAACATCTTCCTTGAAACATTACATCCTTCCTCGTATCCTATTGAAGCCTTTTCATTTAACAACTATGACTGATTAATGGAAATGATAGTCTTAAAATAGCATTAAGGAAAATTTTACCAAAGTCTGTGCTTAGATCTGTGTGTTTAGCAAAGGTAATTTCATTGTGTACGTTCTTTGTTTGTAACTTTGATAACACTAAAAATAGTGGAAGAGCACTGCTGCCAGCGGGTAATTTCATTGATTTTTGAAAGCATAGAGGAAGATTACTGTGGTGCTTCCCAAAGTTATTAAACTCCCAAATCTGATCATTATCTGTCCTCTGATCTCAGCTGAGTGGTATTTATGGGGTTTGTGTCAGTGCCTTCGGTAATGTTATGAGGACAGTGTTTTCATATTGATGAGCTGGTCTGGGCTGCATTCTTTTCTGATATGGTCACTGTGGAGTTCTTTTTCTTAAGCACGGGCTTTCAGAGCTCTTGCTTCCTGTTTCTATTGAGTTAAATTTCAGTGTAGTGTTTTGGGAAAATCCCACTTGTTATTTCGATATTATTTTATTTCTAATTTCAAGCTACCCTAAAATGTATGCTAATTTTTATGTTGATTGATTTCCTTGCTGCTCACAGTTTGCTTGTTGTCTGTAGAAGTCTCTCTGTGAATACTTTCTTGCTTTCAAGGAGCTGTTAGTTTTCCTATACATACTCTACTGAATTTCACAGCCGATGTGTTAGAGCCATGGTCAATGCATATTAAGTGTGATTATCCTAATGATCCGAATATGGATGTATTAACATTACAGTTAAAAAAAAAAAGTCTGTAGATATAAGGATTAAAGTAAAGGAAATTTGATTCATATAGTTTTAAATTCTAATAGCATTTCCCAAACACGCTTCAGCAGGGAATAATATGCAGTGCAGAAAGATTAGTATTAACTTAAATATGTACTTAATTATTACCTAATTCCCTTTTATTGTACTGAAGGATTCTTAGGTCAAACTCATAACAAATTGTGAGATTTTTTTGTTTTGTTTCCTCGATTATTGTTTGTTAGGGTTTTTTTAATGAAATGAGTGTTGAATACTCCCATGCCTAACGCCTTTCATCTTACCTTTTATGTCATCATGATACCAAGTACATCAGATGTTTCATACCTAGCATGAGTTATATTTTCACGTTATGAAGGGCAAGCAGAAAGCTGTTAGAAAGTGGCTTGAAGATCATTTGAGTGCTTTTCTAAAGATACAGATGTCTGTGGTAGCAATGGCTGAGCTTAAAGGTTTGGTTTGTTACTGTATTTTTTTTCCCTAACCAAAAGGATTTCTTTGGTTTTCAGCCCCCTCTGCCTTGCCTATCATAAGACATCTTTCATAGGAGATGCATGGGGTTTTATTTCAGTATTTCAACTCTGATAGTGCTCATGATCAGAGTTAATGGCTGATGTCCCTCAGAAGCAGGATTAAGGATTCTTTGGCAAGCGCTGGATACAACAATCGAATGAAAGATTTATTCCAGTGAGAATTAATGTCCCACGCTTAAGATAAATAACAGCACTGTGTAGTACTGAAGTAACTATTCGTAACTATTACTGTGACAAATGCTTGAAAAAAATTGTTGTAATATCATCTTGACAAAGATGTAATGGGACCTGAATTTCTTTTGCTTAAGAACATATTTATTGATAGCACTTTGATTTTTTCCAAAACAAAAAATGAACTTATTTTTGACAATGATGTATTAACATTTAATATATCTGCTCTTTTAAGTTTTTGCTGGAGGAAAAACAAACAACAAAAAAACCCAGAACAGTATGCAAATACTTGTTTGTGATGCAGATCACTTACTTTCTGTGGAATTAACTTTTCATCAGGAAATTACCTACAGGAAAGCTGGGAAGGGCATTTCAATAAGGGCATGTATGTGACAGGATGAGGGGAAATGGTTTTAAACTGGAAGAGGGTTGATTTAGACTAGATATCAGAACAAAATTCTTTACTGTGAGGGTGGCGAGACGCTGGAACAGGTTGCCTATAGATAGTTTATGGATACCTCCTCTCTGGAAGCATTCAAGGCCAGGCTGGATGGGCTTTGAGGAGCTTGGTCTAGTGGGGGGTGTTCCTCCTTATACGGGGGGGGGGGGGGGTTGGAGCTATGTGATCTTAAAGGTACATTCCAACGCAAACCATCCTATGAAATATCACCTTTAATCTCACTAGGGTTTTTCTGTGACCTGTTAGCTGTAACTTTCCTCCTTTTTTTTTTTAAATTAATTTCATGTGAAATTACTTCACTGAAGCAAAGACCATTTCTAAACAGTATTATAAAACAGTGCCATGTCTCAAGTATTTGCTGACCATTGATCTCAGTACTTGATGGATCTGAATGTGTGTAATACAGTTTCAGAATATTTCAGTGTTCCATGTGCTAGGTGAAACCCTGACTTTGACTGTTTTGATTCTCTGCTTTAAAATACAGACTTTTTTTCTCTTAAAACTTAAGAGAAATGCATAAGGTCTGTACTAATGTTACTGTTTTAAACACTGTGGCCTGTATTTGGCTTCTTTTTAGCATAAACTCTGGGAGATGGAACTACACAGATACACGTGCACTTAATTGTGTGTATGTATACAGGGAAGAAGATGCCACTTACTGGTTTTAGAACCCAGAGATGAATTTTGACAGCTTTCCAGCGAAGCCAAGTTCTTTGGAGACTGAAGTCCCAATGAGATTTGTGAAAATAAGCAATAGGAGAAGAGGTAGGGAGAGGAGAGCAAGTATGTGCATTTAGTGCTCACAACGAAGAAGATACTTATATTCACTTTACCTCTTGTTAGACACCAGAGTCTGTGTTGAGTACTAAGTATGAGGCATAGGTCTGTAGGATGTTGAGCTTCATTAATTCTGTCATGTATGATTACCTCTTTTTATTGTAATTGCCTGGCTGCCAGGGAGGTAAAAAAAAAAAAAGGGAAAAAAACACGTTATTAGCCTTTAGTATTCTGTTAGTGCATGTAAATTCTTAACATTTCACTATCTGAAACATGAGACTGCTTTGGAATGAACTTTTCTGTTGGAAAGGGTATTGCTTGAATGAGTAGCAGAAGGCAGAAAGTGTGTGTGCATGGAAAGGCATGCTTTTCTGTCATTGCTAAGCAAGGTGTAATAAAGATGGTGTTTTTTTCTGGCTGAGGAATTGTACTGAATACTAAAAGCCAGCAGATGAGAGTGGGGTCAGTTTTCAGTATTAGAACGTTAAGTGTTTTTGGGCAAAGTTTGAATGAATGATGGTTCTGCAGTGGCTTATATGAACACCTTGAAGAGGGAGAAAAAGAACTGCGCTGACAAGAAAAATATCAGATGTATTTTATTTGTTTAGATATAATTTGCTTTGCAGGACTGGGTTATCTTACCACATGAAGATGCTCACATGAGGTTATATTTCTTCTGATTTCTCAGCAATGTTCTCCCAGATTGTGTTCCACAGTGCACAGGAGTGTGTAGTTCAAGTGTGTCCTATCTAGCCACAGTTAGAATCTAACTCCTTTCTTAGGAGTTTTCAATTCCCTTTTGTTAAGAAAAGGGAATTAAAAAAAAAACAACAAACAACACAACCAAAACCAGATTTCCAACGTTCACTGCTAGAGATCTGTTCTGAAAATAAAAATCCTTTCTGCCCCCATTGTCAGTCAGTGTGACCTCTGCATGTGAGTTAGATCCTCTCACTGAGGATCTCAGATACTTTTCTATGCTGTGAAGAGCACTCTCCTGGCTTCTGCCTTAGGTATCTATAGAAAGTCATGAAGAGGAATTCAGACCCATAGTTTGTTTAGAATTAAGATGACTTTGGGATGCCAGTGTGGTAGTTTACTGGGAATAGTTGTGAAGCATTAGCAACATAAATGAAGTACTGCTTGTTTCTATAGTTTGATCATCAGTCTCACTGAAGTCATTGATCTACATGAATTTGATTCATATTCTGATTTTAGGCACTCTTCCTGCATTTCAGTGACTTATTTTTCACCTTAGTGCTTTCTAAAGCATTAGCTCCAATATTGATTGTTGTCTGTCAGTGTAAGTAATTTGGTCAAGTTAGCACAATCTGAGATTGCTCCTTCCCTTCAGTGATGCTTCAGTATTCAGTGATAAATTTGAAATCCTGTTGTGTACATAACTGTCAATGATATGGCAGCCTACAGTAGTTTACAAGCAATTTGGTCTTCATACAAACTAATGAAATGATAATCGTGCACTGCAACCTGTAGATGAAGAGCATGGATGTGGCACTTCCTCTATCAAGCAATTCAGCTGCCTGTATAGGCACGCTAAATAAGAAGACTATGAATAGAAATTGAAGTGAGACTTTTCCAAAAGAATAACATCTGGATCTCACTGGATGTGTAAAATATGTTGAAATGAGAAATTATAAGGAAGAGAGAATAAGATGATCACTTATGAGTTAGTGTGAGCTGTTTGAAATGTCCATAAAATGCCTTTTTGTAATGTTTCAAGTTTCATCTAGTAGATGAACTTTGTAAATCAACTTGTATTAGTCCAGGCAGTTAAGTAGATATATCCAGCTTTGTGGGAGGTGAGAATGGCATCCAAATGGCTTTTTGCACCACTGCTGGCTCAGGGGCTGTACCTGCACAAGGATAAGGATGGATGACCTGGGGAAAGTCCCGCACTGAGCTTTGTGAACTTAGCAGAGGCTGAAAGCCTGGCAAGAGCTTGTCCTTGTCTGCAGGGCAGCTACATGGTGCCCATCTTTCTGTTGGCCGTGGGTGCTGGTGTGGAAACCTTGACCCACAGTCCCTGTGCTGCTGGCTCTTTGGCTTGATGTAGGCTGCTGTGTTTTAGCTGCTGTATGCTTATGCAGAGGCTGTGATTTTTAACTCTGCCGAACTAGTCAGGAAGAGATAAAACTTGTGTATAGTCAACTCCATAAAGTGAACTAAAATAAACTTTGTTTCAATTAAAGGGAGAGTATTTATACTGCTTTTATCTACTGGTTTAATAACATTTTTTAAAGTCACATCTTCAGGGGTGTGTGGACAATTTCATTGTGCAGATCAGCTCTGCACCCTCTACACTCGGGGTAGTTATTCCCAGACCTTGAGTCGGAACTGAGCACACTCTATTATTACTATGATATGGCCACATTCTTTCTGAATGTTTTCTCTGCAGTATATGTAGATGTCAGCAAAAGGTGCCTACATAAAACGAATGATTGTTGAACTGAGACCTTAAATATAGCATTGATGTAACGTGATTTTTGAGGGAAAATGCTTTCCTGGAAGAAATTGATCTTTGTGTGCTTTCCCTGAGGATGGCAGTAATTCCTCAAAGCATAAGTATTTCTGTCTACTTCACATCTCACTCCAGTACTTTCACTAAGCAGTAGCTCAGTCTTAAGCTCTGCTCTCTAGCTACACTGCACTGCTGCTGTGGGGCAACATTCGTGCTGTGGGTTTTGTTTTGTTTTTTTTCAAAGGATGTATCTTTGGTTAACAGGGAAGCAATTGCTGTTGTGCTAGCATATGCTCTACTAGAATATGCTTTATTATCATTATGGGGGGTTAGCTTTTTTGTTTGTATAGTTAAGTCTTAAGAATAGAACAGAAGATCATGAAGCTCAGTGAGGTCTTGGCAGTGTCTATAGGTAACTGATGGCAGTGTGCAAAGGCTGTGGAACGAGACTCTTCCTTCAGTGCCCAGCAAGAGGTGAGCAGCAGTGGATACACACTGAAATATAGTAAATCCCAATTAAACATAAAAAAAGCATTTTACTCTGGGCACAACTGAAGACTAACACAGGCTGCTCAGAGAGGTTGTGGAGTGTCCATCTTGGAGGCATTTGAAAACTTGAGCGGGCACAATCATAAGCAGTCTGCTCCAAATGATCCTGCTTGAGCTGGGTGTTGGACTAGATATGGGGGAGGGAAGGCCTTTTTGCATTTATGATGCTGTGATCCTGCTGTAGGTACTGGTCATAGTATTTTAATTCTAGTAATTCTAGTGCTAAGGCTTCTTCAGAAGGCTTCTACAGCCTTAGAACAGCTGCCAATTTTTTCTGTGAACAGATGTTGAAGAGCAATGTCCTTAAAAACAAAATAAACAAGTAGTCATAGTAATCCATTCAGGGAGAAAGCTGAAAAAAATGCTTTTAAGCCACTCAGTTGTGTATGGTGAATGACTTAATAATAAATGTTTACTTGTAATTACACCTGTAGGATTTCATAGTTTTGCATGAATGGCAAATATTTCTGTTCAGTAAGAGACTTCAGAAACTAGGTAGGACTGGTCCATGAGTAATTCACAAATAGAAAACTCATTCTTTCATTTTCTGTGTCAAGTAAGCTTGTCAGCTTTAAAACAATAATGTATTTTTCAAAAAGTATTTTAGAGTCATAGCCTGTAGAGTATACAGAAGAACTTAGTTACTAAGATTCTAAAGGTAAGTTTGCATTAATTTTTGAGAAGTGGAAACTAAGCTAAGCTGAGCTCTATTTCCTGGAGACTTACAACAGTTGATCTTGCCTGAGATATGTTTGAAATAAATGTAAAGCTTGTAACATTTTGTTCTGACTAACTGCAATTTCAGCTGTAGCCAGTGGACTGCCTTTTTTTCTTTTTTTTTAATACTAGCTGAACTTTGTATCGTGCTTAATATTTGAAGTACAGCTTGATTCTAACAGTGCAAATGTGGTTGTAGTGAGGACCCTCTACTGTTTGAGGTGAGTGTGGTTATATAATAAGGACACATTTGAATCACGATCAAAGGGACATCTCTGTGTATAGCCTAAGAAACCAGATTTTAATAGTGTAAAACAGCTGTAGTACCTCTTTTATGACACGTCGTAATAACTTGCTAAAGAGTGACTTCTTAAGAATGAGTTTTCCATTCACTGAATGTTTATGTTTTTATAGAAAAATATTAAGTGCAAGTTCAGCCAGACATTTTATTGATGTCCGAAGAATGATCTGATCCTTTGATTTTTCACTTTTAGCAGTGTTTGTCTCTAAATGTGCTTTTTACTGGTATGCTTGTTAATCTCAAAATTTCCTTTTTTTTCTTTCTCTTTTTTTTCCAGTGGGAAGAGATTAGTGGTGTTGATGAGCATTATACTCCAATCAGAACTTACCAAGTGTGCAATGTTATGGATCACAGTCAAAACAATTGGCTGCGAACAAACTGGATTCCACGCAATTCAGCGCAGAAGATATACGTGGAGCTCAAATTTACCTTGAGGGACTGCAATAGTATCCCTCTAGTTCTGGGCACTTGCAAAGAGACTTTTAATCTGTATTACATGGAATCCGATGATGACCATTTGGCAAAGTTCAGAGAGCACCAATTTACAAAGATTGACACCATTGCTGCTGATGAGAGCTTCACCCAGATGGATCTTGGGGACCGGATTCTCAAGCTGAATACAGAAGTCCGCGAGGTGGGACCTGTTAGTAAGAAGGGCTTTTACTTGGCTTTCCAAGATGTAGGTGCATGTGTTGCCTTAGTCTCGGTGCGAGTGTACTTCAAGAAGTGCCCTTTCACTGTCAAGAACCTCGCCATGTTTCCAGATACAGTTCCTATGGACTCCCAGTCCCTGGTGGAGGTGCGGGGTTCTTGTGTCAATCATTCCAAGGAGGAAGAGCCACCCAAGATGTACTGCAGCACGGAAGGAGAATGGCTAGTGCCCATAGGGAAGTGCTTGTGTAATGCTGGCTATGAAGAAAGAGGCTTTGCGTGCCAAGGTAACGATGCACCCCATGTTCATAGCTCAATTATTAACAGGGCTTTCCCTTTACGTCCCTACTATATGTATTGGGTCATGTTAATTTTCTGCAAACTCTTGAGAAAAATAAATTAGTCCATAAAATTGCCATGGAAATGGGACTTATTTGGTCTGTGTAAATAATGTAATTTGATTTTGAAATATTTGACAAGGTTAAAACATTGATTTTTAGCATTTTTTATGTAGCAAGTGTAGTTTCTCTTACCACTCTTGGAATTCCTTTTGGTAGATTATACCTTTCTCGAATGCATTTGTTGTGTTGGAATATGTTGTTTTTTTGTGAGCATTTCTTAACTTTGTGTCTGGATGTATAAGTAGTTAATATCTACCACTGAGCTGCACTGATTAGTTGCAGTTGATCAGAAAAAAAAAAGTACAACTTGTTCAGGTAGTGGTGTAGTCCCTAAATGCAGATGCATTTGGAAGATTAATGTTTGAATTTCAAAATTGCATTTTCATGAAAATGCTCGTGTATTCAATTCGAAATCATTTTCTTCTTACTTATTGATTTCTGCAAACTGTGGTTATGTGAATGCTCCCAAGAACAGAGACTTACACCAGAGATGTTGATTTTTTTTTATTTTTTTTCCCAGAAATGGTCCTCCAGATGTTATAAAAATGTATTTATCTAACTTCAAATATTACTCAAAATACTATTGGTCTACATTTTGTTTTGTATAGAAATACGGTGTGGATTTTTTAACTAGTTGAAATTTTAACCTCATTTCACAGAAGCTGGCTCTGTTAAATTGTCTTACGTAAATGAGTAGAAGTTAAATGTAAATATCTGGAAAGGTCATAGATGGAGGGAGTAGTAGCTGAGATATTTATTGTGTGGTGTGAAGGTATATATGCAGATATGCACATATCCATAAAGGCAGACATTCCAAAGCTATTGATATGTTACTATTCTGAAGCTGACTGAGAAAAGCTTTTTCCTTTCTCATTAGTTTGAAGACAATCTTACATAAAACATAGCAGTGCTGGAGGGCTATTAGGGTCTGATCAAGCCAGAGTAGGTATAGCCGTGTAGTTGCGAAACATTCTCCTCTAATTATGGTGCCTTTTTCAGAAAAGGACAGGTAAGATTTATAGGAGAGGAGTATGAGTGGTTTTTTTTTGATTTTGTTTTTGCCCTGAATATGAATAACTTGAGGAGTTGAGTATTTGTTTTTCTGCATTTAGATACAGATACTGAGAACGAATTAAACTGTACTGCTAAGAGCTAAAATAAGAAGAGGATATCTTATTGTGCAGGAATGCCTCAGCTAGGGCCTCCTGTATCTAAAAATATTGAAAAATTGGTGATATTCTTCCAATTAATGCATATAGTCTTGTTAACTACAAAACCTTTTGTCTTGTAGATAGTGGAAAGCTGTTGGATTAGAACTTAAATTATACATGATCACAAAAAGGCAATCACTGCAGAAAGTGTCAGACTGAAAGTGAGCAAACAGAAGTGGAATTTAATAAAATACATAAAATAAATCATTTCATTAAGAACAGATTGTCAGGTGCTTGGGGAAGGCAAGATATATCATACTCAGCTCTCCAGAGATTAGGGTAATAGTGCGTATATGGCGTAAAGTAATAGTGGATCACCAGGGACATATCTGGGTGTATCATGCATGATTTTGAAGACATAAAATCAGTTTGTTGAAATACTTATCTTTTTTCTCCACTCCTCACCAACTATTGATCAAGGGAGCGATGCATGATGAAATCATTAGCAGTAGTGACAGATCATTCTGGTTTATTCTGATTTAACATATAATGTTCTGCTAACTTTTATTGGAAGTCATATTTATCAAATATTTTTAGTGTGATGTGATTCAAGTGATACTCTAAAAGCAGTCAGTAACCCAAAACCTCTGATTTGTTTGCATCTGTAATCCAGCAGGAGTTGAATTGTTCAGAAAGAGTTCAGTTTTAAACATGTTTCAACCTCTGGCTGATGGTTACTCCTAAATCTTTCTTTTTCTTTTTTTCTTCACTCTTTCTTTTCCTCCTCTCTTTTGGCCTGGGTCTTGTGGTTTTTTGGTCGTAATCAAGAGAGCAGTGTAATCAGGACCGTTCAGTCTGAAGAAGAGCCAAAATGTAGCATTGCAAGTATCGGCTGGAATGAAGGCCTTATTTGGGGAAAAAAGAAATTATTCAGATGAAGTTTGAAATAGTACCAACAGATAGAAATTTTTATTTTTATAGTAGTCAACAGCATTCACCAACTCACAGTGGTCATCACTACTTCATCTCATTTCTTGAAATTAATTTTTGTTTGTTTGCTTATGGAATGTTGTTTTCAAAAGCAGTATTATTTTGCATTAGCAGGAGATCACTGATGATTAAAATTAAGGACCCTAATGGTATGCCATCACCTCATTTAGATTTCATTGAGAACAGTTTCTCTTGGTAGTTGAGCAATTATGAAGGCAGAATCATGCTCTCAAATGACATAAGCCTTTATTGTCATTGGTGTGATGCAAACATACCCACATTTGGCTCTGAAAAACCTAAGCTGGACTAGTGGGCTCATTAAGCATTTTGGTTCTTGTTGGTTAGGTTGTTACGCTCTTGATCCTACCAACTAATTCCCATTTTACAAGTTCAGCAGTAGGAAATCTATTTGTTAAAGAATTGGGACCCATTTTGTCACTACCACACTTGTCCTCACTGTTGTGAGTGTGTGGAAAAATGATTTATCCAAAGCTAATTGTGTACCTCACCCTGAGGAATTCTGGTCTTCATAATCTACGCCAGTTAACAGCATGAGAATTAACACCTCTTGCAGCAAATATTTTTACACTTGTTAATTACTTTAGAGGAAGTGGTTTCATAGAAGTTAGATAAGATGTTACATTTGGACCATGTTGGATAAGCCATTTTTCATAGTTTTTTTCCAGTTGGTTATGTTAGTTATAATTAGTTAACTAAATAAGGTGCGTATAATCTGTTGCTTACTATTCGTTATTGAAGCTTTGTTAGCATATACCTCATAGTCATCCTAATAAATTATATTTTAATATTTTCTTGTTGAATAAAACAACTTCTTCACAATATCTTTTCTAAATTGTCTTAATTCCATCCTGATCCTTTATAGCATCTTCTCTGTTAGAATTACTGTTTTAACTTATTCCAATTAGAAAAGAACACCTGGTTGGAACTACACAGTGAATGTTACTCTTTCCAAGATTCTTCTGTCAGTTCCCTGGTCAAGAGGGATAACTTAATTTTTTCCGTTTTATCCATTAAAAAAAACCAAAACAAAACAACAACACAAAACATAGTGAATTAGATCCAAAGGTTTATCTGCCTTAACGTCCTTTCTCTGATAGTGGCTAAAAGCAGATTCTTAAGGGAAAATAACAAAGAAACACAACTGTATTAAGTGCTGCTTTACTGGGTACACCTTTTATCTACCAATCAGCTCTTGCCTTGCACAGTATTAAGATGTGTCTTGTAAGAAATACTATCTAATAGGAACCAGTGTCTTGCCACCTGTTAATTTGTCTACTTTTTTGACTCACTTATTTTGGGCAACTGTAAGTTTTTATGCCCACGAATGTGATGACTAGTCTTGTGTAGGAAAATGTATCTTCTTGCTGTGTCTAAGGCTTATGTTTAAAGTCAGTTAAATAAGGTTTTCCGTATCCTTTTATAGTGAGAAAATAACTGCTGCCTTTTTAGCTTAGGTATTGATGGTAGTCCTAATTTGTCTTGTCTATTACTTGTTCTGTATTTTCCCAGCTCTCAGACTATTTTAGTGCCGCCTTATTTGGAAGACAAGCTAATTTCTACATGTTTTAACTCATCTTTTTTGGCTGAGTTATCTGTTTTGATTACCCTTTATCTACTCAAAGTAATGCAGGCTTTATAAAAGGGACAATGAGGCTTGCATGCAATATCCAAGTTACAAATACACAAAGAACTTATGCAGTGGCATAATGTTTGGAAAGGAGCATTCACATCACCTGTCCAGTTAGTTATTTGTATGTAGAGACACTAGGCTCTGCTGGATTTTGAATGATAGAGGGAACAGACTTCATGATGTGACGGTTGGCTACTTGGGGGTATAGTATCAGAACAAATGGTTAAATATAGGATAAACATTAGAAGAATTGTCTTTACTGTTAGTTCTGTAATAATTTGGAACTCTCTTTAGAGAAATACTGGAAGACTCATTTCAGGAGATGGTTTTTTTTTTTTTCAAATGCAGTAACCAGATGATAAAGGAAATCCTGTACTAGCAGGGTTGGACTAATAAACCTCTTCCATCCCAAATGTGTCTATTCTGTTGTTGATTTATTTCATGCACTTTAGAAAGCCTAGCTGGACATGAGCCTTTTTTGCACTGATATTATTATACAATTAGCTAACATGCAGTGGGCAATTATATACCCACATAGGGGTGTGAGCTTGAATGTTCTTTTGAGCACTGCTGACAGGTGAGACTTTAACTGAAAAAGTCTTTGTGACTCACTGTCAAGTGGAGGGTGAAACTGGCGAGCCTGAAAGAAATGGTTCACTAAGCACTGAATTATGTTTTCAGCACACTACCAGGGGTTAGTTCTAAATTTTAGTTGCTGGAACTGAGTAAATCTGAATTGTACATTTTCTTGTGATGCTACATAATAAAATCGTAAGTTTAACCTCAAGTGACTGACACATTGTCTATAACATAGCCAGAAGAAAAAGACAGGTTTTAATCTGATGGTCCCTTCCCTGTGTACATCATTTTTAGCAGTGAATCATGTGGGCTGAATAGGAGGAAAGGGAGCAAGGGGTGAGGGAGGGAGAGGTGAAGCGTGCCTGGTTATTGAAAAAAAGACTCCACGAAATCACAACTAACACTAAATTATTCAGTGCTTTAAGTTGTGTGTATATATCCCAAATCATATTTCTCTCTGTGAGTTTCTGGCGATACGAAAGGAATGCCATCTGTGGCTGCTAAATCCAAACCATTACATTCATTGCTTAATTCTTTCACTAGAATGGGTACTGCACTTGAAACAGAAGTATGTAAAGCATCATTAATACTTAGGATGGAAAACATTCCTCTTTTTTTTGGTTATGCTTTTAATAATCATTTTGTCTTTGAATAAGTAAATATACATTTCAGTTGCTTATAGCAGTAGATAAAAATTTCACATGTAAGGAGAAAAAAGGTACTGTGAGGAACTGTTTAGCTTTGTGCAAGTGAAAACAGACGGAAGACACACATGCTTGCTGCATCTGCGGAGACGATAACATTTTCCCTTGGAAATAGCAAAGTGACTCAGGTTGTGTTGCTTGTACTTCAGAAGTGTGTGATTTTTAAGTTTTAAACTGCGTAGGAACAATTGTGTTAAATAAAGTATAGGAACTGATCACATAGAGATTATGTCATAAAATAAAGAAAACTCTGACTAGTTCTTTTATGTGAAATCTGAAAAAGCTTATGAATTCCTGTTTTTTAAAGAAGAGCTTTGAGGTACGTTTTTTCCTTAGATTTGAAGTATGTTTTCAATTTTGAGGTCTTTTTTTTTTAAGAAAGGGAGTCTTAATCTTTCAAGCCAGTAAACTTAAAATGACAGCAGCTATAAATTATAAATCACTTTATTTGTAAAATATTCATTGTTTTCATTCACTTTATATTCTGTAAGTACATAACCAGAGCACATGGTTGAGGGATTTACCTTTCTCCTTAGAATATGACTCTTAGAAAGTTACATGACAGATACCTAGATGATTTTTTCATATTGGCAAAATTAATTCTGCTCTGAGTAAGATCTTCAGAAAGATCACAGCCAACTTTTTATGTAATATTTTCTATTACAAATCTGGAAAATATTCTCACAATTTGTACATCATAAGTGATCTAGACTGAAATTACTTGGACAAAATGTTGTGGTTTATGAACATATTTGTCACATGTCCTGAACAAGCCATAATTAAAAAAAGAACATTCTACAATTTCTCAAAATGAGATTTTTTGGTATGACATCGTGCAGGTTCTCAAGTTAAAATGCAGACGCTCTGTAGTTACATAAGAAACTTGACTACATTTCTTGTGGGTTGTGGCAGACATACTTAAACAAAAGCATATTTGCAGATAACTTCATTCATTTTTAATAAAATAAAAAGTTTTAAGGAAAACTTATTAATACTTTTCCCCAAGTTGTTCCATGCTAGTGTGTTAGCATGTTGTATCGGTAGGTACTTCAGAATTGAATTTTCAGAGTGTATTTGAAACTAGCCTGGAAATGGAAATGTTTGCTCAGTAAATATTGCACAAACATTAGTGACTGGCAAAACACAACTGAAGACAGTACCGCTGCAGTGTCTATCTCTTGCTGATCTCTTTAGAGCTGGTGCTTGCTGTGCCTGAGAGTGTGTTCCATGCCTGCTTTTCAAGCAGCAATAAACCCTATGAAATAAAGCTTTGGTACATGCTGGGTATAGATCCAGGGTCTCCAGTTTAACGAACATATGTGATATATTTGTTTTTAACACAGGAATTTCCTCCTTAATTCTCTGATTCTTATATGCTACCATGGAATTTTTGCACAGGATTTTACTGCAAGTATCTCACTGATTTCTATCACTGAGAATCCTAAGGGACCTTGGTGGCATTTCTGCAACCTTATTGTTTTAATGGCTTTGCTTCTTTGAAAGTTTTCAAAAGATATAAAGCTAAATTAATAGAACCATCCTGAACGTGTTTTACTTGTACTGTCTTTGGTGACTTTGAATAGAAGCCTAGCTTAGAGTGGCGGAAAGATTGTGTTGTCAGTGTGAAGTCATTGAGCACGCACTTATCTATGGCTTTCTCTGCCTATGCATGGAGTTATTTGACAATTCCTTGTTAGTTACAGAGTAGAGCTTATAAAGGCTAATGGTGGTTTGTATTACAACTGGTGGCTGGCCCTAGGATTTAATAGAGAGAAATTGTATTGAGAACTGCAAGTTTTGATAACGTTCAACAAATATGCTCTTAAAGTTAGAATCATCTTGAAAGATGAGTACAGGAAAACAAGAATATATGTATGTCTGCTGCTCCTCAGCATGAAGCACATGTTGTCAAAACATACTGTTGGCAGACATCTAAATAACCAGTAATTGATATCAGACTTCACTGGAAACACTTAGACTGTGGGTTTCCAACCTTTTGACTTGCCTAGGCCACATTGGGTGAGGAGTTGGGCCACTTATACATAGGTTGCTCGAAAAGTAATGCCTCCTATTTTATTTCAGTAGAAATGACAGCAGACCCAAAGAGCGCTATTATATTTCAATAAAGCAAATTTGAAGCTATGACACGCTATTTTTTTATATAGTCACCACTATTAGCTATGCATTTTTGCCAGCGGTGAACAAGAGCCTGCATGCCACGCTTGTAAAAATCTGCATTAGCAGATGTGATCACTGTTGCTGTCACTGCTGCTGAAATGCACCACCCACTGCCTCAGTGTGCTCACATCTACTGTTTGATCTCCATTAACGTTCAGCAAGTGTTAGTGAATGTCAATGGGTGCCATTTCTTCTGCATGGAGGAATTCAGTGACCCACCTTTGCTTCATCCACACTTCTATGTCAGATGCTATTTTGCCAGAATGCCCTTCTGCTGCCATCTGTTGCATGGCAACAAAAGCTGACAAAATATGGGTGGGAAGGTTCAACCTCTATTGCTATACTGCTGCCAACATCCCCCTTTGTTAGGGGATGTTGACGTGGAGCAGCATAATAAAACAGGAGGCATTACTTTCAGAACAGCCATTACAATATAGTTAATGTATATAAATAATGAAATGTATTTTAAGGTTATTTTTATTAAAATACATAAAAAGTGAGCCACAAAAGCATGAAAGTAGTGGAGTATTTGACCTTGGTTTTGTGAAACTAACACATTAATGTGGTTTGATGGCAGTGGTTGCCATTCTTAGTGAGTTCTCAAGGTGTTCACCAGAGATTTTTGATGAAATCTTTATCTTATGCTTCATCCTTGAAAACAGGTGTTCACAAATGTATGTACTGCTAAAAAGTGATCATCTGAGTAAGGCATGACTGTGAAGTGAGGGGCATTTCTCTCTAGGAAGAGAGCTTATGAAAGTCTGGGAAAGAAGCATGATCAAATTTTTGATTGCAGATCTATACGTCCCATTTGAAAATTTACAGGTAATGTAACTATGATGACTGAAAATGGGGTCACAAATGAAAAAAAAAATGTCTTTGTAATCTTTAAACCTACTCTCAAATTCCATCAGAACAGAAAGCAGGGCTGCGTTTAGACAGTTTATCAAAATACTTAACGTTATTTGCCACCACTTGAGCTGGCACTGTGTTGTACCCCTTGCCCTGGATTCAGCCCAGGTGGGGTTAGCAGCACACTGATGTTTGGTTGGTGCTGAGGGACTGGGCTGGGCTGCTTGGTGGGCCAGAGCCATAGCCATGTTGGTGCAGGGCCGAGGGCAGCTGCTGAGCCAGGTTGAACGTACCTGACTTAGTTTGTGAATGTATTGAAATTGTCTGTTTCTTTGGATTACAAATGGAAAGACTAATTGTGTTCCTAATCTCTCATTTTCTTTTCATTGATGTTGTGTTGTATTCTTGATAACATAAGTGTTATAACCTGGACTTCACATGATCTTTTTAGGAGAAAAAAAAAACAGCCAAGACGTTCGTTGTTCGGACTTTGTGGATTCACCTTTACGTACTTAGCCACATCATATACTATAGCAGTTGGCATCTCTGTTGTGCTAAGGCAGAAGTAGACTTAAACAAGGACAAATCCATTACAGGTGAAGGAGGAGAACTATTTCACTGTCATGAATCTGTGGGTTCAGTGTTTGTCTACTGTAAGGTTAAAATTTGATGTGATAATTTAGAACAGCTGCTCTTTGACAGAAAGATTCACTTTCGACAAGGGAAGAAAAAAACATATGGTATAAGTTGTCACAGTGCCAACCCTGAGTAACGGCAGAAGCAACGCAGGACGGTTCTCTAAGCAATATGGTTGAAGTAACGCATTTTTACTTACCTTCAGCACTTCCAGTCGTCATGCTTCTTTTGAATCCTACTTTATTCCATGAAAGTATTTTTGTTGGTACTTTAAAATAGTATCTTTTAATAAAAGATATGATTCAGTGACAGAAGAAGGTTGTAGGATTAAAAAAAAAGATATGGTCTTTGTACTGCAAAAAGATATCAAAGTTTCATAGAACAATTTCTTCAGTTTTCAACCATAACAACATACTTTGTTTAAGACATGAGTTCATTTGTTTTTAGCAGAGCATTTAAGCATTCACTTACGTCACACTGCCTTTATGCACATGCTTAAATTCTTGTAAATTGAGCATGTGAATAACAGGAAACCTAATGAAATTAGTCATTTACTGTGGTTAGCTGAAGCGGTAGTGGTCAGCTCACACATAGGAATGAATTGGTCATCAGGACTTCAGAATCTTAGGAACATTTAATTTGAAGGAACAGCTTTTCATAAAAATTAGTGCTAAGTAAAATAAGTGTGTTCCCTTCTGTCTTTGATTTGGCACAGATTTTTAGTGGGAGAAGAATAATAAATTAAAAGTACTTGATACTTAGCTCTAAGAAATACTGAAAACAAGTGACTAAAAATCCTTCACTGGCTGTCTACTTCTGTCTAAAAATGTGTCTTTTTTCTTTTTTGCCAGACTTTAAATAATAGGAATATGTTTAAAAAAATAATAAAAATCTTTCTTTTAGGAAAACAATAACAAAGAAAATTTGTAAGATGGTTATTATAAAGCAGTAAAACATTTTTTAGTGGTCATCTGTTACCCAGCTGAAATAAGAAAGGCCATAAAGTTTATGTAACGTTATATTAAAGTCAGATATTAAACATGCTCTTTGATGTTTTGCAACATTATACAGAGATTTGACCTGACCTGAACAGTCCCTTAGTAGCTATAGAGCTAATTCTAAGATTCAGATATGCATGCCTAAATGTATTATGAAGGAGTTTTGAATTTTACATTATTCCCTGGAAGCCATAAGATGCAGTAAGAACTATTCTTTTTATACAAAGAAATACAAATTACTCAACTGTGTGTCGTTCCAGTTGAAGAGTGGCATCTTTAGCTGCTAGATGAACACTAGATCTCTAGCATTCTCCTTTAGACTCCAAAAGAACATGAATTCTCCCAAGCTTCAACAGGACTTTCTTTCTTTCTTTTTTTTTTTTTTGTAATGTGATCCTACTACTGGGATAACAGGTATGGGCAGTTATTTTAACAAGCTGCTCTTCAAATCTGTTCTAGGAATGTCCAAGTTTTGCTCCCTCAAGAATCATGTGGAAAACTAAAACAGGGCTGCGGGATTGTGACTTGAAGTGAAGTCAAGGTGTATTAATCATGAACGTGAGATCACTGTTCCAGCTGTAAAACTGGCACTCATCCTGAAAAATACAGAAGTTGGGTAGGAAGCAGGTCATATTAAGCAGAATAAAACGTTCAGAAATCTCAGTTAACCATGGCTAATGAACATTCTGTTTCGTAAATTAAGGCCATTTTTTAAGCTGCTTGTTATACATTTTATAACCTCTGTGATTTCGGGGCCAAATTTGACTGTGAAGATGTGGTGTCCAGAGCATACACCGCAAGGTTGTATGAATATGTATTTGTTAACACAGGGTGGAAGTAGAAAGGCATTTAATTGCTCCTTTTGTGCACCATTTAATAAGCAATTGCGGTCTTGTTTCTCCTGCTGTGTGAGGGGATGAACTGGCAGTGAAATGAGCTGCAAAAGGGGAATCGCCTCCCGGATCTTTTTTCTGCCTGCACTAAGTACAGCAGATGGTGGAAGAAAAGATGGTTGGTTTTGGTTTTTTTTTTTTTTTTTGAAAGAGTCAAAACAGGAAAGTGGATGGGAAGATAGAAGAGTGGAGGGAAGATGTTGCCAGGGTAAGTAAAATAGACCTGTGTAATTCTTTCATAAAAATCTACATGCTTCTGTTAGTGTTCCTAGAAAATAAAATAATTGAAAAGAGTCTGCTGTGAGAAGGGAAAGCATTAATTTGGGTTGGGATGGGAATAAGAATTCACGGTTTCTTGGAAAGGCTGGTGGACATCTCCATGTCAGTCTTTTTCTATGCTTAATTGCCAAAGATGACATTCAGGTTTACAAAAAACAGTAGTGAGTGTTTAAAGTCTGGGTCTACAGTAGGTGCTGTGCCTATTTATCTATCCGATTTACCTATCTGATGATTTTCTGACAAAAGGAGGTGGAGGAAGAGCGTAGCAGAGCTTCTGGGGCTAAGGAAGAGATAACCCTTACTCACCTGCACATCGGTGTTGCTGGTCTGTTGTAATCCATGGTGATTTTTCATTCTCATTCTTCTCATTCTCAAATTGAGATAGGAATGGCATCAATTTCTATTTGATGGGATTTCAATAGTTCTGATTCATATTTGCATGTACTAACAACCTAACCTTTCAATTCTCAGTTGCTCCCTCAAAATTGAAATACACTGATTTCTGAATTAAAAAGAACAAAACCAAAAACAAAACACGGGTGCACAAACAAACCAAAAAGCCCTACAACTCAAATCCTGTGGTAAAAGCAGGTGTTCAAGCAGAAGTGTGTTTGGTATAAAGTTTGTTTAAAGATGGATTAGGGGCTTCTTTGGATTTGAGTACATTGTTTATCTGTGCAGCAATTACCTTCCAGGACCAATGTATTTAAATTACTACCTTAAAACTCAGGCATGCCTTCTATCTCATATTCTGTTATAATTAGGGATTATCTTATAGCCTGTCAGCTATCCATCTGTTGGTAAGCTTCCTGGTCTGTTTTGCAGTCATAACAAGCAAGTTGTTACTGCACACTTGCATTAGCATCAGATCCACAGATGTGCATCCACAGATTGCACATCCACCAGATTGAAAAATCATCCACCGTACAGGTGTTTTCTTGTCTTTTTTTTAATGGCAGCAAATATTTTAATGTATTAGTATAAAAGAAACATATGTTTTTATGACTACGTAAATAGCGCTGTAAGCAGTTTACTAGAGAAAAAAAAATTGTAGTTATAAGTGTCTAAGTGCTGAGGTCGAGGAGAAGGTTGGTTGATTAAGATATTGTTTCAGATATATATATATATATATATATTTTCAGTTTGTTGTTTGTGTCCTGTACTTGAGGATTTCTGCTTGCGAGTCGTTGCTGCTTTTCACTTTCCTTGGAAGCACTTGATTGTCTGCAGCTAGCAGTCAGATGGAACTCAGGGATACTGATTCTCCTGAATTGTTGACTTCACCTAGGCACCTTGAATGCCAACTATTCCTCCTGTCGTCTGCCTTCCTTTTTCTTTTTGCTAGAGTTGAGATTGAGTAGGAAGGATATTTTTCCCTGAGTCGTTCTGGCAAATCACTCCAGTTCCCAAACCCCTTCCCAAATACATGTGGACATGAAGTTATGTATTCACTGTACAGTAGGATATATCTGATTTTTTTATTTTATTTTTAGCGTCATCTGAAACTCTGAAAAAAATTCTTTGCTATTTTTGTGCTCTGGGACTTAGTCAAGAGCACTTCCAGTCTCAGAAAAAGCCACAGTTGTAGTCTTTTGTTGTGGACTATAAATATGTTTTGGGGCACTGCAACTTGTTTTGTGGTGTATGATGATGTGTTTTGTTGACTTTCTGTGGGCTATTTCCTTGAGTTGGAAATCTGGATGTTTCCAAGAAGGACTGATTTAAAAACAAAACATACAATAAATGCAAGATTGCATATTGCCTCTGCAACCCATTTAGAAGCACTTACTCTTCTTGTATAGCAATCATGTTCTTCATTAATCTGAAGAGATTTCTAGTTGGTGAAGAAGGAAATGTACTATTCATTCCTTCTTACTGTAATGAGGAAATATGGAGTCAAAGGAGCTTGACTGTTACATACTGGAGATTTTGGGATGCAATGGGATATCATTGAAAAGTTCCCTTTACATTGTGTTGATAACATCTGAAGAGGTATGTTGATCAAGATTTTGCATAAAATATTTTAAAAAGGTTTATGAGTCCCTCTGGAAAGTCATTAGGATTAATTACACTTACGTAGTTTTCATTATTTCTAATAATATGTTCCTAAGAAATTCCTAAGAAATAAAGGCTTGTTCATTCTGGAGGAGTTCAGCTGAATTAAAAAACATTAAAAATGACTGATCTGTGTGCCTACTTTTTCCTGAGGAGTGGGGACATGCGGAGAAGACAGAAGGAAGGGGCTGGTACATGCAACATGCCTCACTTTCTGCATCAGCAGCTATTCATAACATCAAAGAGTGCTTTTTTTTCTTTGTTGTTGTTGACATAACTTTTTCTTTCACCTTCTCATGCTGTGATGGACCCGCAGACTTTTGCAAGGACTACTTTTTATCCTTGTCTGCTGCATTCATGCTCTTATGCTCTTGTGAGAGAGAGTGGTTGGGTAAGGGGAAGCCAGCTTTCCCGTAGCAAATAGCTGGCAGGCTGTTTGGCTCAGGATTGATGCTCATTGCTGCTTCTCAGCAGGAGATGGTGGAACCCATGACAGAGACAGATTATGGCATGCTGGATTCTGTCAGATGAAGCGGCAGTGACTGCATGAGGAGGAATGCTTTCCTCATCAGCAAAGCTTGCTTTTTGCCTTTCTAAGGGGAATGGTTGCCTGGTGGAGTTTTTTGGTGTTTTTTTTTTATTTTTAAAGCATTTACAGTTTATGAACAAAGCCTCTGAGCAAGGAGTTGATGCTCTTGTCATCTTTGAAATCAATTTCAGTATTCCCATTGACTTGATGGGAGTGAGCCAAGTATTATGAACAATGAGAAGCTCTTGGACTGTTGAGAACATGTGGCCTTTTGATTATGCGCTGTGCTGTTCCTCTTAAACGGCAACTTATCAGTTAGGGGAAGTACTGCTATAAATCACTGAATAGGTATCCTTCTATTTTTGAAATACCTTACAACTCAGATTAAGAAATTTTCAAAGTTAGGAATCAATTATTTAGCGCATTCACACAGTGAAGATCTCTAGCTCTTCCAGTTATTCAAAACTGCTTTGTTTTAAATTGTAATTTAAAATGCAACTCAGGCGCTGATATAAGTCTGGTGATATTCTTTTAGATTCCAGTAGGCTAGTCTCTAAAACTAACATGAGCATGCACTCATCAACATTTCAATTAACCATATGATGTTTAAGTGATTCTAATTTTAGTGCATAAATTTTCCAGTTAGAAAACAAAAACAATTATCCATATGATTTAACTAATACATAGAATTCAAATTTCAGATGACCAATTTGAAAACAAATGTGCAGTTAAAGAGATTCTCTAGCAAATATTCCACTTAAAAATAGCTTCTTGCTATTTTTATATTTTATTTTATATAAAAAATATATTTTTATTTTATATTTTTATAAAAATATTTTATATATATATTTTATTAAAAAAATCACTAGCATAAATATTTGGAATAATGATGTATTTGTGGGCATAATTTGGTCCAGCTGAAGCTTAGGTTATGATGTAGACAGATGCATATTCTTTTTTGCAGCTCTAACAATTCAGAGCCCAGTTCTGCTAGCTTTCTGAATATTGAGTAATGCTAAGAAATTTAATGGAGCATTTCTCCATCATGGCTATTAAAAAAAAATAAATTTGTCATCAGTTACGTGCAGGCAGGTGGAGATAAGTGTAATGTCTTATTGCAGAGGAGCTATGAAGGCTTTGATTTTAGCTCTTGTGGTTTTGTATTTTGCAAGGTTCTCCTGATCACAGTTTCATTATAGCTGGAGCTGTGTGCATGAGAAATGCTTCAATTAGCAATATATTGAAACAGTTTGCAACTGTCATGCTCCTACTCTGTAATTTAGAAATTTGTATGAATTATTGCATTCATAGAACTGAACTTCCAGTGTGCCTGGAGGCTTTGGGTCCAATCTTCTGGTTCAAACAAGTCCTTTCAGTGCTTTAAAAGAATAACTGGTCTTTTTTCCCTTTTTGTATTGACATGTATTTTCTTTCTGTCGCAGTGATATGTATATGCACATAAATACATCCCAGAAAGAGAGAAACTAAAATCTGGATTTCACTTGCTTTACCTGTCTTGAGAGAGTCATTTATAAAAACATGAGACAGGGAGATTGATTTGCAAACATTTGGAAGCCATAGGGGTGATGCCTGATGAGGCTGACTATCCCTGCATGGGGTGCCCTGTCTCAGCCCAGACAAGCTGCTGGGATGGGGTTGGGTGCCCCATGCTGGGGTAGATTCTCTTCAGTGCTTGGCTCAGAATGACCGCGGTAGTGTTTGGCCATGGCTGCTGTGTGGTGCATGACCTTGTACAGTGATGCCAGGCATCAAGACAGGCTTGAGAGGGATTCGTCTCATATAAGCTATGTTAAAAGGCAACTAATCAGCATTAGAAACTTCTTTAGAAACACATGGTGCTAATGCAAAAATAAATCAGGATTACACAAGTGTAACAGAATTGACGTATAGAGGCAAATGTGACATTATTAATCATTAATGCTTTTAGAGCAGGGAGAGCTGTTTCAAAGACTTAGCTACTGAGGTGGATGCAGTGAAAAGAATCAAAACTTGATGCATAAGTTAAGTGTTAGTGTTGTCTAAATCCTCAAGTCGCTTTTGTGGCTGCAGCCAAAAAAGCATTTGCTGGCCAGGCTTAATTTGTGCTGTGATTCAGTTTCTTACTCCTTGCAACAGCTGTTTTAGTCTAGCTTACCCTGAGGAAAGCTCATAACTCATTATAGAGGGCTGTTTAAAAATAATTATTCAAATAATGCAGTAAATTATTGCAGTCTGAATGGGTGGCTTTTGTTAATAGGCTGTAGTTCCCATCTTCTCAGCTTTGCCCATAAGTGAGAGGCATTTATTGTGAGGGTGGTAATGAATCTCTCTTTCTAACATTGCCTTATACGTGTATAGCCCACTGTGGGTCACATATGGCCAATGGTGACAGTCACCACAAGTTGCATGTGCTGTGCCAGGCTCTGCTCCCAGCTTCCAGCCTTTGGCTCAGGGTGAATTTTCCAGGCTCTCTTGCAGGCTGCTCCATGACCTGCTCTCCTTACCTACTTTCTGTTTGCCTCCCACCTTCTTTCTTGTGTTTATACCCAGTTCAGTCAGTCTCCTTTTCCTTCTTTTTGTTCTTCATTGTCCAGTGGTTCTGTAGCTCGCCTATACTGCATGGTTTTTCTTGACTGTTGGTGCAACCTCTTCTTATTGCTTGTATTCAAGCTATGCAAAGGTGATTACTTGGTAAAGTTCAGCTTGTCCTCATCACCTCAATCATTTCTTTTAGCATTTTTGGTAAATATGATCCCAACAGTGAATTATTACTTCCTGACTTCCTTCTCTGCCACGTTCTCTTTTTGATTCAAATGTGTGTTAAGCAGGTTGCTGTAGTAAAACATCCCTCGGTGTACAGAGAGCAGATTTTTCTGGCTACAAAACCTGTCCTTCTACTGTTCTTCAGACCTGATTTCAGATTTTGTGCTTTATGGTTCACAGGTGACTCTAGAGAAATCACTTCTCAGCAGCAGGAGATCTTACCATATGTGCTCGCCTCAGCCTAGGCAATCAGTAGCTTGGCATGTGGGAGAGGATGGAGTGCCTTGGCTGTGAAGGTGTGATCCATGCAATGGGCAAGCAGTAGTCCTGCTAAAGCAGAAACCTCTGTAAGCTCCCAGCACTAGAGCTGCGTGGCCACTGCAGTTGGTGTGTTGCACCCCAAAAGGGTTGTGAGATGTTACAACCCCATAAGGCTTCACGTTGCCTAAATCCTTATCTTCTTTTCTCTCTCTATGTGGTAAATACAATAAAATTGTCCTTCTATATAAAAGTCACAATATTTTAACGTTACAGAAAGTGGTCTTCAAGTGAAGGGGGGCTAAAACACAACCTGATATTGTGGAGCTACTTTAGCTCTGTTAAAGCGAAAGATTTCCTGCTTCCCCAGCATCCTGTTGAATGCTCTCATTCATATTTCATTGTGCTAATGGTTATGTTTGCTAAGAAGTGTTTTTGTTTAATGATCAATCAGGGAATTTAATTCATTAATCCAAAAGTGTTCTGCAGCATAATAAAATCTTAACTACAGTTTACAAATGGAGTACTAAAATAGAAAAAGATGCAGTTGCTTGGTCACATAAATCTGTCACCAATGAGAAACAGAACCCAGGTTTCTTGAGTCTCATCTCTCTGCTCGTTTCATGAACCGTGGCCACCTCATCACTGTTTGAGAATGATAAATACCTCCCATTTACAAGCACATATACATGTTCTGGTAATACAGTAAACAATGAAGCCTTTCAGTATTAAGTGAAAGTATTCGCAAGAGACTGAACCTGTGGTCCTTATGCAGACAAAGCTCTTGTGGGCTTGAGTCTGAATTTTGCTTCGAATGATTACTAGACCGAGCTCATAATGTGTTTAAGCCTTCTCAGGGGAGGAAGACATCTAGCTTGAAGCAAATCAGAAGTGAGAATATTTTTCTGCAGAATGAAAGAGAATATACACAGGATCTCTGTGGATGAGGTCATATGACAAAACACCCCCTTTACAATGAAAGTGGGCTGACTTAATGCTCCTAATTGCTTTCCGTGAGATCAGTTAGCAAATCTGCTTTTATAGTTAATTTACCTGGTGAGTTATACAAGCGATATTGTCTTTTATTTGCTCGTATTTTATGTATCTATGTAATCTATCCCTAATTAATATTCTACAAAATAAGTTAATTCAGTGAAGGATCTCACCTTTTGTGTTTTTGCAGACTTGCTAACTGGCCTTTGATTTCTAAGGCTAAGTTTCAAATTAGGAATTTTTAAATGTGGTAGTGTTATCTCCCAGTCATCAGATCTTAGAACATAAATATGAAATGCTTTAATGTGGAGTGTTCCTTGAGAAGAACACCAAACAATAGACTTAAAACAAGCACACTTTACCAGGAAGCATTCTGAAGATGATGGTGCATCAGAATACTTTTCTAATAAACTTGCTGGCATCATTGTGGCCTCCTTGAGCATCTGAACTTGTATGTATGAGTTTCAGAGCAATATTTACCTATATTAGCAACATGTATCTCAGTGTTTGAGCCATATTTACATGAATGCAGCATTCAAGTAATTGGCATGACTATGAAATGCACTTGCATTTCATCACATTTGCTCTAGGCAGTTTATAATATGGGCAGAGCATCATCATTTCAATGAAATACTGTAGGCAGTCACGAGCAGCCTTTCTGCTCTTTCCTTTTCCATCCATACAAGTGGATTATGCTTTGTGCATGTATTACCACAACAGCACAGAGTTTGCCAGCTGTTAATATAAAGTTTGTATAAGTATGGAATGTGAAACAATTAGAATATGAGCATCAGTGATTTAAGCACATTCAGAAAAATGAGTATTTTTGAAATATCAGATCGCATAAGTTCCCAGTAACCACATTTTTTAAGGTGGCATTCTTGGATTTGTGTGGGTAAGCATAGGTTCTTCATTTTCTTTCTCACAGTCACCCCAATGTAAATGCACGTGCATGCATCTTGTCATTTTTAAGAAGGGATTTCAATCTTGAGATAGCAGTATTTTTGAGCGGAAAATTGTTTGGCAAAGGATTTTCAATCGGCTGTAATCTCGTGTGTCTGAATAGCTTTGAAGTCATTCTGATTTTGAAAAGGAAATACTTTTCCTGCTTCAAATATTGAGTACTCCTAAAAATGTCTTTGTCCAATGAGCGAATTTCCATCAGAGATAAATTCCCTCTTTTTTTTAAAATATCATTTTATATTGGTGTGATTGGTACCATTAGTGAAGGTGTTACTGTTTATGAAATTTAAATTAAATACTACAGCCACCAGACCTTGATGTAAGAGTTTTATCTCCAGGGGAAGAGAAAATTCCTGCCTTTCCACTGAAAAATTTTTATTTTGATGAGGACAAGGATTGAGGTTGTGAATATGGCATTTGTTCTATGTACGGAAAAGAGGCTGTTTCATGAATATGTGTTAAAAGTCCTGGATAGTCATATAGTGACCTTAATCCTTAGAAAGATTTTTATTATTATTGTTTTTTCTTATTTGATATTCTCAAGTTCAGGCTACCTAGAATCTCAGTAATGAACATTTGTGCTTTTACAAGTGATGTGATACAGAATATAACAACAATAAACTTTTTATACTCCTCCACGCTACGAACAAGTGCAAATGATGCAGAATGTATTGTGCAGGGGGTTTTACTGCACGGGAACAGTGGTTTTATAGGTTCAATTCTGGAAGGTACATCTAGTTATTTCCTTAATTTAAACTGCTTTCTTGTTGCACTATAAGTTATGGGACTGCTTGCCATAGAAGACTGTAAATGCTGAAAATGTACATGGATTGAAAAAGTGACTGTAAAAAACTATGGAAGAAAAATCTGTGAAAAGTTATTAAGCACAAGGGCACCTTCCTTGGTTAAGAAAGGCCCTTTGTCACAAACTACTGGAGTCAGAAAAATATCCTGAGGTTGTATCAAAACATTTTTCTTGTTGCTGTACTCAGATAAGACATGAGCAGGCACGAGATAATCTCCATTAAAGCCAGAAGCCTTACTGGGGCTGTGGTCTTTCTTGGTACAGAGGTCTTGTGTTCACAGTTATACAGATATTGGTGATTCAGTTTTATTATTAAGAAGCAAAGTCACCTAACTTACAGTAAATGGGCATTCAGAATATGCAGATAGGAATACAAAGTGCATGTTGAGTAGAAAAGGAGGAAGTAGTGTAGGAGGTTTCCAAGTTCAGTCCTGTTTTTTTTACTAAAAATTAATTGATATCTTACATGCTCACAGAATGCGTTATATTTTGTGCCATGCTTGTTATGTTAGTATTTAGTGGTGTCTGATACATGAATATTAAGAGAGTAATATTTGAATCCACTCAGGCTCACATTCCGCATTTCTGGAAGTAATTATTTTTGTGTTTACTCCAGTAGAGTCAGGACAGCTCTAAAAAAGGTCTGAATTTATACTTCAACAAAGTAGATCTGAACTTTAAAACTGGAAAAAGCAGCAACCTTCCCTGGATATTATTGATGAGAGAAAGTGGTGTATCTTGCATGAGATATAATTCTGTTATTGTAGAAACGTGTTTGATAAATAACTGCTTCCTGTTAACAAAGCACCAGAATGCAGGGAGAAGGCGATCAAGTGAATATCACCCATTAATGTCTATATTAATAATATTTCCTTCCTCCTGGAACTGTGGCAGAGAAATGCAAGGATAGCAAGACAGAACTGTCTGTTAAAGAGCCTAGGTATTATCTGCGGAGATGCAGCAATGTTAGTATTTTATACTGTTTTGCATTAGTTTTGTTTTGAAAAAGGAGTCTTAACTCCTTCATTAATTTTTTTAGGGGTGGTTTTTTTAAATTAGATTTACGAGATGACTAAGGGCTGGAAAATACCAAACCTGGGGATACAGAGATTGAATCTAATATACTTTTTTTTCTTTTTTCCCCCTTTGTGCCCTTTCTGAAACAGCATAATTAATCAAGGCAATATTTTCTGATAATTTCTGTGAAAAGTAATTTGCTTCCTTCTTGTCTCCCAAGTGACAGATTCTTGAAGTTGAACCTATCTATGATCAGGCACTTCTATGGCAGACAGTTTCATATTTCCATAGATGTTGCCCTGACCTGGTTGACTTGATTTATAATAGCAGAGGTTGTGTGAAATTAAAAATTAATTAAGTTGATAGAATTTGTAATTGAACAGACTGGCCTGAGCTGTGGAGATGCGAATAGGTCTGTTCCTGTCCTCCCACTGCTGACTGCCCAAGCCCAGGGCAGCTGCACAGACAAAGCCAGCATTTGAGCTGCATCCTCCTGGCCCCATTATAGTTAAAGGAGGACAGCCTAATTTAAAATAAGACATTAGTACAACAGTTCAGAGGGATGCTTCAATCAGTAGTCCTTACCGTGCACCTTTGGTGTCTACCATGGCCCTCTGCTGCGCTGATATCTCCATGTATTTGAATGGTTGAGGAACAATATTGTGGTTTTGCTTACTTGGAAGCACTAGTCCAGTTGATCTGCTGATCTTGAGGGTGGAAACGTTTGGGAAAAAAAAAAAAAAAAAAAAAAAGGGGGCTTTTTAAAAGAGTGATATGATCCTTCCTGTGGCTTGCATGTGGTATATAGCGTTTCAGAAGCCTCTTTGGGAAAGGTATGTTTGTAAAGGTCAGGTTAGCCATGTACTCAAACTGTAGAAGATATTTGGATGCTGCGGAGTGCTTCCTTCTCCCCTGTGCAAACTGCAACCTCTTTCATGGCAAAATAACTAAAAACAATTCAGTCAACAGTAAAAGGATCTCTAAATCACTGTTCAGTGATGTGAAGCATTCTGTAGAGGAATATGTCATAAACCTGACACGGCTGAATCCATCCTGTAAAATAATCAAGAGAAATAAAAACTATCTTTCACAGCAGTTCGTGTTGTAGGGAGATCATTTCCTGCAAGCTGATCCTGTCAGAAGGGAACATGTAAAACCTGATGCACTAATTCTTCATCAGCCTTTCTCCATTTTTCCTGTGAGAGAAGAAGAAAATACTGGAGACTGGTATCATGAGGCATTGCTTTCTGAAACACATTTGTAATGTATTTAAATGCAAGATGAGCATTTAGACCCCAATGTTGGAAGATACCTAGAGAACGTGAACGTGCCCACTGTTCTGCCATTTCAACCCCGTGCTGTTCAACATACTTATAGGTGACTTAGGTTCTTATGTTGTACAATTGTCTAGCCATCCTTTTTTGCTCAGGAAGCAAAGTGGTGGTTGTTTGCATATGAAAACAGTATAGCGTCAAAGCAAGACAGGAGCTGGGTTAAGCCATATGATCACACAGAATATGTGTTAAAATTTTCATTTTGTTTTAAATAGAAAAAACATTTTTTGAGGTTATTTTAATTTAGTTACTCAACAAAGTTTTCAAGTACTTGACAGAAAATAAAACAAAAGGAATAAACTAAGGTAGCAGCAATTAGACCCACCAAAAACTACAATTGATGCTGGAACAAACCCGTCGTTGGAATGTTTGACTAAGTACTGCCTAATTGTTTGACAATTACTGCCACTAGAAAGATGTCTGCTGGCATTAGTCTGTATCAGGCTGTGGATACAAGGCAGTTCTGAGCTATGCATAAGTGCTTTGCACTCTTTCCAAATGGACTTCAATTTCAATCTTTCCTTCTGTCACTGGACCATGATTTGGTTCTCTGTTTTGAATAAACCTTAAATCAGTTTAATTGTATGTCTTGTTCAGATGACACTGAGACATCTAGAAAGAGTATGTCTAAGTAGTGAGAATCTTAAAACTTTCAAGGTTGGTTTTGACGACGATGGGAATATGACCAGATTGGATGGTCAAGGACAAATTGGATGGGGCCCTCGGCAGCCTGGTATAGTATTAAATGGGGAGGTTCGTGGCCCTGCATGTGGCAGGGGGTTGGAGATTCGTGATCCTTGAGGTCCCTTCCAACCCAGCCCATTCTGTCATGACCATGTCTCTAGCTGATTGGCCTTGAAGATCACTTTAATTCTTTGAATGCTCAGGACAAATATAATTATTAATAAGCATGTCTTCACACTGTACAGCATTCTTTTCTTAATTTAGGAATTTAGGAATCTAGACTGAGCAAGAAGAATAGAGAAATACTCTCATGTAGCATCCCCTTGGAAATATCCTAATTGCCAAAATGTCATCTGATGTGTCTGCAGGTGTTTGCACATAGATATATGGGTATATGTGCGCACATGGATTAATTTCTTTAAAATCGTTCTCAAGTTTTGTTTGTATTGATGGAAGGCAGGTTACAGCAAACCTGATATTAGAAAAAAAACTGTCTTTCCTTCCCTTGCATTTTTATGCATGAAAAAAAAAACAAAACAAAACAACAAAGATGTCAACATGAAGTATTTTTTAACATGCTATAACACAAATGCTGCTTCAAGTGGGGTGAAATGTGGAAAATATGCACCTACATGTTTGAAATTTTACTTTGTGTTGAATATTGAATCAGCAGCAAATAGTCAAATAAAAGTACCAAAATATGAAATTGGAGGCAGTTAAAAAAAAAAAGAGGAATGGATTAATTTTTCCCTGTGAGTATACTTACTCATAACTTACCCCAAAGTAATACTTAGTAAATATTGCATTTGATTTTGTCCAGGTGGAGTAGGTTTATCTTCAGCTGCCAACTTTGCAAGCTACAGAAATGTGACCCAGCAGGCTAAGAATGTCATTTGAGCAGGACGTATGGTGTATATGGGAATTGATTGGTATCGTTTCCCAGGCGACATTGGGTGGACAGTGCTGCATAGGGTGACCTTCCCAGCTTCCTTCTCATGTTTTCAGTTATAAGGAAGGGTACTTGTTGAACCTCAATAAAAATGAAAAATAAGACCAGCAGTGCACACATACAGAGCATTCATTAGAAACCTCATACAGATTTATCCTGGTGTGTATCTGTCAACATCGTTACATGTCACAGGTCTAATGGAGTGGCTTACAAGTAAGTATGTACTTGAAATGTCACCATATATTATTATTTAAATGCAAATACGCATATCTTTGATCTACTTTGAGAAACATAGATTGCTTTTCTGTCTGGTAGGATCATATTTTTGCCATTAATGACACTGACATTTATCAGTTTGTTAACTTAATGTTTGTTTTGACAGCTAGTGTGCTTTTAACAGTTAGATAACTTGTGAACAGAGAGAGACACGGGTTGCTTCCCTGAGGACCTTGCATCCAATGTTTTTTTTTTTTACCGGTCTGACATAACACAGAAATCCTGCAACACTGGGGATTAGTCATTTTCAACATCTGAATTTCAGATCCTGATTTTTGTTTTTAATTGAAAAAGCAGATACCTGTATAATGAATTTAAGATTGACTATGAGGTTGCATTTCTTAATTAACTTCTTGCAGAGTATCTTAGAAATAATCCAAAAATGTTAGGTTGAAAAAAAATACATAAATGTTTTTATTTCAGATTGTACTTTGCAAGAATTTGATAGCTGATGGTGAGGTTTTGATACTCTTAGATTCTTGCTCTATGAATACCTGATAAAATAATTATTACTTTGTTAATGTATTCATGCCAGGCAATGACAGTTTAAATAAACAACGTTATTACAAGTGTCTGAGAAAAGGATGAGTTGATTTTGAGTATGGGAATGGTATTCAGATGAGACTTCAGAGATAATCTCAATAGTTGGGATATATTCTTCCACAAAGCATGCATCAGATGATGTATTGGAGAGGAGATTGAACCATGCTGTGAGATTACTGTTCTATTAAATTCTATTTAATATCCTAAAGGCTAATACAGTAAAATCCACAAGTGGTACATGCCCATCTGTAGCAGCTACGGCTGCCCCTAGCAAACCACTGTCGTGAGCCTCTAGGCTAGTTTCTGAAAACTAATGAGTTTTATCTTTTTCTATTTAGAAAGAGAGTTAAAATATTTTTATATGAAAGCAGTGGTTTCTCTGTAAGTGGGCTCTTCCTGCTCCAATGGCGTGTTCAGTTCTATTAATTATGATACCAACTGTGCTCATTAACTGTAGGGCATGGCCTTCTTTATCTCAAATCCAGTTTTGGGAATGCTCTGAAAATGAAGTGAATATATTTAGAATGAGTCTGACCATCATATTTTGGATAAATCTCCTCTCAAATCCATCTGGTTCAAGGATGTGTGGGAGTCTTCAGAGTGTTTTTTCATCCTTCCCAAGTTGTGTTCCCAGGTGTCATTCAGTTATTCCCAGCGATAATGAAAGATTTATGCATTGACAAGTGTGGAGGTGAAACAGTGGTTAACGCAGTGCTGCAAGTGATACTCCTGATCCCAGCAGGAGCTGCTGGCATGCTTACATTTTTGGAAGATTTTGCAAAGTTTCCCCTCATGAATAACCATAAATTATTTTCTGGAGACTTTGTGTGGAAGCTAATGTCACCTCTTCTGGCCTAGAGATTCCTGAGGTGCATAACAGTATAGTTAATCCAGTACATTTGTGCTCAGAGGATCTGAAAGGGTATTAGTATATGAAAAAAAAAGAGGATTTTCAGGCTTATGAAATAAGAACAATTACCATCACATAATAGTTTGAGTACCTCTTATGCCTTTTACCCACTGCTTTCTTTAAGAAGTGAGGGAATTATAAAACCTTATGCAAACAAAGAGAGAAGAGGGAATAAAAACTTTTAAGGATTCAGAGTAAGCCCTTCTTGCTGTGATTGTGCTCTAACTTCATTTTGTCTCTTGAGAGCTGTAACATGTATTGAGTTCATCAAAAAGAGAACGCATATCAGAAATGACCCTATGTTATAATGGGGAGAGATCAGGTCCTATTTTCATGGTGTATTAAAAATAAAGGCCAGTTTCAGGTCTCATGTATAAAGAAAAGAGAAGTAGGATTTGAGGGAGATTCCCAAGTCAAGCAGCAACATTATAAATGACCGCTTACTTTGATTAGTAAAGCACAGGCTGTACTTCCAAATACTTGTGGTTTTGAATGAGCTTCAAAAGCCCTTGCTGATAGCAGGAAGATTCTTGGAAGAAAAAAGCCAAGTGTTTCATAAAATTTTGGTCTGTCTGCTTAGGGAATGAGGTATGATGTGTATCTTCAAGAAATAGTTGAATTTCAGCTGTTCTTTCCAGTAGCGTTTAAAAATAAATGGCAGTCATACTACACTGCTTCTCAGTTGTTTCAAAAGCAAGACAGCAAGGCTGCATGTAGTGACTGTATCTTGTTTGTTTTCAACAACTGGAGAAATTCAATTTATGATGGTGGACAGCAATGGGGCCTTTCTGCCACAGATTACATTCACGAGGAAGGAAGAAGCTGAGTCCTCTGTTAGCATCCCAAACCATGCACTGAGAGCATAAAGCTTTTCAAATTCTTTAGTGAAAAATCTCTTAAGCTCAAACGGCTAGGTATTGGTATTTCAAAAATATTATAAAGAAATACTAGGGAAAATCACAGGGGCTCATGGATTTCTCCTGCTGCCCTCTGAGAAGCCTGGCAGTTGCTGTGTCATTGCCCCTAAATCTTCCAGATGTCCTTTCCTATTAATGTTGAAAGCATGGCATTGTGTAACAGTTTGCAGGCTTAACTTTGCAGCTTCGGAGTTGGATGTGAATGGTTTTTTAAGAGATCTGAGTGAAGCAAACTTCTGAAGGGAAGTTCAGTTGCACTGGGCACATCTTGAAGGTATCAAAGTATTTTGTACGCCTGAATGGTAGTAAGATTATTTTTAAGTGTCAGTGGCCTGTATGCAAAGCCACAGAATTATTTTCTTGATACAAAATGATAGTGAGACCCAGAGACAGGTCAGTTGATGTTCCACTGTCAATCTTATAGGGAAATTATTGGACCGAACCTCATTTACTGCTGGCTCTTTCTCCTTTGGAGTTTCAAAGGGCAAAGTAGAAGACACAGCGTATTTTAATAAGAAACAGATGAGTCTCATAATCACAAGAAACAGACTAGTCCCCTAATCACAAAGGAAGGCAATTATTTTAAGAGACATGAAATCCTAAGAGGTGTGTTGAGAACAGACATTTCTCTCTTGCACAGGATTTGATCCCTGCTCTCCGTCTGCTGACTGTTGTCATCTTTTCCTGTGTGGCTTAAAGGGAGAGCTTACAGAAGCCTCGAAGGGAACCTGGTGTCCTCTGCTCATTCTTCAGGAATAGGTCCTCAGGCTGCTGGACTGTGGGATCTTCCCCACCATCTTCTGAGCTTTTTCCTCTTGTTCAGAGGGACATCTCCTCCCCTCTTTCTCAGAAAATCAAAAGTAGGCAACAATGGGAAAGAGAGCTGTATTTATTTATTTATTTTCTGACTGTCCCATGTACCACTTGTTCTAGTGTCTACAGTTAGGCTGCAGTAGAGGAGAAGGCAGGAAAGGGAACAAGGGTCGGTAAAGGAAATGATGCACAACAAGTGGAGTGAGACAGAGGGGACAAACACCAGGTGGGAAACACTGGGATTTCCAGGTGGAATTAACAGCCCCAAGTCAGTGCTGGTAGGATGATTTCCCCAGGGTCGGAGTCAGAATTATCCCAGCTGCCTGCAGCCCAAAGCAGGGCTGGTGCACCTTACTGTAGGTGGCAGAATTTAGTGCGGCCCATTGCTTCTGGTGGCACTATGCCTGTGCAGAACAAAGCTGGCCAGCAACATGGCACTTCAGTAGGTGCTTGCTGAACTGCCTCATTTACAGCTCTTCTGTTCTGTGTCTGATGGAAAGAATGGTGACTCGGTTGAGAAAGCTGGGGTACCCTTGGGGGCAAATGCAGGTGAGTCAAAAGTACTGTGCCTTTGGCATTCCTGCCTGATGTATATACAAGAAAGAAAGAGGATGGTGTGCGAGGCAGGAGAAAAAAAAAGTAAGAAAGATTTATATATTTTATGGAATATGGAGAGTAAATAGTAAGTGCAAAAAGGAAGCAGGTGAAGTATGATGATCGCTGACCTCGTAATTTGTCAAACTCCCCATGCATAACACTGTCGTACTGCTTCAGTACCTTATGATATATTCTGTTTTGCTCAGATATTGAGATCCTCCTACTCAACCTTTAAAGTCCTTCAAGAGTAGCTGACCTTTAAAAATTATTTAAAACAAAATGCCAAATGAGAGTTTTCTTAAGTGAAACTCTTTTCCCTACATCCTTTTTTTTTTTTTTTTTTCCCGGACATTATTCATTGTGCAGACACATTTTATGCTCTCTTGCTGTTACAGCACAGCCAGGCTTGCTGGTAAAAGCTGAAGAAAAAAAATAGCCAGACCCTGGGACTTTACTCTTTTTCTTGGTAACTAAATTGTAAATGAAACCAAATAAAACATGTAGCAGAAAATTAGGAGAAATCGAAGTGGATGAGTGGGAAAGAGTAACCTTATCCTCAGAAAGCTGAATTCTGAAAGCTACAGAATATGTTTCAAGGCCCCTAGAAGTAATTTAAGGAGCTGATGAACAACATTATTGTTTTCTCTGTAAATGAATTCAGTTGGCTGGCTGCTGGTGGGGAGCTCAAGTTTGGGGTAGGCCGTCTACTGTATATTCACTGAAAGCATGTAATTAATTATGTGTGGTTACTTTATGCAGTGGATAAATCAGACATTACTGGGCCAGCAAACAGGAAAGAAGCATATATTGTAAGAAACAATGTCACACTGGCACACTGGCAAAATTGGGGAAGGAGGGAGGGGAAGTGAAGGCATGAGCTGGATGACCCTGGTCTCTTCCATCTTCAGCCTCTATGAATCTATGAAATTGGCTTATATGGGAGCTGGGATATTCTCATTAAAAAAATGAGGAATCAGCAAATACTGCTGAGATGTACAGAGTGAGCAACCACACTGCAATTCCCTCTGGAAATCAGGGAGGGAAGTGATTCAAGAGGAAATAAGTGTCAGGAAATGCTGAGCTCAGATGCTGGTGAACCGGTCACAGGAAGGGTATCAGCTAAACATTGCTACTTAACCTGTTTTGGCTCAATCCGAAGTGCTTTCAAAAGTTTCCATGGCAAACATCAGGCAAATATGTTAGAAATGTGGTTTCCTTTCTCTGATTTGTTTCGTTTCATTTTCCTGTGTTGGTAAGGATTTGTTTCATGATAGAGATTTGTAATTAAGCGTCTCCCAGTCTGCTGGCTGTGCCTGTTTTATGGGGTTTTTTATTTGTTCTTTTTGCAGCTTTGATGAAGCTTCTCCTGCTGTCACCTTAGACCTCAAAAGGCAGCTTTTGTACTTATCTAAGTACATTATTTTCATTGATCTGTCCTGTGTTTTGGCTCAATACTCTCTATTGGTTCTGTACCCTCTGTACCTGCAGAGAAAGGTCTACAAAGGTCACTCTAAGAAAGCAAGAGTAGATGCCATGCTGTGCTGGGATGTTCACCTTTCTCCTCCTCTTGCCCTAGCTGAAGACAACCATGGCTTTCACCTTCCTTTGATCTATCTATCTCCTTCCCCTGGGACAAAGTGCCCCAGGCCACCTGTCCTCTCCCAATGGAAGACACATGGTGACAGACCCAGAGAGGTGTCGTCTTGTCGCCTGAGGGAACCTGCAGGAAAGGGAGGATGCCAGTGAGCTGTGTTTGCCCTAAGAGCAAAGCTCTGTGTGGTTCTGGACTCCATCTGATTTCTTCTTATGGTTAAAATGAATTGCCCAAAGCCTCATCAGTCAGGAACATGAGAAGTCAAAGTGGTCAGGTTTCACTCGTTGCATGTGTTGCTTCTGCACCTGTATCATACTACTCCATTTTCAGTGTTTATGCAAAGGCATTGGTATGAAAGTAGGACATGATTTTCATGTGAAGTCATTTATTATACTGGGTTCGAGATCTTTTTGTAAAAGAACAAATCCTAAATCTTGTATAAAACCAGAAACTGGGTTGGAGAAACTCTCTGACAGCATGAGGTTTATATGGTCTGTGTTGAGACAGAAGCATTTCAGACAGCCTTGTTTCTAACAGCTTTTCAGAGCTGAACATGGGTTCTCTATAGATCAGCTTTCCTTTTTGTTGAAGCAGGTGAGGAATGTTCTTCACAAAGTTTTATTTATTTTACCATGCAATGTCAATGACAAGATTTTATTTTCGTTATATGCATTCATAGGGACTTTATTAAGAGATGTTAGCATTTTCCTAAATGAAATGGAGCTCTAGCAAAAGTTGGCAATGACAAATTTAGAAGTGTCTAAGCTAACAATGATAGAAAACCTACTGGTTCTTTCCATTGGTGATTGCTCCCTGCAGTAAAGGTCTTTTTCTGATTTGCTTGTTCCTACCTTAAAGAGATCCCAAGGGCTGAATTCCATTGTTTCTTTTGAGAAGTTATTCTGGGATCAAACATTTGTCAGTCTCACGTATATATTTCCCCTGGAACTCATTAAATCTTTTCCCTGTAGTTACAATCCCTCGCTTCCAGCTAATACAACATTTTTGCTTTTCCTTCATTTTATTTGGTGTGTGATATCTTTTTGATATGTTAAGTACATATTGAGCCTCTTCTACTCCCACAGAGCAGAACAGGAGGAAAATGTGAGATTGCAAAACTTTTCAAATGATGTAGATGACCAGGCCATGGCATTATCAGTGATTATCACTAGTTTTTCTGTGCTGTGAGTGAGGTGTTTGCTGGCACTATTATTCCTCTTCTTCCTTTGCAGTTACTTAGCCATCTTTTTGTGATTGCCTCTTTCATTTAGTTCTCAGATATGGAAAATTAGAGGACGGTCACAGAAATGAAGTGTTTGGTACTGTAAGAAGCTGCCTGAGTGTTGTTTGTGTAATATTGATGGAGTATGGGACAAGCACAGACTTGTCAAGCACAGACTCTAGTTTTTAATTAGAGCTGCTCTAAATAGGCTTGTTTTCCAGTATAGCTGTGGCTAAAGTAATCAGCCCAAACAAAGCTGTTTAAAGAATTAGAGGAAGAAATTATTTTAATAAACTGTTAGGGTAGCTTTCTGGAAGGTCATTTGTCTACATTGTTGTCCATGTTGTTTCCTTCTCCATTTTTTGTCTGTGCAGTGTCAGCCAATGTTCTGTGTCTTTCTCGCCCTTATCTGGATTTTTAATGGCTTGCTGCAACATCCTTAGCTTTATGTCTCCTTGACCATTATTCCTCAGATTCTGAGCATCTTCTCTAGCTCTTCCTGTGAATACAAAATGCTTGTGCCCAGTTTGTAAGCCTGAACCGAAACAGAGCAGGTGGTTGTCATCTTGTCTTTCACTGCAGCCAGAACTTTGCAAAAAATGCCACTTTCTGTGCCAGCAGTAGTTCTGCAAGGAACATACTCGAATCCTTGAATCCCTTCCCATTACCCATATTTACTAGGCTGAGTCAGGAAAAAGGCTGCCAAAGCCTGCTGCCTCTTACTCCAGGAACGGTGTGGAATTAGGCATTTTTGTTTGTGCTGAAATGCCAGTAGCCAAGCTGCTATTGTTTCAGAAGAAAAGTGCCTCATCAGTTATCAGTGGTTTGAGCAACTCTTCTATATTGCCCTTCCCATACAAACATCTGGACATTAGATGCATCTTTCAGTTAGCAAAGTCTGAGATAAAGGAGAAAGTCTGAGCAAAGTCTCCTTTAATGTTAACAAGTATTATTCCTCTGCAACAAAATGTCTTCTATTGTGCCATTTTCCAGAGGAACTGACAAAGCTTACAAGTGGGCAACTTGTGTATGGATGGAAACTTCTTGAAGTTTTCTCTGCTCACATAGCTATGTGCTCTGTTTCAGAAAATACGAACTGCAATCTGTCTGGGGTGAGGGCGTGTGGAATAAATCACAGGCATCCTTCCTTGGGAACATGATGTTTGAAAGTAAAAGTCAGACAATCATTTGTACTGAATAATGTAACATTTGGCTCTATCCAAAGTTCTAGGAAAATCATGTTTTGGAATGAGAAGAAATTTAATGTAATAAACAAATGAGAAACAGTTTCATTACTGTTTTTGAAAAAAGAAAATATATATTAGAAAAGCATTACTTGTGATTCTGATATTAAAAGTTCGCTTTTTAACCTCACAGACCAAGAGAAAAACTAAGTAAGATAGAAATATGATGATTGTTCTCAATATCTTTAGCACAGTGATGCTTTCATGTAGCCAGAAACCCTGTTGGAAGTCGTAACAAGGCTTCCAAAGGGCCAATAGGATACTTCAGCTGTTAAAAGTTGGGTTTACAATGAGTTATCTTACTTGCAGTCACATGAAAATTCCCTTGAGAATCACTGGACATGATGTGAAAAATCTCTTTCTTTTTTCAGTATTGCTTATAATGAGATATAAGTTAATGTTTTGTTTTAGGGAGCTGAGAAGCATAGCGAGATGCAGAGTCTGTTTCATGCCCAATTTAGAGAAGATTAAATGCGACATCAGAAATTTATTAGAAATATCTCTTACAGTGCTGAATTTTGTTTAGGCAGCTATTGTTTGCTAATTAACTTTCATTTTTTGAGCAAAATCAATCTGAGTCACTTGAATGTTTTCCGATACCCTGATACCATTTTTCTTCTTGCTTGGCAGCATAAATTTGAATTGTTTAAAGCTATTTTAAAATATATTTGTTAGAGTAAATTAAGCATGTTTAAAATTTTCTTATGCAATGCTTATTTTAGCATGTGTCCAGCTGGAACCTTGCAAAGCAGGGCAGAGTAATCTTCATACCTGACCAATTTCCACAGAAGAATGAATGGGCCATTTCTTCCTGGTAGTTGCCTTATTCCACATTCGGTGCTTTGCTTAAAGTAACGCTGGAGAATTCCTATTGGGAACGGTGGAGCTCTGTTGCAACAGTGCTGTCAACTCACCATCATAAATTTCTTTAGTGATCTACAAATCCAGAATCCCTTCTGTGACTTTGCCATTATTGTCAATATAACAAGCTACTGAGAATGGGCTTTTCTTATGGTAACGCTGGCACAACTCAACCTGCAGCAATGAAAATACTGTGCTATCTGAAAGGCTGTTTAGTGAGTTTCAACTGAGTGCTCAGTGCAAAGGAAGAGCTGTGTGCCACGCTGAGACTTTGCAGCCCACCCTTGTATGTCAGTGATTCTTCATTCTACCGCAGGCTGCTGTCTGCAGGCAGGATGGGAGATGAGTGAATTGAAAGGTTTCTTAAATGCTTGGCTTTCTGCAGGGAGCGTAGTATTGTGCATCCTTTATGTCATTTGCCCAATTAAAGCCTCAATAGTAATATATGCAAAGATAACTGGCTCTCATCTATTTTTAATGCAGCAATTTCAGCTGGGCATATAAATTAAAAAGAAATACAGGAGCCGAAAGGAGCAGAGAAAGGTTACAGCACTGGTTTAACTATTTAAACATTGTTTGAAAAATGCCTTGTGAAGTAAGTTTGATTAAGTAAGAGAGCAAGTTTTACTGAGCTTTCTGCATTTGGTAAGAAGATTTATGAGAGAAAGCTGAATGTTGCTCTCAGGAAGCCAAAGTTCCCACAGCATGCAGGAAATCATGTATTTTTCTGTAACACTGAAGCAGGCATTCTGCATTGAAAGGCGTATCTGTGAGTCACCGATGTGCTGAGGGAGCGCAGCTGGGATGGTAATCCAGACCACTGTGATTTTGCTCCCTATAAAAATAGAAGAGAGTCAAAGATGAGCTTATGGTCTTTGCCAAATTTCTGAAGATTCAAACAAGACAATTACTTTTAATCTGTAACTTAACAGAATTGCTATTCATCTTTTTCCTCTCTCCAACACTTCTCTAGGTCTCTTTTTTTTATTTTTATTTTTTATTTTTTATGAGGAAAAGTGTTTGATCTGAAAAACTAGCTTCTTAAATGTTCACTGCTCTGGTTTTTACTGGGTGCAGTTGCCATACTGCTGCAGTCGCTGTCTATGTACCATTCCTAACGTCTGACAAAACTCTCATCTTGCACCTATAGCAGAAACTCAGACTTGAGACTTGTTATTTCAGGCCTGCTTTCATAGTTACTCTTTAATTTGCGAAATGTGAACATATATTGTTACAGAAATTCCAGAAGATCATGTTTTGGCTGGAAACTGTGAAGTAACTTTTTTCACTCTAATTTCTCTCTTGCTTACATTTTGTAAGCATTGCAGTGAAAGATTAAACTAATAGCTTTTAATGCCGTAACATTTTTTAACTAATTGTCCTATGAAATAACCTTTTTTCCCTTAAACACTGCATAATGTGGAATTTGCTGTACAGTGTGCAAGCAACAGGCTTGGCAGCTTAGAGCCATCTGTTCCTGGGAGGACTCAACCCTTAATTTTTGGAGAGGGAAGTCCCTCAATGAATTACTACTTCACGTGTCTTTGTCCATCGAATGGAAGACTCAAAATAGAAACCTCTTAAGAAAGTGGGTAAAACAGAGAAGTGAATAAAACAGAGTTCTCGAGCTACAGCTGTGGGCTACGTTCTCTAAGTTCTAGAGAATTTGAATAGCCTTCTCAAAGTTTCAGGTGTTCAAGTGACTGTTTTGTTGTTTTTTGTGGGGTTTTTTGTTTGTTTGTTTGTTTTGGTTGGCTGGTTGGTTTATCTTTGAGGAATTAAACAATGTTTGTTTAATATGCAACGACACAGAATTGAATATCCTGCAAATGAACAGATACACTGTATGTGGCATAGGTGTATATGAGTACCCATTTCCCTAGCAGAAAGGACAGAAAGAAGCAATGTCAGAGATACCAAGCATTTATCTGTGTTGTTGTTTTATCCATTGTATTAGGATTCTGATTTGATAATGAAGTAGGAACAGTTGATGAAAAGAGAATTATAGTAACTGTTTAAAATAGTGCTTGCCCATATATACTTGTCAGATAAATGGTAATAAGAGCAAGAGTGCGTCTCAGGAAGTTTTAATATTGCTATTAAATTGTTCAATGTAAAATTATTATCTTCCAGTAAATGTCCTTAATTTGCTAACGCTGTTCCTCATATCTTTGGAGATTTTCTGTCTTGTGGTAATAAGTTGTCAGCTTTTTATTATTTCTTACCTTTTTACACATCAATATGAATCTTTCTTTTCCCTGATTCACCTCAGATAAAAAAGGGTCTCCTTCTTCATTTTCCTTCTGTGGCAGTGGATGTTCAGTGCTATTTACCTTAATCTCCAACTGTATGAGACCAGAAGTTGAATACAAGTTTATTTCTTCTATATTTAATGCTAATTTGCACTATTAATACAATAGAAGTTAAGTTTTGAACCTGTAAAGGCTTTATAATTGCCTTGATCCACTCTAAATAAAACCTAAATTACTTGGATTAACACATCAGATGTGTTTTACCTTGCAAAGACCCTCTGGAGGATGACAATGGCAAAGAGAGGAAAAAGGTATTTATCTGTGAAAGCACTTTAGTATATGTCTCAACCTATAGAATGTAGGTGCACACTTCAATTAAAGTATACTCTAAATACATTTCCTGGCTCAGAGCTATAGACTGCAAAACATGGAGTGCATACAATAAAGACTGAAAGGAGACTGGAAAAATAGGGAAACTATAATGAAGTCAGGAGAGGAAATGGGTTTTATTTTTTTTTTAAATTATGAATAGTATCTGTTATATTAAAAGAACAGCCAATCTTGCTGGTTCAAGTTTTCAAAGATTAGATCCAGCTTCAGTACATGTCGTTTCTGTTTGTCTTTTACTACTGGGAAAGCTAGCAACTCCCTTGGAGTTGAGGAGCAGATTACAAACCTGAACATTTGTTAAATGTAAGAAAAGAAAGTCAGAGCACCTTGATTTTTCTCTAGCTAAATACAATTGATATTCACAGAATGCTGCTTCTGGAAATTTTGTGCCAGGCATCAACTCAGCTGACGAAGTTTTAATATTTATTAGAAGACTGGCAATGTCTCATTTTACAAGGTAGACGGTCATGTTTGGCTGTCTGTTAAATAAAGTAAAATAAAAAGGATGTTCACAGTTGATGTGACTTAGCTTTTAGAAGCTTCTTAATGAATCTGTAGTTTTTACAAGCTGCCTTTGAAACAGTACTTGAAGAGTTCAAAAATGAATGCCTGTGGTTTTGCTGCTGACTGAAGAATACACTCTGAAGAGCGAAGGCACCTCTGTGAAAATTTTACTTGGTCGCCTTCCCCTTTTTGAAGATATTTTTCTAATCTCAAGTATACCGGAGCACTATTCAAGGCATATTGCATGATTTTATCCCAGTACTTGGCTGGTTCGGTGTCGGTATGCAGTATGTCATCTCTCTTGAATAAAGGCATCTGTGAGCATGTGGTGAGCTCTGTAGGTGGCTTCAGCTTGAAGAAGCTGCATTCTTTCAGGTGGGAAATCAACCTGTCAGGCTGAGTTATGGAAACATGATTAGTTTGCAGAGTTCATTAAATGAAAACTTTTGCAGCTCTGGGTTCCCATTGCTCACTGTGTTTGTTGTAGTGAAACAATCCAGTTTTTCATTCGCTGAGTAGAATACCATGTGTAGACCCAGCGGGAGGACATTCCAGATTTCCCGTTGATTTTCTCTACCAGAAAGCATTTTGTGATTTTGTTGGTGTCACATATAGTATTTGTATTGTCAGTTCTCCTTTATCTTGCTCTATTGCTGTTGGGTATATGCATAAAGTGGCATTTGGATGAAATGTGGAAGACTGTTGTGTAACAGAATATCCCAGTCAGACTATTTTGATTGCCCTTAAGATATTTTAACTCAGTACAGAAAATGAGTAATGATACCTACTTAGATATGTGACATTTGCAATTGAAAAGGGTTGTGTCCTCCACAAGAATCTTCCTTCCAGAATATGGTGCCAGATTTGATGAAAAGGATCTCTCTGGCTCCAGATGTTGCTGTCCTTCACTATTTTGAGCAGCTATGGAGCTCCACAGGTTGGAGTCATTATAAATTCCACTCACTGACAGCAAGGGACTGAAATCTGGTACGTCTTTACTTTTATCATTGGTTCATTGCTCTTTGCCCCCCTTTGTTTCCACCTCCTCATTCATGTGCTAGTCCTTAGTGAATGGGAGAATGTGGTAGTAGGAAGGGCTGCAGGATCTGGCATCCACCCACCATGTCATAGCTGTTGTTGAGCTCTGCAACAGCACGATTTGGAAAGTCTTTCCTATGAGAAGTGCTCATTCAGCATTCTCGCCTTTTCCAATTTGTTGTCAGAAGCATTATCAAAAATAGATCCATATAAACTCAAACTATTCATGCAGGTTTTTGAGGGCACTTGAATACTTGTTTGTGTGACATGGGCATTCATTAAGAGACAGTTGTCTTCCTTTCACCTGGGAAAAAAAAATCATTCCTTATAAAGGTTTTTGAAAAGGGCATGTTTCTTTCCATCATTATTTGTTTATATGTTTGTAACCCAAAAGATTTCCTCCTAATGAAAAGTATAATGTTAAGCTAGAAATGGCCACTCCTCACTTAAAAGCAAACTGTTATCAGTGAGGTATAGATTCCTCTTTGAGCACTAAGCAACATGATTAAACGGCTGTGCAGTTCGCGCTAATACAATAGCCGTGCTCCACTTGCCTTTCAGGAGGAAGATGGAAAAGGTCAATGGGGTACAATTGCTGTACTGTTATATTTACAGATAAAGTGCCAGATAAGACATAATTTATAAAAGAAACATCATGAGCTATCTATGATTAATTTTGTATTTTCCTTTTAAGCTGCTGTCTATAGATAATTGGTTAACGGCTTAAAGATTTGTCTAATAAATGCCTACAGTAAATGGAGCTGAAAACTCAGAGAAATGGCCCAATTTGCTCAGTTTTCAGAAGAATAAGCTGGTTTGTCAGCCAGTTGTATGCAATTCTGATTAATTGATCACAAGCGATAGCCCACTGTTTCTTAAATGAGTGCATTCATCTTCGGAAGTGTCCTATAAAAATGCATGTTTGGTACATTGTCTACATTATAGCTAAGGTAAACTTGTGCTATATCCTTCAGGTACTGTTCCTTCTCCTCGTTAATTTTTATCTTGGGCTGGGTTTAAAGCCTTTTAAAATTAGATAACATGGCAATACACGAACACTGAGCAATGAGTGCAAGGAGTACCATTTAGCATCTTCAGCATAATAACGTGCAAGACTGAAAAAATAACCTCTGTTGAATCTATTTTGGAATATTTTTAATAGAGAAGAACACACAGCTTGAATACAATACAAGCATGTAATCCCTGATAAATCAACTTTTTCTTTAGAGGCACTGTTTACTGGATGTAAATTATCTCTAGTTTATTTTATTGTATTTTCTTTTAATATGTGAAAAACAGAAATCAATAATTACTGTTTTTCTCAACATCCCTAAAGAAAACTTTTTCCCTTCCTCAGTATATATTATTTGGACTTAAAAAACTCCCCACCCCGAGATTACTAAGATGGGAACTGCAATCCCAAATGCCCGAGCCTATTGTGATTCATTCTTTGGGAAATAAAGGGCAAATGAAGGCATCTAAAGGGTACCCATGATCCATAAATACATACAGTAGCAAGTTATCCAGTCAGTCCCTGGAAAAATCTCTGATTTTCTTTCAGTACATCATATTTTACAGAAGTCTCTGTAGGTCGTTCCTAAGAAATAGAGAAAAATATGTCTAGAAAGCTGAGACCTTTTTACATTGACTAAGGATAAGTGTTATGTTAGACAGCCTGACGGCATCTTTATGACAGCGGTGGAGGAGAGCTCAGATTTAACGTTAGATCAATATGAAGGCTGCCAGGGTCTGGAGAAGGAAACCAGGGGACACATTGTCGTCTTGTCTCTGCTGCCTGTTGTACAGCTCATACAAATCAAAGCACTGGGACAGTGACAAGTGATGTTTCTATTCCTATCGATCTCTGCTGAGTGAACAGTCCTGAAGGAAATCAATGTCTTCCAGAGCCGGGTGTTCTGTGCCTGGGTTTCAGACACATCATGAGCTTCATCAGTATGGATGGTGGGAGCGGTGAGAGGCTGGGCTGATACCTCTGCTTTGGTGGGAGCTGGGGGGGAAGCTGCACATGGGTTCTGAGCATTGGTGTGCCTGGCCCTTTGTTCTCCCACGTGGCCTGAAGGCAGATATGTCACTTGATCAGCAAAGCCGAATTTGGAGAAAGTGAAGGTCCAGCTCCCAGAGTAACACTCACATTGTGAAAATTCAAGGTGGAAAATGGAGAGGCTGTGCTTCTTTTGGAAGTGGTATGTTGGCTTGTATCAGCTGGTTGTTTCCACAGAGATTTATTTATCAGCAGAGGTTGCATATCGTGATGTTCTAGATGCGCTTCATATTGTAAGTAGGTAAGCAAGTACACCTCCTGTAGAGCTGCTCCCAGCAGCAGGGTGCACGGGGAAATCAGCCTAGTTATCCTAGTCTCACCATTACAGGTAGCAGGCAGATTTATTTTATTTTATTTTATTATTTATTTTTTTCAAATCAAACATCTTTTCAACTGATTTTTTTCTTTCTCACACAAAAATTGAACTGCAACAGCTTGAGTCAAAGCTGAGGTTGAATAGTGACTGACTCAAAAACTTCCTGGCACAGTTTCCCGGTAACAGCTCTCTGGCACATCTGATCATATGGGGCTCAGACTTTGCTGTTTGAATCCTTCACAGCTACAGCAGAACAAGGCTGCCAGGCACCTGTGCTCACTGCATCTGCTTTGAAGAAGTTTCACTAGTGGGGAGCTAGTTTCCAATCCATAGAAGAAGCAGCTCTATAGAATATTTGCCTGTTACCTTAATATATTTTTTGTTTTAATTAATAATGGCAATTTTGTTATTCAATTTCAGGTGTTTTGAGGAGGAATACTAGGGGGTATTGTAATGTGCTGGCAAGGAAGACAGACATTTGGTCTTCTATTTTCCTGCTTGCTAACAGCCAAGAAGAATGGAGTTCTATATTTATTTAAGGGGTTAATTAATATTTGATAGACAAAGTAAGTGCAATTTTCCATATTGACTAGCCAGAGAACAAATAAGATGACAAAACAATTTTATGTCTTAGTTTTTTACCAATCTCTTGGACAGTTTTATTTAAAATGTTGGTAGGTGGTAGGTTATGCAGCATAGAAACTTGTCTACATAAAACTGAGACATTTTCCAAACATTTTTACAGTGTTGTTTCATGTTGAGGCCACAGTGAGTAATCTGAAAATTCTGAAAGATCTATCCTTCCTGATTGAACTGCTCGGTTATCTTCTGCCTAAGTCATCAGGATTTTCATTCACTGTAAATCCTGCTTTTAGGAAAATGAAAGGAGCAAAAAAAAAAACCACTCTACTAGCCTACAGAGATCTAGGAGGGACTAAGACATTGACATGCCATGCAATTTAAGTAGTTACTGTGGAAGAAGAGAGAGTGAAGTGTATGATGCTAATCGTACTTTATACTGGTTTATATTCATTTTGCACTGTTCTAAATTGCTACATGTCATACAGCACAAGAAATCCAGCTGACATACCAGCACTGCTAAGCAGAAATGATCCTGCTACATACAGTTTCAGAACTGATAACATAGTAAACTGATAGTCGTATATTTTGCAAGTTTTACAATAGCTGAAATTGAGTGTGTGATTGACACCATTTCTTTTTCACTCCTATCACTGAAATTGAAAGATACGAACTGTTGAATTTTGAAGCATATGAGGACATCTGTCACAGTAAATCTATTTTTGAACAAAGTATCTGTGCTAAGACTGCAAAATTCTGCCCAAGTATGTGTCTCATAAACTGCATGGTCTGTTCCATTAATAATGTCTGTTTTGATGGGTGACAGTGATAAAATGTTGCCTTCAGGACACAGACATAAAAGGCTTCCTTCCTTCCTTCCTTCCTTCCTTCCTTCCTTCCTTCCTTCCTTCCTTCCTTCCTTCCTTCCTTCCTTCCTTCCTTCCTTCCTTCCTTCCTTCCTTCCTTCCTTCCTTCCATCCATCCATCCATCCATCCATCCATCCATCCGCATACTCCAATTGTAGTCAGAACAAAGACTCTTTCCCTTCTTTGTATGTTTACTGACTGACTTTATGCAGTCACTTCAGTTCTACTGGTTACTTGTACGAAGTGCATGTAGCATTTTGCTATTTCCTATGTGCACTAAGCTACTTTTCATTCGATAGCTAAACATAAGAAGCTAACCTATTGCCAGAGGTTTGTGTAGCTAATTTTCAGTGCCTCCAAAAACTCAGTTTAAGCTCTAACATGTATAAATGATAAAGAGAAGGCAGTGAAAAGTTAAGTTGCAGCTGGCAAGTGTGAATAGAGACTTCTCAGCTTCCTTGCTCCATCTTTGACTCCCTGCTTAACCTTAGGCTCATTATTCATCCACTTAGTGTCCCAGCTACCACAGATACAGAATACCCACTTGCATCAATCTCACAGATGTGTAGATGAAAAGTGACAGAAAACAGAATGTAATATTATTTATGCTTCCCATTTATTTTCCATGGTTGCAGGTTTGAAAGCCTCATCCCAGCCCCAGGGTACCCACCATCTGAGCAGTCCTGTGCTGCTCCAGTGAGTGTCTAGTCACTGTCTTCAGTGCTAACGCTTTTGTGTTGGTCTCTTTGTTCTCTACTGAAAAATAACTAAAAGTGTTGCTGTTTCACTAATGTTCTGTAATGGCAATCAAAATCATTCTCTCTCTGACATTCCTTTAAATTTCTCTGCCTTAAGATATCTATTCAGGCAGTTATTGTTTTTTTTTTTCTTTTTTTCAGTAAGAAGCTGAGGGTAAAATGTCACTCCATTGAGACACAGATTTGAGAGAGACAAACAGGTGGCCATTTACAAAGTGCTGTGTATGGGACAAACCCACTACTGATTTAGAGGGAGAGATTCCACCTAGAAGAAGATGCCCTGGGTTGCAGCTGTGAGTGTTAAAACCTCCTCTCCTGGCTGCTACCTCATTACATATTTCTAAATATCACCCTCTTATGATATACCATATTCAGAAATTTTTGTTACTCATGCTAATGAGATGAAATTTAGATGTGAAGCTTGTACACATACGCTTTTTAATCTTTCTTAAATAACTAGAAGAGTGCACTTGTTTATAAAAGGAGATCCTGAGGATTATAACATCTACTTTTTCTGAGTTTTTTTTGAACATAAAATATGTATTTTAAAACTATTTATGGAATCCAGTATTCCTATAACTTAGTAATTTGAACTATATTTAGTTCTTATTTCCAATTTACTTCTGACTTGTGTAAAATAATAAGATACCTTAGGACATCAATATCCTAATAAAATTTCTATGAATGTCTTTTGATGAGTAAATACGTTTGAATAGCAACATGACTAATTTTAACATTGCAATGTTAAAAAGCCTTATTCAATGAGAGTATCCTTCTTTATATCTAATATGTTCTTTTGGGAGAGAGACATTTTCAACCTTGGAATTTTTTTTCTGCTTGTTGTACAGAGGGCAGTTACACGAGTTTGTATTTCTGTGCATCAGAAGCGTCTCACTCCAGAGAAAGTGAATAAGCCAGTAGTTTTCCCAGTGATGTTCAACAGTGTTTAATGGATAATTAAATACTGTTAACAAGATTGTCAGTTATGACTGTGTCTGTAAACAAGATCATTTAATAGTATTTTAATATATATATTTTTATCCTTTGCTCTTGGGCAGCATTTTTTCACTTCAGTTTTCAGTGGTCCCATTGATAAATAATTCCAGAAGAGTGAAGAGGATATCTTCTAAGTCAACATAGGTCTGGGGTTTTGTGGCTGGTTTTGGTTTTGCTGATTTTTTTTTTTTAATAAGTCCTGTCTTCAGTTTTGGAAAGGCTAAATCACTGGAATTGTAAGTAATAGTTTAGATGAACAATAACAGTTTTCAGCAAATTTGAAAGTCTGTATGTATTTGATTTTCAGCACTCATTCCACAGTTTTCTCAACTTAATTTCCAGGTTATCTTGTGGGAATTAAAAAGCTAAGAAGGGAGTAGTTCTTACTGTTGTCTAACTGTAATCTTTTTAAGGCTTGTCTTAGAATGTGGGAAAATTGTGTTAGCATATTTCTAGGCATTTTTGATGATAGATTTAAATATTTGGTTTCGGCATCTTGCTTGATTTAAGAACATTCTTTCTCATTTAATGTGATTCAGATTAGGTTTTTTCATTCATGGCAGAGTAAATCTTCTGTGTTTTGTTTCTATAAAGTAGTTTGCTCAATATTCTAACATGAGGAATCTCTGATGCAAGGATGATAATTTGGGGGTAAAATGTCTATTTTGATTATAGGTGGATATATGGTTGAAATAATAACAGCATTATTATATATATATATATTTTTTTTTTTTTCCTTTTAAAGATGAAAAGTAACAATCTCATGAGTCTCATGGGGAAGTTTCCGACTGAGGTTTCTGTGGTTGATTTCATGTCTCTTGGATCCTTGTGTAAGAGCTGAATCCCTCTCTTTCTTCCTCAGTTCCTTATCTGTGGCATTGAGCTCTAAAATCTTGAGGATGGTAATAGGTTCAGCATAAATCATGCTTTTACTGAATTCTGTTTAATGTGAATAATATTGAGTTGCTTCTTTTCTCTGTTTTCTTTTGCCTTTACAGTGGATACGTGAGCATGTCTTTCCATATGTGCTTTGCAGACAATGTAGGTTTACCAGTTGTCCTGGCTCTAGCCACCTTGCGTAGCTTCTTAAAAATTTCTATGATTGTAGAAAGTGCTGTAACTATGCAGGTGTTATCTTCATTTTCAGAAGCCAAAATGTTGAAGTTCTTGATGCGTTGGTGAAAAGCTATTCACCTAACTTAGAACTGAGGTGATTTTCAATCTTCATGTGCATGATGTACCACAAATCTTCATCAGAATTAGAATAGTTCATTTTGACAGGACCTACACGTATCATTGAGTCCAGTTGCCTGACATCAGGGCTAACCAAAAGTTAAAGCACTTTAATGAGTATATCATCCAAACGTCCCTTGAGCACTGACAGTCATGAGGCACCAACCACCTCTCTAGGAAATGTTTTCCAGTGTTTGATCATCCTCATGATAAAGAGACATTTCCCAGTGCCCATCTGACCCTCCCTGGTGCAGCTCTGTGCTGTTCCCACCCTGCCATCAGTTCCCAGGAGCAGAGCATGGCTCTTCCCTCTGCATCCCCTCTTCTGGGCACTTCAGAGAGCGATGAGGTTGTCTTGGCTTCCTGCAGTCTGAGCTGTCCCATGTACTCAGCCTCTCCTCACAGGAGATACCTTCCAGTCCTGTTATCAACTCTGCTGAACTCTTCTGGACATATTCTTTATAGCAAGTTTGGAGAGACTGATATTAATCTTTAGAGCTTAACAGCCTCTGAGGTTTGAATCTGGTGTTCTTAGATATTTTTAATGTGTTAGAAGATCTTGAATTGACAGTTTCAGTATTTCAGCTCTGGCATGAATAGCCAAGCAATCTGTTTTTCCTGATGGAAGGAGTGGATGGTGTTAGATTAGAAGTTAGAGAGTTATCTCCTGAAAGAAGTAATTGTGCCCAAGCCCAGTTTAAACACACCATTGTTAAGGTGGAGTGGTTACCTCTCTGCATGAAGGGCTCCTGCGAAGCACTGCACACAAGCCTTCTGTAGTCATGGCTCAGCTTGGCCACACAAACACAGCGTGCCCTTCTTCAGATATGGCCTTGCCAAAGAGAGTATGCTAGTATCCTTATCTTTGCTCCCCCAGCTGAGAAACAGCAAAGAGCCTCTGCCTTGGAAGGGGCTCATGATCTGACATTTGTGGGCTTTTGCAGATTTCTATCCTACCAAAGCAGATGGTTCCTGAGATCATTTTCAAAAATGATATGCTGGTCAAAAATAGTTACTTTGCATAAATTCTAGTGATAAGACACATTTCTTAACAGCCTCTAGCAGTCAATATGGTTGTAACTTTTACAGTGTGGTTGCATTTGATATGCTTAAATGAGTGTGAAGAGGCCTACAAAAGCAATATTTAGTGTCAGACTGAAGGACATTATGTCAGACTTGTGATACTAGAGCATTGTTCAGCTACAAATGTAGATCTTTACCACCAAATTCCATGAAGTGCAAGTTTTGTTTGTCTCTCAGTTCCTTGTAGAATAAATGTTACTAACACAGCCAATAATATAATAGTGCTCATCAGATAAAGACTCTTGTGTTTGTCTGCATTTAAGTACCACAGTACAGTAGACTTCATAGTCTCCAAAGCGGTTTAATACAGTCTATGAAAATGGGTGTAAATGCCAACATGGCATATCACCATAGTACTTCATTTGTGTCAGGGAAGGCATATTACCGGTTAAATATTTAACCTACCCAGAATCTGTATTTGGCATTGATTTAAGCAGATGTTTAGAATGAAAAGCACGTTATGAATGAGATCCATCTTGCTCTGTGACTGTTGAGAAAAATGTCTCTTTCATTAAAAGAAGAAAAATACTATTGTTTTATAAATCTGACAAAAAGTTGGGATGTTTTGCTGTAGATTATGTGCACTTCTTCCTGTGCATGATATACTTTAAGACCTATGTCAATGCAGTGGTAATAGAGACCCGAGGACAAGAAAACAAAACAAAACAAAAATAAAAAAAAGAAATAGTCTTTTTGGATCCCTTTTTCTAAACATACACTGTTTCATTGTTCCATTATTATTTTTTTTCCTTTCAGCACCAAACCTGAGATCTTACTATACTGTGTCATTTGTTGCATTTGCAGTCTCTCAATGTAACAAGGACATGCACCACATTTTATCCCCTCCCTGAACTACATCAATATAGGATAGATTGCTTTAGGTTACAGTTGAGTGGAATTCTCTTTAAGTAGCCTAACTGGGTGGAAACTCTATTTTAATAGCTGGTAACTAGTTGGAACATGGTAATTCACATGTTTTCTGTGCACATGTCATCAGGTACCTTTTCCTGAAAAGCCAATGCTGATTTTAAAAATAATAATTTAAAAAAAATTATCTGAAAAGTATCTTACTGTGCAGCGGTTCCTATGGGAGAGAGTGCTGTTGATCATTATTCTTTCTGTGCACTTGCACAGCACCCGATAGCCACATGGACGGATACTATCATGCAGGTATTTGTGAAGCAGCAAAGCCATTTGAAATGAAACCGTGATGTTTTAGAAGCCTTTAAATTTATATTTTACATGGCCTTGCTCCAGCCGACTCTTCAGTGGGCCCCAGGAGCTTTCTGATGTAAATGCTTGATGGAAAATTAAGTCTTCAGCTGAAGCATCAGAGTAGTCGTCCTTGTGTCAGATGTAAAATACATGGTATCAAGGGGGCTGTACTAGTTTCAACCACTGACTGCTGGTATGGACTAAGGAAAAGCTTTTAACCTCTTCTTTTCTTTTAAAGCATTTATAAAGGTGCTGTGATGGTACCTAGCTACTATCCTAACACTCTCAGAATGACAGGGATTTTGATCAGTTTGGACTTAAATATGAATGTATTAAAAAAGAAAAAGTGTGTACCCGTATTAAGTTGTGAGTCTTGCTTGGTTTGCTGATAAGGATTTTTGGTTTCCTGCTGAAATGCAACCTTGCCTTTAGAGAGCTAAGAATATAATCATTTTTTCCTTATTAGGAAAGATACAGGCAGAGGGTAGGAACTCAGTGAGAAGTCAGGCATGGACTATTGCTTTCAACATCTGTGCAATACAGAGTCTGCATTTTCTTCACGTGGGATTCGCAAAGCTGTGGAAATGCATACATGGCAACATAGTTGTAACTCTACCCTTGGAGATTTGGCGTCTGCTTCTCAGAAATAGTATTCCAGAGCTCATTTACAGCAGAAAAGTAGGCTGCATCTCATTGAAGCACTGTGGTGTTGAAGGCATTTTCCCCTCTGAAAATTTCTTATTGGAGGTATTTTCTTAACAGCTCTGTGTTAAGGATTATATTTCACACCCCTTTTTCTCCTGCTTATACATTTAATTTGACAGTGAGGGCAGAATTTGGTTCGTTAAGCTTTACCTTAATCTTTGGCAGAAATGAGGAGCCTTACCTCTGCACACAGTGTGTGCCAGAGAAATGGCACATTTATCACTAAAAATGTTCTGTACCAAGGATCTCAGCCTTATCCCCACACAGTGCTGCATACTAGACTTGGATGAACTATTTCTGAAATTTTTGAAGGCGTTTTCCTTGGTGGGTGTAGGTTTTCTTTTCTGCATCTGTGTATAATTTACATAATCTTATCTGTATATGTCTGAAGTCATATTTCAGCATTTTTGGGCATAAGTGTATGATCAAATGGGATTTGATAAAGTTGTTTTGTATAAAAGGATAACGACTTCTCTCAAAGTTCAACTTCTGGCCACATGAGGTTTGTAATGCTTTTGCTTTTTAAGGAATAAAGTGTGACACAGAGTGCAGTCTACCAGCACAAGATTTTGCTTTGGAAGCTAATTTTTTTTGGAAACTTGAGTGATTTTCTGTGACCCAGGATGGTACATAGCTCTGTAACTTTACAAAGTGGTAAAAAGTTAAGGGAATACACGCTTTTTTGCATCATCCATGAAAGCGTGCAATTTCTGACATTTGACCATGAAGGCGAATGTTAGGAGAGTTAAATAAAAGAATTTCTTATAAAACATTGAGAGTTTAACAAGTACCAAGTGTTTCACAGATACGCTCTTTCAATATTAGGAAATCTGCTACCAGGGCATGACATCTCAGAAGCATGTGCAGGCCTTATCTGAAAGCAAGGAAATGGGTGGAACCAAGGTAGCTCGCCAAGGACCCAGGCTTGTATGAGTGATGATGGTAGCCTCTGTTATTATTATTTTTATTTAGCGTTGATTTTTTTTTTTTCCTGAATAGTAAAAAGGTCTTTTTCTTGTTTCCCGGCACTTCCATGATTGGCAGACAACATGCCTGGCTTGGGGGAGCAAATTAAAGTCCCATGATGTGAGTAGCTATCCCTGCCAGTTCCTCTTCAGGGCTCAGTGGTGAGCTTTTCTCCCTGAATGTGCTGTTCTTAGAAGACTACTCCTCACTTTTCCTTAAAGAAAGGGCATTTGCAGACACCCAGGTTATAGAAGAAGCTGCTCTCTAGCACTCTTAAGACATGCAAGGCATGCCTGGCTTTGAGCAAAGTCGTGATGTTCTTAACCCGCAGAACCTAATTATGTAGTGCGGCTCAATGTATCTGCAGAGATGTTTAAGGAAAGTAATAACTGCCCTTTTATTCCTGAACAAAAACCCAAGCTTGGAAGAAAGGGGAGGAAATGAGAGATTTTTATACAGAATATTTGAATAATGAGATCAGTAGGAGATGGCACATGGAAGATACCTTTTAGGCAATTTAGGTACTTAAGCTCACGAGTTATTATTAAGCCACTAACTGAGGACCTCGAAGTGCAGTGTTGCATGAGATTATGTGCAAGGATCGTTTCCCGCACTTTATAACTCTGTCACTTACTGACAGAAAAAAGAAAGAAACTTTCTCTTGCGTGGCTAAAAGTTTGGGCTGATTAATGTGACGTGGGTGCCCTACTGGCATGATATATGAAAACCTCTCTTCTTCTGATGAACTTCTTGTTGTTTCGCAAGAGGTTTGATGTATTTTGAGCAAGTTTACATTCTGCTTTGTGACAGCTTCGGTGCCCAGGAAGGGGAGATAAATTGGGGATGGCTGGCAGTGAAACCTTAACAAATGTGCTGACATCCCAGCTGAACCACAGGCATATGATGTGATTGATTTTTTTGGCCCCGGGTGGATGCAAAGACTTGCTGTCACCTGAGTCCCTCTGCTCTAAAAGCCTCCAAAGATAAGCATTTTTAATTGATGATTAGCTGATAATTAGCTGAACAAATAAGTGCTTTTCTCACTCCGCGCTCATGCTTCTTTTGCAGACCTTGCCTATTTCCTCTCACTATTGTACTTGACACAACAGGCTCAGGTGTTGGTATGTGCAGTCAGCACTTTCTCTACTGTTTCCCTCTAACATAATTCAAATGTCTTTGCAGCCTGCACTATCACTTCTTTTCAGTCATGTTTGGCAGGCTGATTTCTAAAAACAAATAAAGAAGGGGAAACTAAATAACTACTGCTGGTACCTGCCAGTGCTTGAGGTAATGGCCACTGTGAAGGAAAGCCTTGTGAAATTTTCCATATTTTTTTTTTTCTAATGTTTAAATTGCTCTGGTTATCCTATAACAGCAGTCAGCACTCAAAGTAGTGTTCATTTATTATTATAAAAAGATTATTAAATTTTTCCTAACATCTGATAAAGTTAAGGAGAAACCCTAAACCTGGTGTGCCTCCCACTTTTACTGTTTTCTTACAGTGTGAGACATTTCTGCTCTATATGCTGAGCTGGGAAACGGGAAAGCGACAACTGATTCTTCAGTTTTTAGCTATCCCTCTTCACTGTACCTATTTACCTCCACTCATGTTTGCATCTCACCACCTTGGTTCAGTGCTCTGTACTCCCTGCTTCTTTAGGCTCTTGCACAGAAAGTGGTATTAGAACTCCAATTTCTACATAGGATTCAGCTTAGTTCATTTGCAATGCTTCTGTAATGGGTATTCAGCAGTGACTTTGCATCTTGGGGTCTGCAGTTTTTCTACACGTCTTTCATATCAGCGGTCTTTGAATTAAAATACCAGCTAAATGACACACGGTAAGGTCAACTGCATTTCTGCTGATCACCTACTCTGGAATTTTGTGTCTCTGAGAGAGTAACAGGCAGCAACTCATTATCGTTCCATGTAAGTTCTTACCTCCCCTCAGCATCCTCTGGTCTCTGAAGTTTGGAGGTTTTGTTGTGGCAGCTTTTTGAAAATCAGAGAAGCAGCCCTGTGTCTGAGAGGCCTTTGATTTATTAGATTAAAATGTTGCTCGGCACTGACAGAGGCAACTTTAAGTGGTGCACTAAGTTTTGGGAAAGCAACACAGGAAACAGAAAATATCTGGATGGTTTTTTTTTTGTCCAGATATTCATCAGACCATGACTTCATCCCAGAAGTCATACAGACTATGAGACAGGAGTCTCAAGAGGATGCTACTGACTAGCAGGAGAAAGCATCCTAATTAGAGGAAGATATTAGTGTATGTTAGTATCAAAATTAGCATCCATCTGAATTGCCAGGAGGTCCCCGTTAACTCTTCATTAATGTAAAAATACCATCCCATGGTGTTGGGCTTGCTTAACTTTATCTTTTCAGCATGAGAAACTATAGCTGTAGGTTTTTCTGTATCCAGAAATTTAGTATAATAGTGATGTAGGTATAATAAGAAGTTCCTTTTCCTATGTCTGAAAGGTAAGGATCTCCCATTTATTACTGTTATTAACTAAAAATCTATTAACTTTTTAGTCCTGACAAGAAGATACTGCATAGCTTCTAAAGGGAAAAAAAAAGAAAAAAAAAAAGTTGCACACCTGTCATGAGGCAGTGATCAATGGCATTATTCTCTCCTTTAAGGGGGTCTGTGTGAACTGCTCTTCATCTTTTGCTTTCTGCACCTGCTTTTCTTCTCCTGTTTGCATCACACCTGCTTACATTTCGCTGGTCAAAAGTAGACATATTTTAGTACTTACAGTGTAGCAGCCTTTTCCTAAAGTATTGTGTCAAGGTAGTAAATAATTACTGCATGAAAAAGGAAATGAATTTTCTTGGTTTCTACTCTTAAAATAAAGGAATTTAATTTGAAAAGGTTGAATTGCTTGTAATATAATCCTTGATAAAAGTTCAGGAGTTTCTAAAGTTGCTACCATGGCAAACAAACAAGCAAACAAAAAAAAGAACTAGGGAGGGAATTTCTTCAAATTTTCCACAGCTAGCAAGATGAGTATTTCTGGTGTAGTTTATATCATTCATCATTCTGATATTCGTATGACAATAATTACATTTATTTTTATGTTGTAACATATATATATAGCTTCTTCTTGTCTATTTTAGTATGTGTAGTTAAGATTTTGAAGAGTTTTACTGTCCGACATGAAAATGTGAATAGTGGACCGTAGTTAGTGTTTTGCTTGTTCTGAAATCTACCTTTAAAATCTTACCGTTTTTTTCCTTAGTTTTTTTCTTACTCTGATTTTAAATCTCATCTTTTGGCAAGAGTCCAGAATGTTTTATTTAGAACAGCAGGATTAAAGGACAAGATTAAAGAGTATTAACTTGTCATAGAATTGCATTGCTTGGGCAGAAAGAGGGCCTCCTCATCTCTCTGATTCATATGCATGAAAACACCAGTTCAAGCATCTGCCATGACTATAAAAATAATAATGAATTTCTTTCTTAGGAAAGTAAAGGATTAACGACAGTAGCTCATGCCAGGATTAGCACGGGGAAGTGCTGAAACAACATTGCTGAACCACTTTGCCAAGGCACTTGAGTTTTAGCTGGTAGGAACAAAGCTGTTCAAGTCATTTAAACTGTATTTTGCAAGGGGAGACTCAATGGTCCCAGAACACGTGTTCTCAAGATGTGGACTGTAACAACATTTCGGTGCTTGTGCTTGCTTTTCTAATGGCTGACAGGGAACAAGATCATTACACCTCTTTGTTTATAACAAAATCATGTCATGGCAAAGGTTGAAAGCAACAGCCATAGATATTAAGGCTGGAAAGAGCTTCGGGAGTTGTTTTTTACTTAGTTTTTCATTAGAACATGATAGTATCTTTTGTTTTCCATGGTAGATCTCTGTCACATCCAACCTTGAAACGCCTGTTTGAAACAGCGAGCTCACAAACTCCTTTGCCAAATTGTTACACTATTTGTTTTTAGTAGTTTTATTTTCATATTTTAAGTCGTTAGTTTTAGTTTCTTGACTACAGGCACTTTTCTCTTGCACTTTTCTCTTGCACTTGCCTCACGTTTTATTAATTCCTCCTAGGCTTTTATTTATAATGTTAAATTACAATTTTTTTTTTCATTTTTTTCCCCATTAGGGAATCACTTTTAGTAAATCAGACATTTAAAACAGATACAGATTAATTTATGTATCAACATCTTCTTGGTGCTTTTCTGGATGAAATGTCTAGTGAAAACACCATGAGCAGGCACTTCACCGGGTAACAAGTAGACGTGCCAGAATTCTCCCAGAATACTGGGTCAAAGATTGGACTGTCTGAAGTCAGTATTTTTCCTAAAAGAGAGATTTTGTTGTCTTTCCCTTGATACAAAAGTATTTTTGTTTAAGTTTTGATAAGAATTTTAGGTGTTTCAGTTGTAGCTTCACTCTTGGTGTTGTATGAAGTTCAAAAGTACACTCCCGAAGCAACACATCATTCTACGTACTGACTCTGTATGAACTTTCTTCTGCAGAAATATCTTACTGCACAGCTTTTTTATGGACTTAGTTTACCACTATCTGCTTTTGTTTAGCTGCTGTAGCATTATCCCACTACATTTATCCTTCAAGTTGTCTCATAGTTCTTGAGGAATTCAGGTTCTGATCAGATGATGTTCAAGTATGTCTCTGTGTTTGTCTTTACTCTCATCTTTGTCAGTGCATGTGCTCGTTTTGTTACACTCCCATTTATCTCAGGAAATATTTTCTGTGCATGTTCTCATGCTATATTTCTGCAGTACTGGAGCCACTTTTCTTGTTTGATGGCTCACACATCTTAAATCCTTTCTTCTTGGTGAAAACTTCAACTGCTTATGACTGGTCACCTTGTGCTCCTTTTTTTCATATCAAGTTCATTACGAATACTGAATTTCACTAGTAAAATTAACCAGAGAATGTTGTTACTCTGTGCTACGTTTCTGTTGTGGTAGCAGAACGCTAGTGGATGTGGTGCCAAAGGGTTTGCCCACCGAGTGTGGTGTCCTTGAGTCTGTAGCCCAGACAGGTCATGTAGCAAAACGGTGGAACAGGCTGGCTACCAGAGAGGGCATCTCCCTGAGGGCTGTGCAATAGAAGTCTTGAAATCTGACGAAGGATTTCTGCTAAGTATCACAAGTTTTTCTCAGTATTTTGTGGCAACTTCATATTTCAAACACTGGAACGAGAACGTTTAGCTTAATTCAACATCAGAGTGCTAAAGGAGTCAAAGTACTAATATTGAAAATGGTTGTGTTAGGTTTCTAGTGTTTTATATTCAGGGATATAAAGTAGTCAACAATAGAATACATGCATTGTTTTTCTAAAAATAAGAAATCCTGCAGTTACGGTTACTGTTTTTATTTATTAGTACACACATCTCTGTATGTGTATCTATATATTCATTTTTATACTTTATATATATTTGTATATATTCATAAGGAGAAATGTGTATATATATATATTTATATAAATAAGTAATTATCTACATACATTCATGTTTGTCTGGGCAAATACCAGCTAACTGGAACCATTTTGATCATCAAGTTAATAGAAAGAAAGGAATCAATCAGATGGAGAATTATCCTAGAAGTAGCAGCATTCACAAAACTTCATGTTGAAAGAAACACAGTGCTAAGTAGAAAGATGATGACTAAGAGAGTCCAGTCAGCATTAGCGTCATAATAAGTTGCTACCTTCTGTGTTTTATTAGCTGCTTTATGTGTCATTTCTGTGAGCGTGGCAGGAAAGCTGGATGGGTGACTTGCACTTTAGAGGCAACTGTGCATATGAAGATCTCATTTGTAGAACTAGTGGGAAATTCATAACCACCACCTCTAAGAAAGCAAATAAAAACTGGGCTTCTTTTTTCTTTTTTTTTTTTCTTTAGAAAATTAGGAAAAAATTCTTGTTTTTAAGTGATAATTATCCTTTAGGAAATCCTGGAAAAAAATTCTTGTAAAATAATGGCACTGGTGGAAGGAAAAGGAAATATTAGTACACAACCGTGGTGTTTTTATATGGTTCACTTTGCATGCTGGAGTGACAAGCTAACAAAGCTCAGGTGTGTGGGATGCCCCCAAGTGAGAGCCATCACAGAATCTGTGATGGTACCGTGGGTGTGAGTTGAAGAAGAAGAGCCAAGAAATAATTAACTAAAGAAAGAAAGACAGAAAAAATTGAGAAGTCTTGAGATACAATTAGAACAGAAAAATAGGACAAGTTGCAACTGAGCAGTCTTGTCCTTTTTTTTTTTTTTTTTTTTTTCCCCTCTATTCCAGTGTTTGATGGTATTTTCCCCAGAGGTGTTTGAAAAAGCCTTCTGGTTGTTTGTAATATATATTTAAAATGGATTCTAGATCTTTGTTATTACCAAATTCTGTTGCCTCCCATCCAGATTCCCCATTATATAGATTGTATTCTGATTAGTGAATACAGCTTAATTTGCTAATTGCAAAGGTATATGTATGTGCACTATTCTGATTTAATAAACTGTTACTTGGATTTAATCTTATTCTCCTGTATAATGCATCAGCAAGCTGTGTACCTTTAAATGAGGTTGCTGTTTGAAATTGATTTAAGGTAGTGATGCTTTTGTATTGATCCTGGCTTAATTTCAGGCTAATTTTGTTTTAACTGCGATTGATTAAGAAACTATTTAAGATAAGGTGATACAAATGACTGTTAAGCCAAAGATGTGCAGAGAGATTTACAGTCTACTAAAGAAAATAGGTTAATGCACACCTTTACTTGGTCCACCTTTCTCTAGTAGTTACCTGAAACATGGTTGGTGTCAGTGAAACAAAGGAAAGTGAATTAAATATGTCCACACAGGGCACGTGGTTGAGTTGCTTTATATGTGCTGAAGCTACTGGAATGGTTTAATAACATGTTGTCACTCTTCTCCTTGAGCTTAGATGGGCGCCAGTGTTACTGCAGCATGGGAGGTGGTTGTGAGGAGGAAAGGCGAGGACCTGCCATGAATTCAGCTCATGGTAAATGATGAAGGAATCTTATACAGGTGCATTTTACAGTCTCAGTTTTACACCAGCTGAAGAACATACACAGATACGGCTGTCACTACTCGTGAAAACCTTACAGTGTAGTTAGTTGTGTTTTGGACTCTAAACATAGCTTAAGACAAAAATAAAATTAAAAATAAGAGAGGATTTTGAGATGAGGTTTTGAAAGACCTTTTTCAGTGTTTTGTTTTACAAATAGTCCTTGGTTCATTAGGAATGTGTTTCATCTGCCACAGAATAGGAACGGCCTTATTTTATTGTTATCTATAAAAATGCAAAGCTGTAGATGTAAGCGTGAAGATGTAGCTAAGAAAAGATGGTTATGCAATAGTTTATGTGGAAGTTATTGAAAGAAATAAAGGTACCTTAGTCAATTCCACCAGTGTAATTCTATGAAATGTAGGGACTACTGTGTAGGGTGGATGGAGGTGCATTGTTTTCTAGTCCAAGTCTCCTCCTTTTGATAGTGATCAGGCTGTGGTACTCCTTCTGAAGGGGCAAACTATAAAAATGATTGGAAAATAAGCAGTAATCTTTCCGTTCCTGTGTTAGCAAAGTCAGAGATCCCCTACCTTGCAGAAGGGCCCCGTGTCCTGCTGTGTAACAATTCACTCTTCTCCTGGTGGCTCCCAGTGAATTCCTTCTCATGGCAATCATCTTTGCATTATTCCGAATGCTTTCATCACTGATCTCATTTTAAAAAATTCTTCTACTGTTGACTATGGGATGAAGCTGATGAATATTTTTCTTGCAAAAGCCTGTTCAAGAATTTCCCATTCCTATTTACTGCTTGAGAGAATGATAAAGGACCTTATTGCAGGCTGAACAAAGGGGCAGGCAGGGATCTCAAGAGGTTTTTCTTCCTCTCCCCAGAGGCGAGATCAGTGTTATCTACCTTTTCCATGCTGACTGGTTATTTATCATTTATAATGTCATCATGTTCCTGTTCACTGGTGTCACCATTGGAAACAACCTTTTAAATTTTCCAGAGGATTGGTTTTTATTCCCCCTTTCTGTTACATTTTCTATTCTCTTTACCTATTCCTGAACTAAGTTACTGCTTCAGGAACTTAGGCTTCGCTTGGGATCTCTTGGAATCAAGGTTAGATCCCATTTTCCACACGTAGGCACCTATAGAACAAACTTTTAATAATTTACCACTGATTCTGTATACTCTTTTTGTCAGTCTGCAGTATGTAATTAGAGAGATAAAATCTATAGATAAAGCCAGGCCCTTACTAATCTGTTTTCACTACTCAACATTTCTGCAGTCAAAATCAGGCAAGGTAGAAGCAAATATAACTCCAATTTATTTTAATGGGAACTCAGGATTTTTAGATTGTGTCTGATTAAAAGTGCTCTGGATACCAATTTTCTGTAAATTATTTTTGCCTTACATAACCCCCAAATGTATTATACTGCTACTTAAAACTGCTGCTGCCTGCTGCTAACAATTAGGCAGCCGGTTTGTCACTCCCAGGTTTTCACTGCTGAACCTGGCAGCGTTTGACTGGCTCTCTTCTGTCTCCTTTCTGGGAGCCAGTCTCCAAAAAGCCAACATTAAATTTAGTGAACATGAAGACGGAATGATCATATGGATTCCTAGCAGCTCATCCAGGCCAACTCTTCTTTGCTTGAGTTGGAACTGTTTCAAGATATCTTATAAAACTAAATTATGCTAGTAATCTGGAATTCATGGAACATTTGGCTATGAAAATGTACTGATTTTTTTATTATTATTATTATTTTTTTGTCTACTAGGAAGTGTACTGCTTAGATATTACACATAGCATCTTTTTACTTGGGCTGTGGTATATTATGTGTGAGAGAGCATTCAGGTGGTAAAGTGCTAATTACAAATAGTCTCTTACTGATGTTGCTTTGTGATTATTTTCTATTATTTTTTGGTCCTCAAATATTTCCTTCCCTCCACTTATGGTCTGGTAGAAAATTCATCCTTATGCATAGTTGTGCAATGCTTTCCTAGGATAGAAATCACAATCAAAAGTAGCCTTGGAAAGGGCCGTCGGTATTTTTTAAACATTTTGTGTGAGGAAGTTCTCTTCATAAGAAGTACAGAATTGTGGAGAAAAATGGGAGATGGAGCCAGCTGTATCCTTTTCTTTATGTTTTAGATGCAAGGATAAAATGAGTTGGTTTTACTGGGTGATAGCTGTATCACAGGCTTCTTAAACATTATTACCACATGATTAAACCACTGATGTCAGGCATTCTTAATGTCTGAATATTTTAGGAGGAAGATGCTTTTCTATAAAGCACTTCCCTTCCCTTTACTGCTAGCTGAGCCCTAACTCCTATGCCGAAGTTTTGCCGCAGTTGTGGAACAACATCTGTGGATGGAGACATTGTAAAAGAACATCTTGCAGAAAAAGGACTCTGTGAGAAGAATGAGATAAAAATAAACTGCTGGTCTTATGGAGACTTGGAAGAGTACATTGGGATAGAGAGGGCTGGATAAAATGTACATCTAGGACTTGGTAATGGGATTTTCTTCACTGATGCATTCAAGAGGGTGGACAAAAATAGTAACAACAATTTCAGTTGCACTCAGTATTGCAGAATGCAGGAGTTGGAAGGGACCTTTGAATATTATCTAGCCCATGGCTGTCCAATCTTTTGGCTTACCTGAGCTGCACTGAGTAAAGAGGAATTGTCTAGGGCCACATTTACACAGGTTGCTCCAAAAGTAATGCCTCCTATTTAAAACTGGCAAAATAAGCACAATAAAACTAATAGAGCAAATTATCCACTATGAAACAGGTTTTTTTTGTTTGTTTGTTTTGTTTTTGTTTTTTTTTTTTAATGTATTTTCACCAGAGATGAGCAAGAGCCCATGTACCACTCTTGCAACAATCTGCACCAGTGGAGATGACCCACTGTCGTTGTTGCCACTGCTTGGAAGTACCCCCAGTGCCTCACATCCACTATTTGCAACGTTCAGTAAGCATCAATGAATATCAGTGGATGCATTTTTTTCCGTATAAAGGAACTGGATGACGCATCTTTTCTTCATCTGCCCTTTCATGTCAGACACCGCTGTGTCAGACTTCCCCTCTGCTGCCATCTGTTGTGTGGCAACAAAATGTAATGGAATATTGGTGGGAAGGTTCAACCTCTACTGCCATTCCACCAATGTCCACCTCTGATGGAGGATGTTGATGTAGGCCAACATAGTAAAATAGGAGTAAAAAGGAAAATGAAACTTATTTTAATTTTCAATATTTTTAATTAAAATAGAGAGAGCAACAAAGCATAAAAACAGTGGAATATGCGACCTTGTTTCTGTGAAACTAATGCCTCAGTTTGGTTCGATGGCAGTGGTTGCAATTCTTAGTGAGCTCTCAAGGTGTTCATCAGAGATATTTGATGACATTTTATTCTTCCTGTGCTTCATCCTTGAAAATAATTGTTCACTAATATACTCTCAGAAAGTGATGCCATGAACAAGGCATGACTGTGAGGTGAGGGGTATTTCTCTCTGGGAAAAGGGGGCTTATAAAAGTTTGGTAAGGAGACATGATCAAATTTTTGGTTGCCACTTAGTATATCCTATTTGAAAATGTGCAGGTTGACTGAAAATGGAGGCACAAATAAACCAAAAAATATGATGGCTTTTTTTTTTTTTTTTTTTTTTTTTTTTTTTTTTTTTTTTTTTTTTTGGGTCAATCTTGTAACCAACTCTAGAATTCCTTTATCAAAATGGAAAGCAATGTTGCATATTCTTCTCTGTTCACTTGACTGTGTTTTGCCAGTGTATCAAAATGCATAGCATTATTTGCCATCACTTGATCTGGCACTGCACTGCATCCTGTGCCCTGGATTCAGCCCAGGTAGGGTTCATTGGTACGGTGGGGCTGGGCTACATGGTGAGGCAGAGCTGCTGCTGTGATGGTGTGGGACAGGGAACGGCTGCAGTGCAAGCTGAGGTGGGCTGTAAGTTGGACATGCCTGATCTAGTTAACTTTTCTGCTAAAGCAGGTTCCCTGGATAGGTTGCAAAATTCTGGTCTCTTCAACATGAATTTTGGCTACAACTGATCAAAGATTTCACAAAATGGCAACAGTCGGGGGTAGGACAGAGGGCAGATGGAGAATTGTCTGTTAAAAAAACAAATAATAACAACAACAAAATTACAAAACCACAAAGCAAAACAAACAGGATAGAAGGAGTTGACAAAAGGAACCACTCAGTCCTTCTATTTCTGTGAGATATATGGTACCTGCTTTCTTGCATACATGTTGAAAGAACTAAAGCCATTCTGAATTTAGAACAAAAATAAAACCAGCCATGAATTAAAATAGAAAATGTGTCTCCAAATTTCTTAAGAATACTCCACAGTGTAAGGTATGCTCTAAATACCCTGAGATAATAGCTTTTTTTTTTTTTTGAGACAGCCAACAAACCTGAATGCTTGATTAAATGCACAAAGTTAAAATAAATAAATAAATGATGTTTGAAATGGCACACGTGAAATTTATGAACGTACAGCAGAAATGGAATATGATTGAAGTGACATTCTCCTGTATCACAGCTCTTCATTTTGTTCCGGTGGAAGGTTAGCTTTGATTGCACTTCTTAATGAGTCTCTCTTCAAGCGTTCACCTATCTTCAATAAGGATTATGAAGAGAGATGACATCTGTAACTTCCACAGCATATCTTAAGTTCCCATTACTGCAATTAAATTATTTCTCTGCAATATTCTTTTCTTATGAGGTTCTCTGAGAAGTTCTCTGAGAGGTTACAAGTCTTTGAAACTAGGTTTTATTTCAGAACAGTATGAAGTGTGAATAAGCAAAGACTGATAGGTACACATTCTCCCAAAAACTTCAAGTCCAGAATTTCCCATTCCTGGCTGCTCAGTAGCCGAGTGTTTCTTCTGGTGAAATTTAGATAATTATTTTTCCCCCTGCAGATTCAGAGGGAAGGAATTGTAGGATGTACGGAAACTGTTCCACTTGTCTGCTGCTCATGACAAAAGCCAGCTCTGGAGAATGCTGCTCCTTCTTTCCTACTCTGTCCCATCAAGTTTAACCTTTTCTTCTGAGCTTCAGAAGAGGTCACCTGTTAAACTGGTGAAAGTTGCATACTGAATTGATCATGGCGCTGCCAGTCTCTGTTCTTTTCAGATAAACTGAGAAAGATAGGGCAAAGCAAATGGAGGATGTGTCCAAGCAGGCAGGGTGGAAACATTTCCATCTGCTTTGCAGGACAGGAAGTAATATGATTCTAGACACTTTTACAAATGTTGCATCAGGCTTTGCTAAACTGGGACTGATAGCAGCTGTTACATAAGTTGTAAGTATTGCAGCTCTTACTTAACACTATTCATTGGGATTAAGAAGGCTAGTTGCTGCTAGGTTACTTCTACTCATTGCTTTCCATATGTGTTTGCTGTAACCAAGAGAAATAGTGGGGAAATAGCAAAACATTCCTTCATCTTATTATAGAATCAAAGCTTTCCTCTTTATGAAAGGGTCAACAGAAAGTTAACTAGGATTATATCTTAAAGTGAGTGTGTTCCCAGTCACTGCAAATCTGTCCCTGTTCATAGCAGGACCATCTGTCTCTGAATGCAGTAGCTCATAATCTCTGTCCCAAGTGACATGGAGCAGCAGAGAAATTTCTAACAGTGCTAGAGTAAGCTACCTCTTCTTACCTCAGCCATACGTTTGTCAGGCAATGGCATTCTATCAGTACAGAAAGTAGTGCAAAGGAGGTTCATGCACAGTTCATTCATAAGATGATAATGAGACGAACTCCGGGGTTCTGTGTGCCACTTTCTTGGCACCAGGTGGGATTGAAAGTGCTTAACCAGCTTGGATCTTGTGTGCTGGATTTACAGCTGTGGAGAGCTGTCTTAATCTTGCTTCATGATGTCAGCACAACAGACCACAGCACTGGTGAAATTCATGTCAGTGGTAGATCATTCCAGATTAGTTATGCTCCAATATGGCATTTGGCTAATGCATTTTGACAGCACCTTCAAAATAAACAGCTATACTTGCCTATTGTAATCACTCACTCTATACATCTAAACTGACATTGAGCACATGCAGCCAGGAGAAGCGCAAGCAAAACTGTATAAATGCTTTATTGATTTATATGAACACCGTGCTTTATATAGATGCATTCATGCTTTTATATTTATTATTATCAGATTCCTAGTATACTTTGACTTACTGGATTAATCTGGCTAAGGAACTGAGTTACTTACATAGTAGGAAACCCACATATGGGATGCTTATGTCACGAGTGTTCATGATCTGCAGAACCACGCGTTTGCCGAAAGGTGCATTTTAAGTAACTTCACAGAATCACAGAATGGGCCGGGTTGGAAGGGAACTCAAGGATCATGAATCTCCAACCCCCTGCCACAGGCAGGGCCACCAACCTTCCCATTTAATACTAGACCAGGTTGTCCAGGGCCCCATCCAGCCTGGCCTTGAACACCTCTGGGGATGGGGCAGCCTGTTCTAGCACCTCACCACTCACATAGTAAAGAACTTCAGATAGACTAATATTGTCCCTAAAGCATCCTGGAGCAGACTGCAAACAAGGTGCACCTGAGCAGTTGTTTCGGGCTCTTGTTAACAGTTTTTTATTCTGTCTTACACTGTGGCACCCAAAGCTGCACCCATTGAAGGAGGTGAGGCTGCACAGTACAGAGAAGAATGGGACAGCCCCTCCTCCCACCTGGTGGCAGTGCTGGGCCTGATGCACCTCAGGGTACAGTTGGACCTTTGGGCTGCCGGAGCATGCTGCTGGATTATGTTCAACTTGCTTCCAGCCAGAACCCTCAGGTCCTGTTGTAAAGGACTCTCATCCCCAGACATCCCCCAGACTTGACAAAGAAATGTGTGAGTGAGATTTGGGGCAGAGCTTGGGTTTCTTGCTTTGTGGCATACAGGGTGATAGAAGAAACAACAGTAGAGAATGTAGGAGTGCTTTTCTTATAGCTTTGCCAAAAGCACTTTGAGAATAGTACTATTTCATTTTTCGGAATGGATTTTTTAACGTGATTTTTTTTTCAGTGAACGTATTTTTGTGTCTCATGTCACATGATATTTTGGGAAGTTTATGTGCTATTTTGTAAGTTTTGGCTGTTCAGAGAGCTTGCTTTCTTCCTGATGTGTTTTTTTGTTGTTGTTATTCTTCAAATAATAGCCAAAATTTTGCATTTTGTTTTATGTGCCTTAGTGAAGAAAGGAGAAAATGTTTTTCGCTTTTGAGATTTGCTCTCCATTCTATGGCAGTAACATGTTTTAATTTTGCACAGATAGAAAGGGTTGGAAGGCTTTATTAATTAATAAATTGCTATCCTTTCACTATTTTTACAACCAGATCAAGATATATTTGCACTTGAATACATTGGATATTGTTCATAGGGCTGATTGAACTACTGTTCTATTAATATACAACAATTTCCTGTGTTTCACATACATCACTGTGATGGTATATCATATATAATCTAGATAGCAGTGGGCTGCCCTGACCCACAAAGATTTAATTTTGGTCCAATATCCCAGCATATAATTTACTTCATTATCAAACATGGCATCGAGTTTTATGGCCTTGTTTAATCAGAATTGAAAGAGGTTCTTGTAGATGCAGAACTCTGATGAGTTTGATAAAGCAAATGTAACCAGCCCATTTTATTTCCTTATTTTCACTGCAGAGCATAAAAGTTATTTCAGTTGAACTGCAGACTGTGTAGCTTTTGATTCTTGGTGAGCCCCAAAGGGTTGTAACTAGAGTAGGTGGGAATATTTCTAGTAGGAGAAGTTGTTATCAGGAAAACACCACAGCCCTTCTTTTCCATTACTTGGTACTAATGGATGAGGAATTTTATACCTTTTCTTGAGTTTGCCCTGATGCCATTGACTTTTTAGGGGTTTTTATGTCTTTTCAGCTTCCTTTGTTTCAGCTTTTGAGTTGTTCAGTCAAGAAGTTGAAAAACTGAAAGTATAAACAATGGTGATCATTATCATTTCTTATTTTTCCTTTAATTGGGAAACCGGTTGATGTCTGAACAGCAAAAGCTTTTGTATAAAACAATGCAGAATCATTAAAAATATTTTAATTCTGTTCTTTAGTTCTTTTCTCCATAGCATGCAGAGGTGCCAACTTGCTAGTAGCATTGGTCTTCAGTAGAACTGAAAACTGTCCACTGAATACCTAACGTTTTATACCAGTACTTAGAAGCACTTTCTGGAGTAAATATACACAGAATGCAACCCTGAAAACAGTTTCTTTTCCTTTCCAATAAATTTTCTGCATTGCAAAAGGAATGCTGTTGAAGAACACTGAGTTGTTGTTTCCTTTACCCTTTATAAACCTTCCCCAGTATAGGAAGAGTTTTAGCTCTGTAACAATATGTGAGATGACTCGTTTTCTAAATATCTGAATTTCCACTTCTGTTGAATTCACACAGGTATTGAGTAAAGAAATATGCTGAACTGTAGGACTTTGTTGTTTTTTTTTTTTTCATTTACGTTTAACTGTTGGGTTTTTGTTGTTCAGATAATTGCTTACTTTGCAAAGCAAGTCATTTTATAATGCATGCATAGAAAGTGCATGTTAAGTAATTAAGAGTTCTCCTCTAAAATGGCAAAATACCAAGGAAGCCCAGATAAGAGCTAAAGCATACAGTGTGTAAATATTGCACTTGAGTGGTTAGATAGTTTGCAAAAGCCTTGGGCTTTTCCTTTCAGCTGTGAGAAGATTGTCAGTGCAGAGGTTCCCCAGGGGCTGTAACTGGTTAAGTTTCAGGCTTTCCCTTGGAAAGATGAAAATGCAATCAGTGAAAAAGGCATGTGAAGAGAAGAGGTGGTTGTGAACATGATGAAGCCATAATGATTTGGTCTTCAGATTAAAGACTTTTAGTAATTACTGAAACTGTCGTTTATGCCCACTCTATGTCCTAATAAATGTAGAATACTACTGATAATGTCTGTTTATTTATGATTATATACTTAATGGCTTTAATAAAGCCATATGTATTTCTATTACCAGAGCTTTTAAAGTCTTCTCATAGAAATATGTAACAATTTCATCCATACTGACTGCACTGAGATATTTGAAAGCTAGTAATTGTGTGCTATGTCTACATTAGCAGGTTTTGTTGCCCATTGGGAACAGATCTGTAGAGAAATGCAGTTGATACGATATTTATACCTGTACTGTTACTATATTTATTTCATTAGATTTTACTCCAGGTTGACTGTAGTCTCACCTTGTAGAATGCATGTAGCATCACCTGGTTTACCTGTTCATACACTCTGGAGTTGACAGTGTGAAGCAAATCACAACCAGAAGGAACAACTGAGAATTTGCTTTAGGAAGGCTGTTCAGATCTGAACTTTAATGCTTATAAAATGGTTATGGAGATGTACCCATCAAGTGACATTAGCAGCAAAATCATCAAAACAATGAGTACTTCTTACACGCTGTTACAAATTACAACTGTGCTCTGACACTCTGAATTGCGTCCCAAACTTATGTCAGCAAGTAGTAACAACGACTTAGACCACAGGAAATTTTTCATACAGTTTTCATCTCCTGCTGTTGATGTACCACTTCTCCACTTAAGAGCTTCCCTTTCCCAGCACCATTTCTTCATGAATTCAAGCAGCAATGTGTCAACGGTTGGCAGTGAAACAGTAAGAAATTCAAGTAGCTGTCACCGTATGAAGCATAGACACAGAATTTTAAATTCTGGTCTCTTGTAAATCTGAGTGCTTAAAACTGCCAACTCCTTTTTGTGTGTGTATGTGTGTGTGGTGGAGGAGAATTGTAAACCATGTCCAAGTACTTGCTTCTTCAACCACAAAATGCTTGTAAGCATCTGGCCATGTTTTGACTGCAGTGGCTGAGTTCAGATGTAGCTTAAAAATGGGGAACCAATTCATTACTTACGGATGCCTGTGCAAATTAGAGATAAACTGAAAGAGCTAATTTTGAGGTGTGAAAAAATGAGATTCCATGAAAAAAATGAATATTTAGATTTTTTAGCCACTGTCCATTAATCCAGTCTTTTAATCAGTTAAATCATTTTTACAAGCAGATGGAATATTTCCTGGGTTTGAACAATCAGTTGTCTTTTCTATGTCAGTCTACTGCTTGTAACAGGTACCGGATTCACAGCCCCAGAAACCAACATCCTCTATTTTCATCAGCAAAGCAGGTTTGATGAGGCCATAAGAAGTATATGCTTCCCCCACTCTGCTCAATCAACATGCCTCAACCCTGACCCAAAAGAGTATCTCTGAGGGGAAAGATATTTGTTAAATTTCTTTTCCAATTAATTTGACAGCTCTGCTGAGACTACTAACAAAAGTACTAATTCATGCTAATTGCAGTAATGGACCTGTGTCATCTGGGAGCCCTTCTTAGCATCACAAACCACGAGACAGCATTTTGATTAGGAGGTGGCCCTGAAAGAAAGGATTCAGAACCTATTCTGTATTAATTTACTCACCTGTAAAATGGAGACAGTGATGTTCTCCTGCATGCATTAACAAAGGTGGAACGCTTCAGTGGAACGTTCAGCCTCGATAAAAGCCAATTCATCTTCCTTCCATGCTAGAGTCAAAATGCAGACTTTTCATAGTTCTGAATTCACTGTTTTGGAACAACATATGTGCATTGCCACAAACAACTGGGATGGGAATGTCAGAGAAATTAATATTGAGACAAGGCTTTAGCAAAAAAAATCACCTATTCCACATATATGACAGTAACATGGAGGATTACCATAATTAATCTCTGTTAGTGATAAACTAGCAGATATACTAAACATTTGCTTTAGGTCTTTGAAATAATATCTAGGTTTTAGAGATGAGAATAAAATAGTTCAGGAGAACAAGTGATTATCTGCATTTCTCTTGCACTTTCAGATCGTGTTACCATTAGGTGCAAGTTAGGCAAAGGTTAAATTTTAGGGCAAGATGTAATCTGTCTGACAATTCATTTATTCTTTATTTATATCAGCTTCCACATACAAATTTGTTAGCCTGGATTGGGCACAGAGCAATTATACAACCACCTCAATGTAAAGAGATAAATCTGTTTTTCACTTATTAATTAAATCTAGCCTGGTGAGATTAGAGGCCGCTCTTTTCATTTTTCATCTCTGAAAAGAGTGAAGCGTGGACAGTGCCTTCCCAACAGCACACTGGTTCCTCTGAGCTGGAAAGGAAACACCTTCACAAGAGCTTGTGCCCTCTGTGGCACTCAGGTCTGTATTTTGTACACCGGTGTCAGGAAATATCCATCGTTTGAAGCTATTAGGATCCTACCTCTCATTTACCTTCAAGAAGTCCATTGGGTAGTTTGACTTCAAGGGAAAAGTATCTTGACATTCTGTCCTTGCCAAATGGTCACTTAAAACTCTCAGATTTCTTTGTAGAAATGCTCACACAACCTCTTTTTTTCTCTCAGTCCAAGTTGATACTGGGTATGTTTTCTGGTATTTCTTTAAGCTTTTTTTTGTTTGTTTGCTCTGTTGTTTGGTTTTTTAATACCTCTTAAATTAGGAAGTTATTTTTCATCTCAGTGTGGATTAAATTAGCTTCTGAAGAAACAGAACATGGGATTTCTTTGTTCATCAAAATGACAGTTTAATATATCTCTGTGTGTCCAGGCTGTGCTTCAGGAAAACATCTTGTTTAGGGAAAGTGAAAGACACTGCTTATAAACATGGGTTTATTAAATTCTCTTTTTCAATACTTGCTTAGGTGACTCACCAAGTATGGGTGGAATTAAGGTAGAGCTGCGTTTATTTTCTTTAAATTCCAAATCAAGAGTGTGGTTCTCATCGATTTCCTGTTAATGAAAGATATCTTCCCTCTCCCCCAACCTCCCACACACCCCCAACAAATGCATGCAAATGAGCTGAAATGCCTTATGCATTTTGGTGCATGATATTTGCATACCCAAAAGCTAGGACAACTTTACTGTAGTGCTGCATTTAGCACCGACTGTCTCTGATGCTGCACTTTTAACAATGCTGCTGGTAGCAATCATGACCATAATGCACTTCATAAAAGGAGACGCAGGAGCCTGCAAGGCATAACATGAAACTATTACAGACTGTGGTTGAAAGGTGCAGTGTTATTCCCTCGAGATAAAGCTATCTCTTATGTACATATAATTAATATGTCTGCCAGTAACAGTTATTAAACAAAGAACAGGAATTGTTTCTGCTGAATGACTTGACCTGGGAGTAAAGCCAATTTAAAAAGCATCTGATTAAAATACATTAAGGTCACAGATCACTATAAAATATGAAGTGAGGAGGAAAAAGCAGAAATTTCATGAGTAAGATTGAATACTACTGAGTGTGTTTTTCGTACTGGCAGCACCTTTCAGGTGTGAAAAATGAGTGCTTATTCCCGGATGATTTTTCTAGAAGCACCACAGCATCACATCACAGTGGATCCTTGCTGCATGTGCAGCACGCCATCCATCCTGCCAGGGAAGGGCTGGAGGGGAAGGGGCAGGTGAAGAAGAGAGAATTTCCTGAGCCCTCAGATGATGACCCTGTCACTGTGGGAGGAAAGGAACTATGCTGTCTTCGCTGTCTGTTGATCTCGTCTAGCTGTGGACAGCTGCTGTGCTTCACATCTGCCAGCAGCTTCGGCTGTGATTTTCCCTATCTATAGATGCAAAAGTGTACACAGGCCATGCTTCCTTCTGCACTTGTCTTCCCCCCCCAAGATAAGTTATTGTAATAAGCATCTGCATTTTGCAAAGTTAATAATGGAAACAGTGATGGTTATGCTTTTTAATATTTAAAATGTAACTTCTAATTTTGTCCGTGTTTTCAGATTAACAAGTATGTTTCACACACAGAAAATAAGTATGAGATATTATTGACTTGGTGATAATGCTCAGCAAAAATGGCTGGGTTGCTCCTGCTGCTAGCAGTTTGGTGAATATTTCAGTTATTATACGTAGCATACTGAGGACTGCAGTGGAGTTGGTGTCTGTTATGTCTTGGTGAATGAACTGGCAGCTTTTATTTCCCCAGTTGACAGAACATTTGGTGATGGGAAGAAGGAGGAAGCCAATGTCTGTGCCTCTTCCTGGGGATCTTCTGGTGGGTTCCATTCCACCAGGGATTTTAACCTTCATTAAAACCTTTCTCAGACATCTTTCCCTCCTCCTCTGGGCGCTACAGCACTACAACCCAGAAAAGAGAAAACACGATGCTCTGCCAGTGCAGTAGCCTATAGTGGGAATCTCCACCAGGGGGAAAGCCTTAGGGCTGCTGATGCATATTACTCTTCCTCCTCCTCCTCCTCAGTAGGTACAGGGACCTATCAAAGTATGCTATTCTGTTCCCCACCTGTTTTCCTACAGCATGGTGCAGTACTCAGCTCTGAGGATTACTCCCTGAAGTGGTGTCATACTCTTTACTTGGATCCGGTGACAAAAAGCATGTATTAAGTCCTATAGAAATAAGAATTGAAAATATGTTCTGCTTTATAAGCCTGTCTGGGTTGTGTAGGCATGCAAGAAAATTCCTAGAGGTCAGGGGAAAAAAGGATGTGCGCCTATATAAAGCCATGGATTAAGCAGCTCTGTGTATACTAATATCAGCTAGAGCTGCTGAAGACTGTTTCCCTGCTCTGAGGGATTTTGCAGGAAATCCATATTATACTGCAGTGTCTCCGGCAGAGCAGGGTGCCGGAGTGAGCAAGGGAGGAGAAAATGTGACATTTTCAGTTCAGTGAATGATGTGTAATAGAAACTGATGATGGGATGATTCAGGGCAGAATTTTACCTTCATTTCCTACTCTTCATGTATCTGAGCCAAAAGTGTAATACCTCTATCCAGTGTTATTTTTAATATAGCACATGAGTGACACATGGCTGAATACAATTTGTGACAGAAGTGTGAAACGAGCAGTTGGGAAATATCCTTCATTTAAAATTAATCATGGTTTTTACCTTTTTGGTGTTTACCAAAGGTATAAACACATGCAGGAAGGGAAAAAAGGTGACTCATCCAAGGAAAATGGTTTGGAGAGTTTTATAAGATTAATTTGTGCTGCTGGCTGTGTCACCTGTTTTCACAAGCTGAATGCTGTGCCACATCTGATTTTGCACTTGTGCATGTATACAGGTCCAATTCTGCTGCTGATAAGAAGATTGAGCTGCCATCATCTCCTGACAACGATCATCACATATGTGGTGAGAAGAAAGTTGTACATGCTTCCAAAAGGAACTTGACAATGCTGCAAAGTCTTTGCCTTCCCTTATTTGCTAAATTCTGTGGCTCAGTGCCACGGTGATGTTTCATCCTTGGGCTGCTTACTTGAGCAGCAGAGGAGCACTTGATCGCACAGTAGCTGCAGCCGTATCTTTCTCCAGTGTGCTGCAGTGACTGATCCAGGCCCCAAGGCCTAGTATGTCTATTCCTGACATGAAGAGCAGAGGGACATCCTCTAGTGGTGAGCTGAGGTGGTAGAACTGCAAGACTGGTTGCATGGTTTGCATGTGTTCAGTGGTGTGTATGACTAGGAGTTTGTGGTAGTGTTGTGTATAGCAGACTACAGAGTCTGGATGCTGAAATATACTTAACAGTTTAGTATTTTAATTTGAAATGAATTCAAATTCAATCATTTAACCCCTAATTAGGACTATGTTTTGCTCTCAAAGTCAAATACATCAGTCACTTGACTATTGAAAAGCCACCTAGAGTTGTTTTTTTCTCACTGAAGTAACTTTCACCACTCTCTAAGGCACTCATCAATTTTAGCTTAAAGAAACTCATTTTTACCCAGTAATGAGGACAGCTGCAGTCCTTAAACTCCTACCAGCAGGTAACTTCAGTGAAGCCAATGTGGCTTGCACTCATGCTGAAGAGATGGAAGTCAGTCCAAATACAGTTGTAAAATAATATTTATGGTTGGAGTAGTGCAGGAGTTACCACTGCCAGCAAGTGTTGAGCAGTGAGGGTCCCTGGGGACAAATTCCCACTGCCCCCTGCCTAGAGAGGGTAGTGAGACTGGGGCTGTAGAAGAGAAGCCTTCTCCCAGTCCACTGTCCCCATTTCTGCTTCCCTAGAGGTTCACTGACTTTGCTTCATATGAAATACATGCAAATGCAAGATATTATTTTAGGTTTGTTTTTTTTTTCTTTTCTTTTTTTAATACACTAACCTAATAGTAATGTTGGTACTTTCAGCAACTACAGGAACAGGTAATCGCATTCTTATCTTTTGCTCAAAAGCACATGGAACTGAGGGGGAAAAAAGAATCCTTGGCTTCTGAAAAAAAAATGTTAACAAATATGCTTCTCAGAGGTGTTCCCATGCTGAAATTACACATTCAGTGAACACTTTGTGTGCCAGTGCTTTTATTTTCAACCTGACTGAAGCAAAAGCTGTGGTGTTCACCTTAAAAAGACAAGCTTTCTTCTGTCAGTTCATGCAATCCATTTTTTCTGACATACGAAAGAAGGAAAGACAGTTAAAGAGTTCTTTTTCTCTTTATACCAAAAATAAGAGATTAAGAATTTTTTAAGAAAAGAATAATAACACTAAATACATTCAGATGATTTCTTGTTTGCACTCCCGTTCCAAGCTTCAATTTCAAATATAATTGCCTTTTTTAATTATTATTATTTTTTTTTTTCTCCTTTGGGCTGCAGTGCTGAATAATCTTAAATTGCTCTGACAGAGACAGTAAGTGCGAGACAGCCTGAGGGGAAGCTATGAGATCAGGACGTCCTTGCTAAGACGTGCAGGGACAGCAGGGATCCAGCAATGCATCTCCACCACCAAATGCTGTGGTGGCAGTAGGGAAACAAGGATGTCTCTGTCTCTGCCCTCTGGAAAAGAAGCAGCCTGATCTGGCTCCTGCTTCTTCCTCTCTTCTCCCCCACACAAGCACCACCTTTCCTTAAATAGAGTCTACTGTTTTTCATGGAATCATGGAATGGCTTGTGTTGGAAGGAACCTTAAAGATCAAGATGTAACCCCCTGCCATGGGCAAGACTGCCACCCCATTAGATCAGGCTGCCCAGAGCCCTATCCAACCCAGTCTTGAATGCTACTGGGGTTGGGGCATCCACAAAATATCTAGGCAGCCTGTGCCGCAATGCCAGTGCCTTACTGCCCTCTAAGGCACTACTTAATGAAGAAGTTTGATTCCTTCCTTTACCATACTCACTCACAAAATCTATCTGCTGCTTATGCAAGCTTGTTTATTGATGTTTAATTCATTGTCTTATTAAGAAACACTGGCTTCAAGTATGTCTCAAATAAGCAATCCTGCTGTAGTTGCATCCCATAAATGAATGTTCAGGTGTTATGAATAAATTATGCTGAATGAGCATACATTGTCTGGTGGGAAGACCAACCACACGGCAAAGGTTCAGCTTTAGATTCTTAGTCTTTTTCCAGTCTTTATTTTAAACTAACAAATTATTAAAATGTATAAGATTTTTATGTACGTACTCAGAAATGCCTCTTTGTCTTGTATATGTTTTCCACGAATATGAAAATGTCCTTCAAGCTAAGTAGATATGGTTAAGTGAAGCCATTTGTTTTTGATAACTGGCACTGAATTTCCACAGGAACTTCTGGTGAAGATTGTGTGTGAATGAATACGTAGCAGCACTGTGGTGCTTGTTTCTTTATGTGCTTTCTTGGTTCCTGGTACTGGAAAGGGTGGGATTGCTATCCCTTCTTTTCTTGGGGCCAGGAAAGCCCATTCTGGACCACAAGGCAGTAAAATACTCAGAAGCTCCTCTGTCAGCAGGAAGGATAATAGAGACAAAGAGGTGTGACCTGTAGGGTCAGTAGATAGGCCATGGGGCAGTAGTTGAGAAAGGATGAGAGCTGAGTTTAGGACTGCAACAACTGCAGGAATAAACCAAAACAAGCCAGTTCTTGCTGTATTTTCTCCTAGTGGAGGTGTTTAAGAGGAGTTGCTGAATTCTCCTTTATTTTCCTCAAGTTAAACAAACAAAACTCTCCAAAAAGCCTCACAGCCTGGGATGAGGTGGAAACAAAAACAGCCCCAGCTGCAGAAGGTCAAGGCTGCACTAAATCCTACAGCTTGGCATGAGGGTCTGCAAGCTTTGCTACAGAAGCATTTTTAGCAATTCGGCTTTCACAACTTACCTGGTGGCACCGTGCTCAACCTGGGGATTACTTCATTAAGGCTTGCAGGAGGCTCTGTGAAGTGGGAGATGACTTTCTCAGCTGTTTTGTTATCATGGCATGGGAGGCAGCAGCTGCGGCCAAGCAGCCTCTATTTGCAAGGGCTTCAAAGTGCTGGAGGGTGGCTGAGATTAGCAGTTTCCTGTGAAACATTTCTTACATCTCCAGACGGGCTCAGTGCTGTGCCAGGAGGTTTTTCTTTGTGAAGATGTTTTAAGACTGAACATGCAGCTGTGTGAGGTTTTGGTTTCCCCCTGCTTTCCAGTGTGCTTCACTCAGGTGTTTGGTGCCCAAAGTTAATGAACCAGAAATTCATGTAGGAAATGATTATAGATGGTATTGTGTGAACTGAATAGCCAGTACTGCAGCTTCCTCTACTCCATCTCTTATGAAAGTGTTGAAATTATTTTTGATTACTACAGTCTGCTCATCCAAACTTATTTTTCTGTTTGGGCACTGCATGCATAAAAGTACAGGGCCACATCATCTTGTATCTTGTTTTTCATAATATATTTGTGAATCAGCTCACCTCCATAAGCAAAAATGAAAAATGTGAGCCTGCTTTGGTTCATGCTAAGACTGGTGAACCTATTCTTTTGGTTTTGAAGTAGCTTTTAAATCAGTGACAGGTCCTTGGCCATTTTAGTTATGCTCAACTGTCTGGGCTCCAGACGCACACACACACAAAAGATTGTGTTTTAGCTTCTGTAGCTCTTTTCTTAATTATTATTATTTTAACATTATATGGGAATGTACTGGGGTTTGCTAAGGTTGTTAGCAATGTGCGTTAGGCAGGTGCTTGCTGTGAAATGAAAGCAATAGTGAGCCTGTTTTGAGATGCAATCTCTTTTGTTTTGTTGTCTGTGTGCTGCTGTAGTACAGCTGTTGTGTAGTTATGGTTACAGTCTTATTGGTGTGTCAGCCAGAATGACCATACTGGGTAAATTCCATTTGGAGAAGGATGTGTGCCTTGGAGAGAAACCACAGTTGAGCTGCAGAATCTGAGTGTTATCTGGTTTTGGTTTAATTTTCTTCAATTTTTAGATGGTGAGATCATCTTACTGGAAAGAAGCCAACCGTGTTATTTAAGTGCATGAGTTTCTCATAAAAAGATATTTTGATTGTTCATTTCTGTAACTTGCTTCAAAGACCATTTTCATCTGATGTAAATGTGGCTTTGAATTGGTCTGAAATGCAACAGGAACCAAAACAGAAAGGATGTGCAAATGTTGGTGAAAAACCACCACCAAGACTTTGTCAGAAGCAGATTCTGTGGGCTCCAGCACCATCCCTAGAGGACTGTGTTGACACAAAAAGCATCGTCACAGTCCATAACCTACAAATTTCTTGTTGTCAGTATCAGAGGCAGCTCATAAAGTCTGATGTGTGGGCCTTCAGTAATGGAATAAGTCTTTCACTGTTCAGGTTGTTTTCTTGATTTTGGATGGCTTAGTCACACTGAACTGAATAGCTTACAATTAGCATTCCCTTGTAAACAAATCCCAGCAACAGTAAGTGGATAAAGTTAGTTTCTTATGCAATTTAGGAACCATGTTTTGGTAAATAAACTAGAAGCTAAGAAAAATAAGTGAAGTTCTTGTAACGCGGTTTAGAAAATGTTTCCTCTTGCAATATACAGTTCTGCTATTCAAGCAAAACAATATAAATCAAAGCTGATTCATGAAGGACTTCATTCTACTAAGAAGTTTATTTCTGTCAGCTTTCTTATGAGAAAACTGTGGGTTTTAGATTGTAAACACTCCAAAATATGATCTATATATGAAAGATTCCAGGACAATTAAAAGACCACCTGTTAAAATGGAAAAGCTGTCCATGAAATTCAAAATTTCATTCTTTTCATTTTGCAGCTTGTCGACCTGGGTTCTATAAAGCTTCTGCTGGCAATGTGAAGTGTGCCAAATGCCCACCTCACAGCTCCACCTATGAAGATGCATCTCTGAACTGCAGGTGTGAAAAGAATTACTTTCGCTCTGAGAAAGACCCTCCATCCATGGCTTGCACCAGTGAGTAGCATCATTGTGCTTGGGGCTGTCGTTTTTTGCTCTTCCATCTGTATCTGAGCAGCTTGCTTGCTTCTTCCCATGTTCCATTGCAGTCAACCATCCATTGCCTGCCATGTCTTCATACATGTTGGACAGGCTACCAGAAATTATTGGGCTGGATTTGTCTTATTTTCTTTTCATTTTCTCCAAGTTCTCTGTCAGGGCTGAGAAGGAGAGCTAAGACTTTTAAACTCATACCAATATTTCCATCAAAATCCAAGAAATCAGTAGTTGTTCTACAGAACAACTCTAGAAGAGTGATATTCCGTCCTGATCTATGCCCTCAGAGTACTAACTGTTTAGAGCAAAACATGGTTCTTGATGCTCTAGTCTGTAGTCTAGTGAAATATTTCAGAATTCTCTACAGGAAGTAACTAGAACTTATTTGTTATTTGTTATTTCTTTGTTATTTCTGATTTGTTATTTCTTATTGTTATTTGTTTTTTCTTTTTTTTTTTTTTTTTTTCTTTGCTTTTATGTGCTTTGCCCTTGTTACTCTCATTTTAGAGCAATACAGAAATGCCTGTCCTTTCCTTTGCAGGACCACCATCTGCTCCAAGAAACGTTATTTCTAACATCAATGAGACATCTGTTATCCTGGACTGGAGCTGGCCTCTTGATACAGGAGGTCGAAAGGATGTCACTTTCAACATCATTTGCAAAAAATGTGGAGGAAGCAGCAAGATATGCGAGCCTTGTAGTGACAACGTACGATTCTTACCCCGTCAGACTGGCCTCACCAACACCACGGTGACAGTAGTGGACCTTTTGGCACATACCAATTACACTTTTGAGATTGATGCGGTCAATGGGGTATCTGACTTGAGTACACTTTCCAGACAATTTGCTGCTGTTAGCATCACGACTAATCAGGCTGGTGAGTCTCCTCCTGATTACCCTTTCTTTGTTCAGAACTGCTGAGATGTATGTACCTTTGTCTCTACTCCCTTTTTTACAGGAGTTACTCAGAATGCTCATACGCTAGGGTAACTAATTGACTTGAATGTGCTAGTAAAAGTAAAAGCAGAAACAAACTCAGCATGTGCTGCTGTCAAAGGACCTGGCAGCATAGCTGTTATGATTAACTCCCAGTCCCCAGTTAATAGTCCCTAATAGCAGACTCATATGATTCCGTAGCCAGAATGTGTTTTATTAATAAAACCAGATTTTAATAAAACACTCATTTCAATAATCTCCAACATAAATTACAGTAGTAATCTTAGTGATTAATTTTGATTAAATAGAAGTGGGAAAAAAAAAATTTGATATTAGACACATCAAAAGCTAACATTAAATTAGAGAGGCTATTTTTTTTATTATTATTATTTTTATCCTTTGCAAGTTGTCTCACCAATTCTGAACCACTGCCAACACGATGGGGGTGTGGAGCTGAATACCAAATTAGGTCCCAGTCTCTTGGATGGTAATGTGCAAAGGGATTGCTCTGCTTCTGTGAGACTTATTACAGTCATCTCGGCCCTGCACAAGCACAGCAGTATGCCCTGACTGTCAGATCAGAGCTTTTGTCACTGCTGCATTATTCTACCATTTGTGTCTCATTTGTCAAGGTTTCATCTAAAAGTTGTGAAGAATCTAGACTCTTCCTTAGTATTTGTTTAGGTGGCAAGACTGGAGAAATGTTTGCCAGAAAAGGGACAGACTAAATTCTTAATTTTCAGTGGTCCTACTCCGGCTGCTCATAATCAGGATGCTTTGTACTAAGAGCACGTGTGTATGCAGTAAGCCTTCCATCTCTTCGCATCCCACACCACATCTCAAAAATACCTACATGTCTCCTCAAAGCACAAACCAAGTTAATATAATTCTAAGTAGATGTTCTCCTGGTAAGCTAAGTTATTGCAGTGTTTTTCACTATGGAGGTTATGGCTCATAGATCACAGATCTGCTTTGGTGGGAGGCAGAGAAATGTGAGAACAGATGGTTTTCTGACAGCAGTCAGTGTATTTGCAAGTGCTCTGAAGAACTGTCTAACTATGCAGTAGGCAGATAGAGGTGGATCTGCTCAATAGGAATGTCTTCTTGTGATCCCTTTCTCATCTAGGTATTGACTTCACCTCTGAAACATGCATTTTATGTTCATTCCAAGTAAACTGCTACTGGTGTATTTACATTTTTGGGATATTTCTGTCAGTGATTTGAGCAGCCTTTGTTTAGTTTCTGCTTTTTCTTCTGATTTTTTTTTTTTTTTATATCAGAGATATTTCCTTTCAGTCTGTTCATCGCTGTAGCAGCTGGAAATTACCTGGGGACGTTCTATTAAATGAATTCTGTAGGATCAGTGAAAGGTATTTCTCTGCAAAGGTCTTCTGCTTTGCAAGGTACTTCCCCAGGGCCCAGAGCTGGCTGCCTTTGCAACCTTTGCAACAGGATGCAAGGAGGATTTTGATTTTGTTTTGGAACACATGACTCTTGTGACATGGTTGTCAGGGTCAATGCCTTTCTAGAAAGATCAGTTTTGTTTAATGCAACTTACAGACTGCTTAAGCAGTTTGCTTATTTATTTTCTACTTTTATGCATTGTTACATTATGTAACAATGTAGGTGATGTGACTTATTATATATTTAATTGTTCTGTCTCTTGATCATTCTGGTTGATTTACTTAGTCAGATTTCCCCTTGAAGTTATGTATGCTGCTAAAACTAGATCTTAAATATGCATATCAGTTATCTTAAGCATAGTTACAAGAAAGCAGTTTCTCTAGTGTTCCCTTCCTGTTTAGATCACAAAAGGGACACACCAAGAGCATACTTTCTGTTCATGTCATACAGAAGAACCAGGAAGGGGGTGAGAAAGTCTGAAGATCTTAGATGACCTTTTTTTATGCATTTAACTATGGGAGCATTTTAAAGCATTAATTAAAGCAATGTTGTGTTGGATCTGTAAGAGATCAGAAGAGCCAAAAGCCAGTCACAACTCTAAGGCTATTATTTGTATTGTTTGACTTCAGGTACATGCCTCCAAGAATTGAGGCACTTACCAGCCAAATAGAACTTTAGGTACATAACTAAACTGTGCTGAACTTAAGAAAATAGAAGAGGTGTTTTGCTTTGGGAGTTGTTGTGTGGGGGGGTGTCCCATGCAGTTATGCATTTCCATATGGCCAGGCAGATCCTGGGGACTGGCAAGCCCACAGAAGGAACAGTGTTAGCAGAATAGGAATTCAGGAGGGAAGATTAAGTACAGAAGGTCCATAACACCTGGATCTCTGCTCCGGGATCTCCTGAATCCAGACACTTTCTCTTTTGCCAGCAATAATTTGAGAGCTTTCTGTCCTTCCAGTAGACGTGGTGAATTAGTAGTACTCATTCTGGACATTTAATATCCATGTGTTTCTCTTATCCACTGTCAGGGTCCATCGCAGCTTGGAGAAAAATATCTTGCAAAATGTTTTTCACCCTCATTAAAAAAGAAAAAAAAAAAAAAGCAAAAATACTGTTGTATGAGTGCATCAGTTTCCAAGAGCTTGAGGCAGGGCTGCACAATCTTTTTGATTTTCTAATGATAAAAATGAGATGTTTGTGGCAGTTATCTTGGTAGCAAAAAATCCTATAGTACACTACTTCACACAAGCTCAGTTCAAAAAAGCATCAGTTGTATTGTGTTTGCTGGGACTCTGAATACCAAAGTCCTGCTGAAAAGTGAACCAACCTTCCTCTCCATGCTTCTCATCACACGCATGAGCATTTCTGCCTATGTATCCATCTCCAGTCAAATAGATCAGAACATGCATTGTACGAACCTTCTTTTATATGATAGCTGGGAGATCTGCCAGAGTGTGTTAAAATAAATTCAGCTGATACGTTAGTGAGTCAGTCAGTTTGCACAGCAGCTCCATTTTTAAATGTAAACACATCATATACACACATGCAGACACATATTTGTAATTTGCATAGACTTGTAGATACACACACACACACAAAGAGCCACTTTTGATGCTGCAGGATAAAAAAAACAGTGATGCCTGCACAATGACTCTAAGCTCTAGAATCTCTAACTGAAAGCCGTAATAAGGTTTTAGTGGAGAGTTTTGAAAGCTGATATAGAAGTAAAGTGTGCTTTGTTGTCAGTTGTAAAGTTTGAAACATCCAGACTGCATGTATTGAAAATTCAAGGAAGATACTACATTTTAAACTAGAAAACTGGCGTAAAGCCAAGATTGAGCCCCATGCATTAACAGAAGTTCAGAATCATTTTGGGAAATAGATTGTGCTTTTTAATTCCAAATGTCTGTCGTAAGTTTTACTGTGCTTTTTTTGCACTATTTTCCTTACCTTCCAGTGAAGATGAGTAAGAAGGCATCTCTGGAAAAAAACAGCAACTAAGGCCTTTTGCAAAATATGACTGGACTGATATAACACTGGAAGTTTTCTGATACATTTTTCTGTCCCTGGTGTGGAAGTAAGAGAAAGGCCACACGCTTCTATTTAATTTAGCTTGTAGATCATTCTACTTGATTGCATGCAGTGTAATACGTGCTTTCAGTTGCCGCTTGATACTGCATCCTCCAAGATTCGAAGATTCTGAGGCTTTCACATTATGTCAGTGTGTTGCACCAACACAGATGTCATCTCCTAATAACACCAATCAACCTCATTTAGAAAGGGTCACTGATGACTATGGGAGATTGTCTGGAGTTCAGTGTCCCTTGAGGTGGTGAGTTAATAGTGAATGTGCCAATAAGAGTGACTGACACTTGTGGCACACTGCCTGGCTTGCGAATGAAGTGATCAGGTGCCTATGCATATGTGTTCTAGGTTGACTGGGTTTTCTGACCACAGTTTGTGTTTTTTTAAATGGTTGGTTGTTGTTGCTTTTTTAATATGTAAAACCAGCAAGTGGTGGCTTCCTTGCGGCTTTAAAAAGAACTCAAAAGAAAAAGTCATTCAGCCCAGGTCAGAACATTTCTATATTTACTTTGGGCTGCTGCAAGCACAGAAGTCCAACCAAAGGAGCTGTAGGCTGCTATAAGTTCTTCCCTCAGTCTCTGCTTCTCTGGGCTGTACAGACCAAGAGACCTCAGCTGCTCCTCACATGTTTTGCCCTCCAGACCCTTCACCATCTTTGCAGCCCCCCTTTGGATGCTCTCTAATAGTTTAATATCCTTCTTACGTTGTAGTTCCCAAACCTGCACACAGTGCTTGAGATGAGGCTGCACCTGCACAGAGCAAAGTGGGACAATCCCTTCCCACAATGCAGGGTGTAGAACTCACTCAAGAAAAAGACTAAGATTTGGTAGGGACAGCATAGTCATGATAGTGGGTAATTAGTAGGTTATCCAATGCAAAGCACATCCGTTGTGTCAGCAGTATATCTGTGCTGAATATATTTTGTTGATACTGCCTGAGAAAGTAACATTTTTTCTCCTGTAAGACTGTTCTTATGGCACCATATAATGTCATATAGTTTGTATGTACGACTTAGGAATACTGAGCAAAATGTAACCAAAGATTTAATTGACTTAACTGAACTTTAAATAGACATACTCTCTGCAGTCTAGAGGAGACAAGGAAGACGTTCAGAACTTGTAGATATCTGCACTGATAGCAGATGCTGATCTGTCAGACACATCTTAAGTAGCCTTTACTATCCCACTGGTATTCCAGTGCACACAGTGCCGTGCCCATTCCTGTAGTTGTTTGCCTCCTTCATCTGAGGAGGAATAACCCTATACACCAGTACATGCTGGAGACCAGTGGGCTGGAAAGCAGCTTTCCAGAAAAAGCCCTGAAGATACTCGTAAATCTAAGCTGACCACAAAGCAGCAACATGCCCTTGAAGCTATGAAAACCAACAGTATCCAGAGCTGCAGTAGGAAGAGCATTGTCAGCAGTTTGGCAGCTTGATTCTTGCCTTCTACTCAGCCTGGTGAAGCCACATGTAATGTGATGACCAGCTTGCCCCCCCCTCCCAATACAACAAAGTTATGGATACTGCAAGGCAAGTCCAGCCAAGAGTCACCAGGATGTTTACGGGACATTTGTAATGTGAGGAGAGACTGAGAGAGCTAAGAATGTTTAGTCTGAAGATGAAAAAGCTCAGAGAGATTTAATGCACATTTATAAATGCTGGATGGAAAGGTGCAAAGAAGATTGAACCAGGCTCCTCTTAGTGAGGTCCAGTGACATGACATGCACAAACTGAAGTACAAGAAATTGTAGATACAGGGAAAATCTTCTTTACACGGTGTCACTGAATACTGGAGCAGGTTGCCCAAAGGGCTAGCAGTGGTTAGAAAGGACTGTTCTCTAATTTCTGTTTTCTCTTAACCTTCATCTTAGCATTGATAGAACTAGGCCTTAAGAGGAGTAAACTTCACATACATGTAATCAGGTTAGAGAGGAAGTAAGCCTATGTGTGCAGAGGGTTTATTAACTCTGATATCCTTGCCTGAAAGAAATTCAGGAGAATCTTGTTGAATTATTTGTCTTGGTATTTAGCAATGATGACCTCAAAACTCTTTACCAGTTGTCATAGCACAAAGTGTTTATGTGTACATGAGCATGAAAAACTGCAGTGGGATTGAATTATTTTACAGAACACCTCTATGAGAATGCATTGCTTTAGAGGGAGAGATTTGATTTAGATAAATTGCCTGTGAGTTAATGCCTCCTTTCTAAGCATTTTTATCAGAGAGCCTGCAGGATCCAGTCTTATTCTTCAATGTGTTGTACATTGTTGTATTCTGCTAAACAGCTATGGTACTTCCCTTTTGAATCAGCTGTGAGTAAATTGAGACCTACTTTCCACTAACTAGCTTTCTTCACATGAATATTAGGATGCCTGATAATGGGCAAAAGCAGTTTCAAATCCCTTGTGTGCATTTCAGTTAAACTGCTGCAAGCCTCTGCATAGTCACACATATTGTGAGGAGTTTTTTTCCTGCTTTCCAATGTTAAATTAATTGGGACACTCTACAAGAAGAGCACTCCCATGTGGGATCTGAAATGTTCTTAAAAAATTAGTTTATAAACAAGCTTACATTACATTACTACAGTTTTATTAAAGAGACAATTTATATTTGACTCTGTCTTTAGGCTTCCTAGCTGCAAGGACCGAGTATGCTCTAGATAACTAAACTGTTATCCCAAAAGGTCTTGTGTATAGCTATATTGTTAGTTGACATGTTTTGAGTCACCATGTAGGGCTGTAAATTCAGTTGTCCAGGTTAGATCATAGGGGCTGCAGGAGCAGAGCAAGAGAGTGGAATAAAAACCCAGAAGAAGATAGATGGGAACGAAATGTTTTGCCCGTGATATTCTTATTCCTCTAGCAGTTTTCTTGATCTAGCAGTTACTTCCTCTCTGGCTGAATACTCCGTATCAAAATCCCTACTCTTCGTGTGCATTTTCCTGAGCTCTTGCCCATTTTGTTACTTCCAATGGAATTCAGAAAGTCTAGGATTCCAGGAAAATAATTATGAACAAGAAAGCTCAATGTCAATAATTATGATTTCTGTGTTTTTCATATATAGTGATGCGGAAACTTTCATTTTTAATACTTCAAGTCTTTAATATGAGCCTGCTCGATAATAGAATAAGGTTGTTTTATTTTAATCCCTAAAGGTAGCAGTGTAACAGCTTTAGAGGTAGTTTTATGTTTGATTAGTTCTTAAGAACCTAAGGCTTTGTAAAATGAGGTCTCCACTATGCAGCTGTTGAGGCACCTATGCAGGCTTGTAGCATGCAGAATAACAATAAAAAGATACACTATATATCATCTCAGGGTTCTCTAGATGAGAAGTAGTCTTTTTTCTTCCAAGTGGCATCTTCCTTTTGTTTTTAGTATCTTTGTCGTGAAACCTACAAAGCAGAACAATTCATTTAGTCTGTTCTTGCTTAGTTGTCTAAATATACCTGGAAGGGTTCAGGAAAATAGACGGCTGCAATAGTTGTTGTTCCTATGCCTCTAGGTGTGGCAGTATTGCTTCTGGGAGAAAGGTATAGTCCATTTTCGTCTCTCATTTATTCTGAGTTAATGAATTGCAATGCGGTAGAACTATATGAGGTGGATGTAAACATACAGTCCATTCTGTTGCATACACTTAATCAAATTTATTTTTTATTCCTCTTCCTATCTCTTTGAAAAAAGTGGTAACAAATGCAGCAATTCTGAAAATCAGAAGGAATAAGCTATGTAAAGGAGAAGGTAACGAGTAAGGCAGTAAAGAGCTCTTGCAAGGGGCTAGGATCAAAAAATATTCAAAAAGGCTTTGAGCACAAAATTGACCAATAGGTACAGAAATTAACATCACTGGGATAAGTGATTTAAAGGGTAGATTGGTGGTATGTCTTGATCTACGCTTGTCATTTGTGGATTGAAGTTCTAATCTCTCAATTCAGAGTCACCTTGAGGGATAAACATTCTAAATGAAGAAGAAATCAGCACAAGTTCTCAGTTCTGTTGTAGGCAAAGACTTATTTGGCTCTCAGAGGAAATGTTCAAACCTCAGAACTAGAGCTTTCCTTGCCTGAAATCTGTTGCATCAAGGAAATAAATTCAGCACCATTGGGCACCAAGCTTTATTTGAATATGTGTCTCTGATTTCTTGTGGCAACTGTGACACTCTCTCTGCCTTCAGCCTTTATTCCGCCAAGCTAGACTCTGCTGTCTTCAGCAACTTCCAAATGACATGTGATGCTCCCTGGCTAAATAAAATCCATTTTTAGAAAGGATTGTGTGCACTTTACAATCTGTCTCCCAAGACAGGTCCCTTAAGTAGATGTATCTTCGAAGAGAGACAGTTTGAGAAAGCCACAGATGTTTGGTGCATGATATATTTCTCTCTTTCCCTATGGTCCTTATGAAAAGGACATGAAGATAGACTTATTAAAAGTGAGCTAATGACATGATGTAGGGAGTCTCTGGTTCATTGACTGTTATTACAGCTGTGCCCCATTACATCCCAAATACCTAGGACATGCTTGTTTTTTGAATGACATTTATCTCTTGAGTTTCAAACATTCCTGACATAAATAAAGACTTTATGCTTTTCAAATGTGTTTTACAGCTCAGCCCAGAGGCTATTCAAGGATCATTTTAACTCAATAAAACTCCTCCTTTAGGGATATAAAAGGGAAGTGTTTTAACAATGTCACTCCATGCATGGCCTTATATTAGCTAGAGACAGTCTGCCTGAACAGCCTTTGATCCCTTTTCCCCTGGATGTGGAGAAAGCTATGCTGAGGATTCAAAGTCTGTGACATACATCAGTCTGTTCAGTGCAAATGCAGACTTCATGTGAATGCTCATGACCTTGTGGGAAGTTCAAAGGCAAGGTTTTGGCTTTTCCTGTTCTTTCCCCTTCTAGTGCTTTTAGCTACCCCTTTTCAGTATTGGTGAAATGGTGGTTAATGTTTTGTTTTTTTTTTACCACTTCTTTCAGTCTTTAACTTGATTCTACATATGAATTCTCATTTAATACCTTAGTTCGGTAAAATAATAAAAATAACGAAATGTAAATAAGCAGGGTGCTTAGCACTCAGTTAAATACAATATTCCTTAGACTTCTGACTTTCCTTTATCTATGCTAGTGTTGTGAGTGATCACTGAGGGAAATAATCTCTGTCTCTCCTGACTATAAGCAAAGATATCAACTTTCCTTACTTCCTTAAGCTCCTTTATTTAGATGATTTTCAGCCAGTGACAGCTGGAAATAAAAAATAGAAAGGTAACCTTTTGGTTTGGGAACCATTTCTTTTAATGTTAATTATTAGTGCAATATTTATTTTTACAAGTATTTTAATATAAAAACAAATTGTAGAATACATATACAATACTTCTAGTAAACTATGCTACCATATATAAAGAAAGCCCCAAATCCAAAAGAAAATGAAAGGAGATGTGAACACCTTTCAGCTGTGTTCCATCAGTGGTTCCAGTGTTCTGGTTAACCTTTGCAAAAATCATTTGGTTCAAAATTAACTCTGGAAGTACCAAAGAATGACAGGCAAGAGTTTTTAGAAATACTGTGTCTACTCACAGTGATTTCTGGTCAGTTTGAAAAGGCTGTAATGGAATTTACTGATAGACCAATTCAAGAGATTGCAGTGCCTATTTAAGAGTACATAAATATTTTATATCGGAAATTACTTATGTGAATGCAGGTGTTGTTTTCTCAGTTTCTGGATACTGGTATTTCTAGAACTAGTTCTTAAATACGCTTCTCAAATTGTGAATTGCATTTCTCTGGTGAACTCAATAACTGCCTGAGGAAAGAGAAGTCTACTCAACATCTGACAGTTGACTTCACAGTCATGGGGAATAAACTGTTCTTTCAGAAAACTTCACTCCAGGATCCCTGAGGTTCTAACATCCTACAAAGTAATGTAACAATGGGGTGGGAAAGGCAAAGCAAAATTGTTTATTTTAAACTGATACAGTCTTAAACACATCCTGTGAAAAATATGAACTATTGAGGATCTCCTACCATCACCATCTCAAATGAAGTACTGAAAGAATAACATTTGTATTATGAGTACCATTGGGCTGAATTCTTAGGAAAGCATATACAGCATTTGTCTCCTCTGTGCAATAACAGCAGTGAACACCGTGGCACCATAATTTTCAGTTTCTGAAGTGAGTGCCTTGTGCAGCTTGATACTTCCCAAATGGACATGGTGTTTTCATGATTTATTACGCACGTGTTAAACATATGAGTAAGTCTAACATTCTGCTTGCCCTGTGGAAGGCATTTGCTATCTCTCTTCATAAAAGGAAGGAGAGATGAGAACATGAATGTGCACCACTTAATGAAGTTTGCTTTTAATTTAGAATTTATTTGTAAGAGTGAGAAATGAGCTCTGATAATCACTTGTCCAGTAACAGCTGCTGCCCAGGAGGTTGCCTTTCTCTGTACTTGAGAGTGAAATCCAGCAGCTGCCTTTTAGTGCAATTCCTGCTCGAGTTGCTTGTTTGCCCTTATTTCTTTTAAGGCACCTGTGCAATGCCCGCAGTCACTCTGGAGTCTATCACCACAGGCTGAAGTCCTTCCGCTTTTAGGTGCATTCAAATACTTTGGCCATAATGCAGGAAATTATCCATTAAAAGAATCACAGACATATTCATCTCTAAATTTTTTTTTTTTTTTTTTTCTTTTTATGGGAGAATCATCCATGGCTCTCATGTTTGATTTTGTTTCATCCAAAGTTAACCTGCCTCTGTTTAACCTAGAAGTTTTGTTTTTTTATTTTCCTTTCTTGCTTTGACTTTTGTGAATGCCCATATCTTGGTAGCCACCTCATAGACAGGATGGACCTTTTCACCTGATTCATAACTATTGAGTGCTACAAAGATCTAGAGAAATAGACTACACACTGCCATGGGCCTCTTGCTGTTTGGGCTGGATAGGCTTCCCAGTCTCTGCTGAGAGGGAAGGTGCACTGTGTTCTGGCTGATGGTTGCCTAACAGCGTTACAGAATCAGGTAACATTTTACAGCGCAAGTCATAAAACTATATTGAGTCTGCTGCAGCTCAAGCAAAAGGTGCAAGAGCGCATATAAATGTACTGTGCTGGTTTAACTATGTGTCCTGGAGATTAAAGGCCAAAGGACTGTGTCTGCACATCCAGTCAAGAGAGGTGGATAACTGCATCTGGAAGAGGAGGATGCAGGTTTACAGAATGTTAAAACGTGACTTTTTCGTCTTTCTCCCTCCTGCCCTGGGATCCACCTGGTGACTCAGCTCCAGCCTTGCCTTTCTGGTATGCAGTGGTGGGACCAGCCCCACCACTACTCACTATGGCACAACAGTGTAGCAGGGGCTCTGTGTGACTGGGCTCTGTGAAGAAAATAAATGGTAGTGCAACCCTAGAAGTTTTAAAGCAATGCAACTCCTGCTTTCTGTGAGCAGTCTTCTTTAATAAACCACCTAGATGTTAATTCACTGACTAGAGACTGGAGGTGTAAAGGATACAAGGACAAGTGCAGAATTCCATACAAATAGATGTGATCATGTCACGGAAATATAATGTCATTGTATTGATTTGCAAGTTATTACTTAGGACTTTGTCACATATTGAGTGCTGTCTGGCTGCAGAACGGTTGGATGAAGGTGAAGCTAGAAAGACAATACATAAACCTAAATACCAGGGTTTTGTTTTGTGGATGGAACATATATGTGTAGCATGGCTGGCTGGGCTGGGCCCAGCTGGATGTGGGCTCCCCATGATTGTGGCAGGGCTAGTGTTACTGTGGAGGGGACTCAAGGTTTTGAGAGAAACTTCTCCTAGCGAAGAGAGCAGTTTATTTCTTCAGACATTGGTCTTTACGCTTGCCCTTGTGCAATTGTTCTGTGGTTTGGGCACTGGTGCTCTAAGGCTTCCAGATTTGGGTTTGGGTCCCAGTAGATCCTGCTGTCAGAGACTGCATAAGATTTAATTCTCAGATTATGATCTTTATTTACTCTTCTGGTTCGACATTACCTCCTAAGGGCATTAAAGAAAATTTATATGTTGTATCAGATGACAGCATTATGATTAGATAATAAAAATCACCAGTTTTCTAAAGAAAGAGAAAGAAACAAGCCCTCCATTCATTCAATAGTACAAAAAAAGTTTCGTTTTTTTAAATACGATCAGTTCTGCTGGCTCAGCTTTGTTCATGGTCACCATCTCTCAGTATTACTGGGAATATTTTACTATCTGATGCTGATAGCTGGTTGCAAGCAAAGGCTAGAAGTGAGTGGACCATGGTCATTTTTAGAATGAAATTTGGAGAACTTTACAAGGCCTTCCCTAATATTTAACTTGTGATCTAGAGACCTCAGCAAGAAACAGCACAACTCTACATATTTCAGCAAATGCACACACTTGACTTCCCAGAGTTAACAGTGACTTCTCTCTGTCACAGAACTGGGAATTTTCTTCAGTATATACATCTGTAGGCCAGTCACATATGAAAACAATAACCAAGGAATAAGAAAAAGTCAATAAGGAGATTTATATACAGCTGCTATTAAACTGGAGGAAAACAAATGATCTGTTGGGGTCAGTTTCTCTGGGAAATCAATTTGAGCAGAGTTTTATTGTCCTCTCTGCTAGATCCTTCATGTTATTTGCTTCCACCTTTAATAGTTTTGAGTGAGGAGGGTTTTACACTTGTGAGCCTAAGCTCCCCGGATCATTGCATTCGTTACCTTTTCAACATCCACATTCCCAGTTGTCACAAATGCTACCTAACAGCACTGAGCACTCAAAATACATTTCCCCTTGTAACTCCAGGGAGTTTTGAGTGTTCATATTAACTGTTTAAACTAGTCATAAACCAGTTAGACTGTAGTACCCGTGCAATAGTAACCACTTGATTCATAAATGTCTCTATGTACATTGTATATGACTACTGAGAATACAAACCTTTTCTTGAGGAAAAAAAATAAATAAATGGCATAACCTCTCCATGCATAGCCACACAAGCCTAATGTGAGTTATAAAACAAACAAACAAACAAAAAACCCCACCAGCCAACTTTTTTTTCAGTGAGGAGTACTAATACATTACTCAGAACACCAGTAAAAATATAAATGCATGGAGCCCTAGGATCAGCAGAATTTATCCAACCATCGCTGAAATGCTATTCACTCAGTTTTTCAGTCTAGAAGAGTATTCACCTTAAGTTTTGCTTTGAGGTATACATTCTCTAAATGATAATCAATTCAACTTAGTACTGAAGATGATGCTTTAAGATAATGTGTGAAAACTTCTATTTACCTTAAAAATCTTCACAGTAATTTTTACTATCCTGTCATAGCAAGCTTGTTTTTCTCAATGATAGTGGCAGCCGCTTTGAAGATCTGTTCCACCATTCTGTTTTTGCACCATCTAATTTTTTTCTCAATTTTAAGAAAGGAAGATCGTGGAATTGCAATAAAAAATTGACATTTGAAGTATGAAGTAGTTCTACTCCCTTCCATAGCCTGATTTTCACTCCAATTTCATCTTACTGTACTTATTTAATGGTCTTTTGGAAACAGGAGACCATCTCTCTATTCATCCAAAAGACAGCATCGCTCTTAGTGATATCTTCACTGGTCAATGATTTATCATGTTAAATTTCTTCAGCTTGTCTCTTTGCTGGAATTTCAATCTCTTCAGAAGATAGGTGATAAAACACAGTGACTGAAGAATTCTGGTGAGAAGGGAAGATTAGCTGTGTTGCAAAATGGAAATTAAGGCTGACATCTACTTTGGACCAGAAATGGTTGCTCTGAGATTAAAAAAGTTCTCTGGACTTGATGGGAGGTAGTCTATTTCTGCTTTGCAGGATGTATTCAAGTACTTGAGGGGAACGAAAGAAAGAACTTGGAAAATAAGTATAATTCAAAATATACTTTTTTAGGACACTGTTTATATGGTGTTGTTTGGTTGGTTGTTTTTTTGTTGTTTTTTTTTTTACAGTGTATTCTAGGGATGTGTACAAAAAATAATTGTTTCCATTGTCCAAATGTCAAGTCATTCTTCCCAGATGTATCACAGACTTGAACTGGGGCCTTGGTGGCTAAGGCACTAGTGTTGGCTTGTGACTATTTTCATGCATGGCAGTACATATATAGAGGTTACCTTCACTTTTACAGCATATTAAATCCATTGATTGTTTTCTTGCACTTGGGTTGAGGACTTCTAACACTTTCAAACATGCCTATCCAACGGATACAGCAAAAAGTAAAAACAAAAAAATATTTGCATTGAGATTTAAACAGTTCAGATTTATCAGACCAGCAAAGGAAGCTTGCACCAAGTGCTGTGCAGGTCATTTTTGCATTCTCTCTCATCTTGGTTAAACCAGAGAATAATTGGCACATGTTCCTCCGTTGATCTGATGTATTAATGAAGGAGTTAGAACTACACATGGAAAAAAGAAACTGTTCAGTAGATACGTGGGCTGTGCAGGGCAACGGGTGCTGTGGAAGAGTTAGGTCACATCCATCTCAGCTTGCAGGAGAGCCTGGTTAGGCAAAGGCCAGGCTGGCTGTTGGGAGAGGCTCCTGTGAAGGCTATTCTCTGTGTACCTTTGTTTCCTACAACACATAGGAAGGGACTATAGTCAGCTATTGCCTGTGAAATCCAGTGTGCACGCACAGGTGTTGGGAACAGCCGGAAGATGATGTAACTCATTCCCAGATGTTGGTTCTTTATTTCTCAAATCACGCGTGCTTCAAAATTAAAATGATCGGGTAGTGTGTAATATAAAATAATAGATAATAAGATAAGGTAATAAGATGAAGGAAAGAAAATATACAAGATAGTTATGAAATTAATATTAAATTACAAACAAGTATCTTCCACTCTGAATAAAATGATATATGTTCCCTAAAATTAGGTACTCAACCACAAAAACATTTGAAGAAACCTTTCCTTTATACACTGAAGCATACTTAAAACCAGGTAATCTCTGTAATGTGCATAATTAAGATATTATTTTAAAGAGATTTGGATATATATATGTATTTTTTATGTATGGATTTATATATCTAATTTTCATAGCTCAGTGGTTCAGCATCTGGCAGACTTCATCACTGTGCTGCAGAAACCAGGTGCGCTCAGTGCGTGGGATTGAAGGTCCCTGAAACTTTTTGTTCTCTGAGATCATCAGTCTCCCCTCCATTCTCTCATGCCCTGGGATGCTGTCTCTTTCAGACACTGCGTGTGTGCAATTTCTAAGCAGCTTTGGGATCAGGAGAAGTACATGAATCTTTTATAATGTTATTGATTACGGTAGAGCAGACGCTTTCCTATTGAGCTGCTGTGAGATAAGTTACTGGTAGCATCTGCTAAGATGTGTATAAATTAGCTTAAAATAATTAATACTGTGAAAGTTTTTTTTTAAGGCACATCTGTATTGGCGCATATAAGAATATTCCTGCTTGTACCAAGAGTGCATTACAGCCTAAATTACTGTAATTTATTAGGGGAAAAGCCATTTCTTTTAATCATATATTAATTATTCATAAAAACTGTATTAATGTTACCTTAATGGGAAGTGTTACCAGCTGGGATACGAGGCCTGGCACTCTGTTCAAACACAAAAATAGATGAATAGCTTGGCTTAAAAAGAAGACATAAAAATGACTTACAAGAGCATGAGAGCACCAGACATGGGCCTATGAATTAGCATGGAGCTGACTATGGAAGAGAAGCCCAACCAACTCGTCCCTTGTATTTTGGGTTCAGCACTGATTCGTGCCTGGTTGCAATCCAAGTGGAATTGCTGGAGGATGTTCATTAGAAGCTGATCCTGTATTTTCTGAGCAAGTGCTTTGCAGCTCTTCAGCCAGCATGGAGCTGGTGAGATTAAATAAAATCAAGAGACTCTTTTCCTGCACACTTTAGAAAAAATAAATAAAATATGACTTAAATAATTGAAATTCAAGATAAATTCTTCCTGCCAGGGAAGCAAAAGGGATTTTTGCAACATTTTAGTCTTGTGAACCACGTGATATGTAAAAGAGCTGTCCAGAGAATGAGTTTCAGCCCAGAAGTGATGTGAAAGTGTGTACATACAAATGCTTGTGTGAGTGGAGGTAGCTCTCTAGACGCTCATCTCAGTTAAAGAAAGCTATCAACATTTAGATTACGATGCAAGAGTAGAAGGTACATTTCACTGGAGTTTTATCAAAACCAAACACAGCATGAATTTTCCAAAAATTGTTTTAACTAGAGCTCCTTCCTTTTTATTTTTTTTTCTTTTTTTCTTTTTTTCTTTTTTTTCTTGGCTCTCGAAAGATCTATTTTGGGAAGGAAAATACAGGCACAAAGGACACTGGGTAATGCATGCAAATATGTAATGCTTGTGAAGTGCAACTAGTTTTATATGAACAATAAAACTTCATAGGATTCCACTGAAATTAAATTGTTTAGATCAACTAGAGCCTTTTTATTAGGATAGCACAATGTGAACTTATAAACACACTTGTTTTACGTGGTAAGATAAAAGGCTGTTTGTTTGTAAAAGTTTGGTTTTTTTTTAAATGACAGTTACAACCTTTAATGTGTGATCTATAAGTTATCATCTGGTGAATTTTGGCCAAAACCATGGAAGAGAGGCATTTGAAATGGGAAACTAACTGAAAACAAGCGGGAAAAAAAAAAATAGAGCTTGCATAACTCTCAAACAGTCTAGGAAACCTACGGCCAACCCAGAAAGCTGGGTGGTCTGGAGATGAACCCATGTTAAAATATCGTAGGTAATTATGATTTTTTTCCGTGACGTTGATAGTTTTGGGGGTTGGTGAGTCTTTGGCATGCAATCAGTTGTCATGCCTAACCATGATTAATATGAATCAGAAATGAGGTAGTTCTGCAGTTAAGGTATTTTTTTCTTCAAATTTCATTTTCATAGCAATGGGATACAGGAAAAGCATATATGGGAGCAATTTCTATGTGGAGAACTTACCAAGTCATGTCTGCAGGAAACTGGTGGTTGTTACTAGGAGTACATTGTGCATCCCAGGACTGTGTTACAGTCGAGTATGAAAGCAGGATCAGGGTTCTGCAGTCTTCAAATAACAATACTTCAGCACTGTAAAAACTAGGTAGTGTTGTTGTTTTGTTCTCTTTTTCAGTACATCAGATGTATTTCACTGCTTACACTGTACTAGCAGATTGAAACCATCTGCTGCCTTGCCACTACTCTAACAGCAAATCTCAGCTCATTTTCCTTGAGGCCAGCGTGCTGTAAGGCATGTGTACCAGGACAATAATCCAGCTGCTGAATGTTGATACAAGTCCAGACCTATGTTCATGAGTCTTTTAAATGGAAACAGTTCTCTTTGCCAAGGATTGGAAAGGAGATAAAACCAGTTTGCTTTTCTCTCCTCCCTGCTCCCCCATCTATCCCCTTTCTACAGCACCATCCCCCATCACAGTGATAAGGAAAGACCGGACATCCAGGAACAGTGTGTCTCTGTCTTGGCAGGAACCTGAGCACCCAAATGGAATCATCTTGGACTACGAGGTCAAATACTATGAAAAGGTGGGAAGAAACTCTGAAGGGGAGGTTTTTATGCTGGTAATGTGGTAATGAAGTTATTGTGTCTTGCGTATGTTAATGGTCCAGACACCCTTACTAATTCACTGCATGCCACAGAGTGCGTGGTATGGGGGTGGGAGAGGGGTTTTTCAATATTAAATGCAAATCTAGGATTTGTTAATGGGATTTTATCTGCTGATATTTTCAAGAATGTAGAAACAATTGGTAACAGCAATTTAAATTATGGACAAAATTACAGAATAATAGGGATTAAAAGGGACCCCTGGAGATCATCAGGTCTGATTTCCCCTGCTAAAGCATGTTCCTTAAAGCATGTCACACAGGAAAGCACACAGAATATCCAACATCTGGAATATCTCGAGAGAAGGATACTCCACAATCTCTCTGAGCAGCCTGTTCCAGGGCTCTGTCACTGTCACAGTAAAGTTCTTTCTCGTGTTCAGATGGAATATCTTGTGTTCTAGATTGTGCAAATTGCCCCTTGCCATGTCATTGGGTGACACCAAAAATGAGCTCAGCCCCATCCACTTGACTTCTTCCCTTCAGATATTTATAAGTGTTGATAAGATCCCTTCTCAGGCTTCTCTTCCCCAGGCTGAACAGTCCCATGTCTCTCAGCCTTTCCTTGTACAGGAGGTACCCCAGGTCCCTCATCATCTTTGTGGCCCTCTGCTGGACAACAACCTCTGTAAAAGTTCTCCATCTTTCTTGAACTGAGGAGTGCAGAACTGGATGCAGGAGCCCAGAACTGGACAAAGTTCAATTATGCTGTCAATATTCATAGAGTAATTTGTTATCCTTACATTATTGCTTCCCTCTGGTACAAAGGTGATTTGGAAACAGATGGACTAGGCTTTTAGTGACTGTTTTCACTAAAGTTCCCACTTTTCATGAACAACTGCATTCTTTATACATTGCATTAGATAAATCAAAGAGAATCTGTCATTAAAGATGTTCTGCCTTGTGTTGGCATTTTGTTCAACTTACCCTGTTGATTACTACATCATATAAACATTTTTATTTAGTAAATCTGCATAACCTAATGTTTTGTTGGGTTTTTTTTGTTTGTTTTTTAAACCTTACTGGTAGAGTCAAAAAGACAGTAAATTTAAGCAAAGATTGCGAAGAATGGTATTGGCCATTTTTAGATTGCTTAAAGCGAACTTCAGGTGAAATATATTGCTACTGAAGTTGGTAGATTCAGTAAAACTCCAAAAATGTAACATTACCAATGAAAGGATAAACAGAAAGCGTCCGTAACATCTTGGTTCAGTCTCACCTTAAAGTGCAGTAGCCTCTAGATGTTAACTTTGCATTTTTTCTGTTAATTTCAATGGGAGGAAGATCAAGTCCATGTGCTATGCTTGAGGATAAGTAAAAGAGAAGTAGTTCATACATCAGATTGTCTGTAACTGTACATTCTCAGCAGTAAAAGCATGCAGAATTGCTTAAGCTCTCTTAACTTCAAACTTTTTTTGAAGAAAAAAAAAAAAAACGCACAAAACACAGATGCTGCCTTCTAGCAAAGTTTGGAAGAGCTATGTACTTCGTAGAGCCTGTGTCTGAGAGATCCCAGAACTGCACTCTATTGTGCACAGGTTATTTGCCTGTGTGATTAACCTGCATTTCATTTAGGACATGTCCCTGGCAGCCACATCTCAGCTCTACCTCCAGCCTTTCCACGCACAAGTCTTTTTCTGGGCAGCTCTCTAGTCCCGTGAGGCATGAGTTGTGCTGCTCAGGTTTGCTGCTTGCCCTGGTATCAGATTTGGTTTTAGCTGTTCCAAAGGGAGGTAATTATTTCCGCTTGTGATCATTTAATTCAATGTAATTAAATGACTGTCAAGTTGTACTTGTGTATTTGTGTTATTTTTTCCCACTGTTTTGATTATCATTCTGCAGTGAAATTGGCTTTTTTAAATTCATGAAAAAGATCATCCTCCAGTACAAGGGTACGCAGAGTCCAGGCACGTGGCTACTATTCAATCTGTGTACATCCAGTCTTTGTGGAGCAACTGGCTGTCATAAGAGAGCTTCATGAGACAACCAGTCTTATGAGCTGATTGTGCACATGTGTTTCTTCCCTTTGAAGTCTGTGATCAAGAGTTCATAGGCACCAGACAGCTTTCTTAAACCAAAGAGCCAATTGCTTAACAATAGGAGCCAGACTATTCAGAGCAAAGGGATTTAAAAAAAAAAAAACAACCTTCTGACACTGGTGTTTTTAATGTGTGGTCTGTAGTCCCTTGGGGAGTCAGCAGCCTGTTCCTTGGGGTTTATGAAAGGTAATGAAGAAAAGCAAGTCCATTGTCAGGAGGCTTCAATCCATTGCCCTTTGCAAGTCTGCAAATTGGAAAAGGTTGAAAGCTCCTACTCTAGAGATGTTAAACTTACCTAGGGGCCAGGCCAGACGGTGCTGGGTGGTGACATCCTTTACTCCTCCTTCAGACTCATTGGGGTGATGCTGCTTTTCAGTCTGAGATAGCTAAGCAGTCCCTTTCTCTCCTCTTTTGAAAAGAGAGCTTGCTTTTTAAACTGGCCCACTCCTTTTAAAATCATCTTGGCCATGCTCATCAAAACCCACTGCTGTTAAGTGACAGCTACTAAGAAATAAACCCTCCAGAGTCAGCAGTCTGGGTATTTCTCCTGACAGGTCATACGTGATTGCTGGAAGATGATTTATGTTGAGCCATTCTTTTCCCTCCTGCTTGGTTTTGCTCACAATACCTCTCAGAAATTAATATACACAGTATTAATAGATTATTGCGAGTCAGTCCAATTCTGTCATTTATCTTGAAGAATAAGGGTGTTTTTTTGGCAACTAAATGTTACTGATATTCAGGATGTTATAATAGATTTGGATTAGGAACAAAACTTATACCTAAATGATGACATTGTGTAGTTTTTTAAATGCATTATCGGCATCAAGTCTATGGAAAATATTAATTTTCATCAAGTATAATTAACCTTTTCAGTTTTAATCATGAGTGATTTCACTTGTGTAACCAAGAAATAATAGAGCTTCGTATGATGTTTCTATAGAAATCAGGATTTGCAGTTCTGGGAGACTATTTTGAAATGAACTTATAATATTATGAACTGGCAGTGACAGGTCTTTAGACTTCCCGTTCAAAATAGAATTATATTTTCTTTTAAAATGTACAGGGCTTGATTGTGAGGCTATTTGAGCAGTTATTTATTTCAAGCATTTAAAAGAAATAAATTCCTCTTTCAGATGTAAAAGTGAATGTCATATGTAACATCTAGGCATTTACTTTGTCACAAGGCATAATATTTTATGGGATGTTAGCAGTACTGAATGACGCCCCGCTTTAGTCTGTCCATTTATAATGCTGTGCTGGATTTTAAGAGTCTCAGCTGACAAAGTGCTCATATAGCAAAAGTCAGGAGTTTTTTCTTGCACCAACAGCTACTTTTTTTTTTTCCTTGTTGTCCTTGCACACCTAATTAAGTTCTCTGGAAGGAGTATTTTGTCATGCAAGGACAAAATACCATATTGAAAATTAATTGCTTCATTTGAATATGTGGGTAACAATTACGATAACTAAATCCCACACTCTTTATTAGGGTGAAATGATGCTCCAAATGATGAGTGAATTTTAATTGCAGTCTTACACTACTAAAATAGATTTGCTTTTCTCGTCATTAAAATAATGTGCTCACTAGACTGGTTAAAACAAACAAATAAAACATGATATCCAGTTTGTGCTTTTTCTGAGGTTTGTAAAGTAAATTAAATGCAAATGAATTTAGTTTCTTTTAAACTCTTATTAGGGTTTTAAGGGTAGGCCATGTACACTCCATGAGTTCTGTGGGAGCTGTCATACTGACAGCTGTTGCCAACAGTGAGAGGAGGCAGTGCTGGAAGCCAGAGCACCTCCTGAAGATGTGCAGCCCAGGTTTGGCCTCTACTGCCTGCATGCCACCAACGGAGAAAATGTTCTTCCTGGTGCAGTGTAAACATTCACTGTCCTTATCTGAAAAGACATACCATTCACTCTCACTAGCACAGCCTCTATAAATGTTAAACGGATCCAAAAAATATCTTTTGTAAAACGTGGTTTATAGTTGTACAATTTCATTTGCATATGAGACACTAACAGTAGTGGGATTGACTTCCCAGTAAAGATTGTGTCTAGTAAACTGCATAGATCAAGAGGAATATTCTTTCTGCATCCAAGTTCAAATTTATCATCAGAGCATTTGATTAAAATTCTGCTTGGCGAAGAGTGACTTTCCCCTTTGTATATCCCTTCTGCTCATGGCAGCTCTGGCGCTGTATCTCTGAAGTTTTACTTTATCCCCAGGAAAGATAAACTTGGGCTTTTATGTGGTGTTTCAGTGATTTGATTACTATTAACATAAAAAATGACTTTCAAAATATGTGTGTAAAAAGTTTGCCATAAACTAAGATATCGTGACATCCTCCATACCATTGTTTTAAACATTTATTTTGCAAGTTCCATTGTGGATTATTAGCAGACAGGGCCATGACTATATTCTCTCTTGCACGTATGTATCTGAGCAAGAAGGAAATGTTTGCATTTCAGAAAAAGAGCCTGAAGCGAGATCAAAATGAATGTCCAGTCATAGCATACACAGAAGATGGTGTGTTTTAGAGACAAGATTATAATGTCTTTGAAATTAAAACGGTTGCCTACTTTCAGCTAAATGATGAAATAAGGAAAACTTGTAAATTTCAGTACTATGCCTTTGTTAGTTAGAAAATATGTATTTTAGGCAAACCTGTTAGCGCCTTAGAATTTCTTCCTAGAAGTTTTCTCCCTAGAATTTATAGCAGAAAACTTTTTTTCAGAGATACATCAGAAAACCATAAGAAAATCCAATGCTTATTTCTTTTTTATGCTTAGATTGCAAGGAAACTAGACCACGATAAGCATTTTTATAGACAGTCTTTGAAGAATAGGTCCAGCTCATCCTATTTTCATTTGTGGTTCTGGAAAATAGCTCATAGACAGAGGCTTAGCTTTTATTATTATTTATTTATTTATTTATTTATTTTTTTCCCAGTGTGGATGTACATCAAGTTAAATATTATGTAGATATTCTGGCAATTTCCTCAACTGTGATGTAAACTTCTCTGTTTCTGTCCATATCAAAGATTTTCAATAATAGGTCAATTAGGCTTTGACAGCATTGAAGGGAGTGGTTTCTGATACCAAACTACTAACTTAGAATAGACCTAACTCTCTTGCTCTGGACAGCACTGTAAAACTAAAACAGTTCCAGTCACTTGAACTGCTCACATGAAGAAGAGCTGCCTTTGGCAGTCAGACTGTATGAAGTGTTTTCCAGCCTCTCTCAGGACTCAGTACATCACTGGTGAAATTAAAAACCCAGTAACTTGCCAGCTAATACAGTACCATAAAATGTAGTGGGAATTAGGTGAGATTCTTTTGCAATCAACATGCATTACCCCAACTTAGATTCCACTCTCAACAAGGCATAACTCAATGATTTGAGTGTATTTCAAAGTAAATGGGCAGCAGATGAAATCCTCACCACCTCCGAAATACAGAAGTTCTTCATTGCAAGCTGAAGAAACTGACATTTTTGCAGTTCCCCACATGTGGCTACAGTCCAAGACTTTCTCTGAGGCACTTCCAGCTGCCATTTTTAGAAAGTCAAAAAAGCTTTTTTGGTACAGGATGGTGGTAGTAAAATAAGCAATACCTCGGGCCCCAAATGCATGCTTAACATTTTAAACTATGCTTAGAGTGAGACTGAGACATGCTTTCATCAGAACTAGCTTTTCCACAGTATACAAGGTATCCAAAATTATGAAGTAGTCTATTTCTTATTTTACATTAGAAGTCAGTATGTCAGAAATATATGCCTACTGAAGCAGAGCATGCTTGTTAGGATATCATCTGTACTGGATGCACTCCTTATTCTTTAGCATAAGCAATAAAGAGTAGGCATACACGTCCTTCCTGGCTACTAAAGCCCTAGACTTGTTCAAGAACAAGTTCACTGGGGTTTTGCCCAAATGAGGCCTGACGCATCAGGCTCATAGTTTTTATGGCATAACAGTAAACTGGTTATATTAGCCTGTTCATAGAGCTGGGGTAAGGAGTCTGAACAGACTGCTGTTCTGACTGTTATAAGGATACATGCTATCTTGTAAAACATGAGGCAGTAAAAACCAAGTCCTGCAATGGCTCTGCAGGGTCCTAAAAGCTCTAAATTGGCCTGTTACAACTTCCAATTCAGTACAGTAGGCAAATCTGTTTTATGGTTTTTAAATAAGATTGTAGTCTTCATTTTTCTTGCTGTATTACAGGCAATGGACAAAGTGGTACAAAGCCATATAATGAAATGTTGTACACTCAGCATGTCTAGTATTTGATTTACAGTGCAAAGCTATAGGAGCTCTAATGATTTAGTTTTCTTGCTAATCAACGGATTTTTAGTTGATTGAAAATGAATGGCTGTGCAGGCATTTGTCAGGCTATAAATATTCGATACACCACTGCTTTCCAGGTGATTTGTAGTCATTTTATACCAAACACCTCTTGCTGCTGTTTCTTAGGGTGTGGTTTTAATCTGATAATTTCTTTTCCCAAAAGCAGGAACAAGAGACAAGCTATACTATTCTGAGAGCCAAAAGCACTAATGTTACTATCAGCGGCCTCAAACCTGATACCACCTATGTCTTCCAAATTCGAGCCCGAACTGCAGCTGGATATGGGACAAGCAGCCGCAAGTTTGAATTTGAAACCAGTCCAGATTGTATGTATTTGTTTAAATGGTTTAAATTGACTACTTGGGCAATTTCTGACTGATTTAAGTGGCTGTTTTCATTCCCATTCTAGTTTAGTCAATGCAATTCATTACTGTTTATTATGTGTCTTTCTGGATAGCCGTACTACATAACTTTTAAGTTTTATCATTGAAATTGAAATGTGCTTTAAAGAATGTACAGGAATACCACAGGTGTTATTTTCTTCCGTTGCATACCCTACCACTGCCTAGTGCCAGAATCAATACCTCGCTTAGACTGCAGCTCATACCAAGAGAGGGTCTGGTGTATTTCCACATTCACAGCTTGTGGCACAAATCCCGTTGACTTTAAACACTGTGCCCCAAACGAGTTAATATTATATAAGCCTGCTACTCCTGGGAGTCAAAATGTAATTCTCCACATTGCTGCAGAGGGGAGCTGATGTTTCTTATGCAGCCTTGAGGTGAAACTAATGCCCGCTGGCTAGCAAGGTGGTTGTTCAGTTAAATAGCTGGTAAGGGAATCTGCAGTCTGACTCCCTTCCCTCTTGTCACTAGATTTCTGGGTGACCTTAGGGAAGTTATTTACTTGCCTTTTTCTCTTCTCTAATGCACAGATAATAACACTTACTTGCTTACCTGAGACCTTGTCAGTATTCTTTACAAGTTCTGTTTTTACATCAGAAAGACTAATGGAGCTCATCATCCTAAATATTATGTTCTGACCTCTTGGTACTACGTACTAAATCAGACCTTTTCTTTGCTGGAAGATGAAAGTAGCTTAATACACCAAAAAATCCACCTTAGTTCAGTTAACCACTTACTGATCTAGCCTAGTGCTGCATAATTAAAGACTGCTTACCTTTTAGAAGGTGAGGAAATCACAGAAGACTTTTACCTGCTGTTTAGAGTTGTAAAACAATTCAACACTGTAATTCTGATATGGGCTCATAAGGTTTATTCATGTACTCATTATAAAGATTGAGAACCCATGATGTGATAAATATTCTGCTAAAATAACAAACTCTTACCAAGAAGAGTAGTGTAAGTAAATCCAGTGGTCTTCCACTATCTATGTATGCAGCATCTATGTATTTCTGAGGTATGTTAAGTACTTCATCCCACTTGCTCCTTCCCAGCTTCATCTTTTTGTAAATCATATGAGTTCTTTGTTTAAAGAAAAAAGGACTATTGCAAATTTCTGTTGTGGTGTACATGCATCTTTGGCATAATGAATGAAACTCAAGATGGGACAGAGGAGTACAGAAAGGAGAAAAAAATTGGTTATGATTATAAAAGATTTTGTAACTTGGAAACTGATCAGTTACTTAATTCCTATTGTCATGTTATAACAACACAAGTGCGCTTGTAGCCATATAATAGGTGGAGGCTTCTTCCAGACAGTCACATAGACTAACTGCCCAGTTTGTGGGGTGCAGAAGGTCTGTGTTTAAGCTCACTTTGGACAACGAACATGAAGCATTGTGGTGAGGAACCTAATTCTGCTGTACTTGATGAAGATCAGTAAGTGTCTGCTGAAGATGGTTTGAGTTGGAAGGGTCCTTAGAATGGTGACCTTTAGATGGGTAATCATACTTAGGATCCAAAGATGTCCTGTTGTTATATGGCAATACCCAAGCACCTGGCTTAGGCACTACAGAGAAGTGTCCAAATTGAGGCAGAAAGAAGCCCTTCTTTTTCTCCAATGAATATTAGCTTGTGTAATCCTTATACCTGCTTCTGTGGGCCAAGACTTTTCACAACCTTAACAGTGATACTATATGGCTTAATTGTGAAGCCCAATTCATTAAAGCACTTTCCATCACACAGAAGTGAGGGTAAGGTTCGTGATTATTGACTAGCTGGGATTTCTTTTTGAGGGAAAATTTCATTCTGACTGTAACAAACTGTTTAAATGTCATGATACACATATGTTTGTAATCATATATATATATTTATATGTAAGTATCACTTTAACAGCTATTACTACAATCGGCAAGAGTAACAATCAGCAATAGAAACAACACAAATGTAAATTTTCAAGAAGGCAAGAGTCTTTCATTTACTTCTCTTTTATTTATTTGTCTGATGAAAAATTACCTAACAGATTAAATATTTGGCAGGAAACCAAACGCTGTATAGTGATGATTCAATCTGTCTATTCCCTATATGAGTGGTCAGTCGTGTTGTACTAATTAATGTTTTGTGTGGTGTGGTTATTTATATATTTTTGTGTTAACTTTCCAGCATTCTCCATTTCCAGTGAAAATAGCCAGGTCGTTATGATTGCCATTTCAGCTGCGGTTGCCATCATTCTCCTCACAGTTGTTGTGTACGTCTTGATTGGGAGGTTAGTTTGTGCTCTGTTTTGCACATTTGCTCCTTCTTCCATTTCCCCGTGGGACTTTGATGAGCGTGGCAAATCGAGCATCAGATCAGGCAGTAGCGTGGCTGGTTTGCACCTTCTCCTTTGTCTGCTTCCACAGAGCTCTGAGCTGCTTGGTAATGAGCCCGCTAACATTCACAGCCCCAATCATGCAGCAGTTGTTAAAAAAAGCTATAAACACATTCTTAGGCAATTGTAAAATTAAACTGTAGGGGTCAAAAATCAACAAATCTTCTCATTAGCCAATTTCCTCAAATTCCCTGAGAACATAACATGCCTCTATAGGATAGAGAGAATGTAAATATCATTAAAGTTTCAAACTGGCCTTTAATTGTGAAGGAAAAACATTCAATTCTGTTTCCACCTGCAGTTCACATATACAATTCTCTATATTCATTTTTTCTTTTCTGTTGCTTGTAGATTCTGTGGATACAAGAAGTCTAAACATGGTACTGATGAGAAAAGACTACATTTTGGGAATGGCCATTGTAAGTTACTAAAGTCTTTTGATGCTTACAGGTTTCTGGAATTCATCCCCTAGATAATGTATGGTTTTCAGTTAATAAATAAATAAATAAATAAGCCATACCTCACTTACTTAAACCAAGGTGAAATTGGGAAGAGAATTCTATTCTCTTGTGGGTAAGCAGATTTTCCCCTAACAAACAGTCTTTTTCTCAGTTTTATTCATTTATGTTCAGGTTAGTTATAAGCAAAACATTGGTGTGTTCAAATAAGGCATGTGGTTATCAATTTGATATTGATTCTGCTGTGCAATAGTGAAATACAGTGTGACTTCAATTTCTTCCTTATCAACTGTATAACATCTAAGCAATGATTTTATTTTTTTTTTCCCCCCCTTCAAAGCAAAATACAAAATCAATGAAACAAATCTTGATGACTGCTGAAGGGAACATGAAAACTGGTTGTTTAACAAAAGTGATGCACTAACAAATTTAGTTTGGAATTATTGGAAGCATAGACTGAAAATTAATTTGGAGTCGTTTTTTAAATTAAGAATAACTACTAAATGAATGTCTCCCAAATTAATAAGATTTCCTAATCCAGCTCTGTTTATAAATGTTTCATCAGAGCCCTGATTTTCTAATTATGAGTGATTTTATTGGGTCTCACCCACAACTAGGAAGAGAGCCTTTCTATTGGCTTATACTGTCTTTGAGTCAGAAAATAAATATAAATAGTTAAGGATGTGACATTTTTGTCATCCTGAGGAATCTGAGCTACTGTTGATCTTTCTCTCAAAGACAAATCCAGAGCCTATCCAATTTTGATATTTTTATACCTATTTTTGATGAGTTTACATGGCCTATTGTTCCTGGATCATTTGGCTGTGTCCTTTGAGAGTAGCAGCATGGAGCAAAGTCCCATCTGGGAGATACATGGTGCAAGAGTTGATTTTATTATCCCAGGAGTGAAACAGTTGCTCTGGCCATAGCTGGGTGGGGAGATCCTTCTGCTGTATGTCAGTTTCTCTGAGCCTCGGATTGCATGGTGAATAACCTGGCAGGGCTCTACCAAAGCAGAGGAGTTCCAGATCATGAAAGATAGGTCATAATCAAACTTCTGCCCATACTCTCTTTAAAGCAGGAATGAATATATTTTGGAGAAGTTTAAGGAAGAAGAAGGTGATGGTTTAAAATTCCCAATGAAGAGCGGAGAAGGTTTCAGAAATTTTTATCACTGCATTTTTTCTTTCCTTTACAGAGAGCATAAATATCATTTATAAACACCAAGATTGGATGTTCCTTTTTTTTTTTCCCACTGAATTCTTGATGATGAATAAGCATGCTTTTAGTAAGAAGAAGCAGTCTTTTGAAACCGCTTCAGCTCCAGATAAATACCATGCTATACCATATAAACCATGAATTTCTATTGTTTGGCATGCTGTAAGGTTAATGTGGTTTACACTTAATCATTTTTCTTCTGTTCTTATCCTTTTGCACACAATGACACTGTGCCATCCTCAAGAAGAGAGTTATTGGTATCCGTATGTCACTCCTCTCAAATACACCTCCTCACCAAATATAATTGAATTAACATTTTAATGAGGGATTTACTGGCAGTAGTTGGAAATTAGGACTGCTTCCTGATCCCAGTGGTGATGGAGTAACAGTTCTTTGATTGTCCGTATTATTATTTTAAGTTTGGAGCCCTTCTTTATCTCCAGAGGGCTGTATCCACAAACACGTGCGCTCCTTCCCTACATTGTTAAGGGATATGCAAACTGTAGCAATGGGTTTACATCGTGCAGCCCATCAACAGCTAACCAACTAGCCTGCAAAAAAATCTATATGAGTACATGTGGCCCATAGAATTAATGCTTCATCATCCAAATTTAATGAGGTTATAAAATAAAAGCAGCCAGTAAAAAAAGTGTTGCAGACAAATAACAGGTCAGAGTTTGCTCTCCTTACTCCCACACAATGGAAAGTTGCAATCACTATTCTTAAGCATGTCAGTGCAGTTAAATTCCTGTGGATTAAATTGCTTTTAATTTGGCTTTAGATATTTATGTACTGCTTTCTGAGGAGTGCCATGCTGATCCACGTTGTAGTCAGAACAGAGATGATCATGAATGTGATGTTTGTGTTAGAAATTCTTGAAAATTATTTACTGATTTTGCAGTCATTTTTATGTTAGAATTTGTATGTATCTACACATGTGACTGATGAAACTTTAGTATTCTACTGAACTTGAGTCTTTCTCAAAGAATAAGAAAATAGCTCCTGTGAACTAGAAAAGGGTAAAGTAACTTCCCTTGCTGTTGTAAAGTTTCAGCATCTCAAATAGAGCAGCTGGTTTATTTCAATCAGTTTATTCTGAATTACTTTAAAAAAGGCACCAGCCATGAGCTATTCCCTGCAGCCTTATTACAAATCCTATAATATTACTTCAAAGGAGCAAAAATGTGTTTCACCTCCTCAGATCCTCTCCCTTTGCCTTCTTTGGCTAGACCTTTTTTATTTTTTTGCTACCCTTAGGGCAATTCATGCTGGTAAAATGAAAATGTAAATTATTATGTTTGCACAGAATGAGCTGTAAAGTAGTACAGCTTAACACATGTGTATGTGTTTATTATCTGTTTTTCATGACAGAACCCAGTTACTATACAAGCTGCCCTTAATTATTGGTGTGAAGGGATTATTCTCCTTGCAGTCACCATCACCTGATCTTGGGAACCTCTGGGGTCAACATTAAAAATCTGCAGCCAAAATCCCCTCAGAGCAGAAGCTTTTAATTGTTGTTATTTTTATTGAGGGTATGAGAGAGCCTGTAATGTACATTCAGCATGGACGGAAAGGAGCATTTACAAGATTTTTAACCAACAGCAATATACAGCCAATTACTTTTTGTTTTACTTGCAAGTAATTCTGTAATCATCAGTCTCTTGAAGGAAACACACTCAGCATTTAATGCTGCACATACGCAGCCCTTCTGTTAAGAGTGTGGCTCTTAGTTTGCATTGTTTTCTAGCCAATTAGTTTGGAAACTTGGTTTCATCATTCCTTTGTCAATTCTGAGGCCAATAAATCTCCATAAAATTGATATTTTTTTTCATGTACCCTTGGGATTGTTTGACAAAACAATGGCAAGTTCTAACTAATGGTGCAAAGGCACTTTTTCCCATCTACCTAACCGCAATGAAATGTGTTTAACTATACTAGCAGTCAACAACTGGAAGGTAGAATACTACCATGCTGGAAGGGCTATTCCTGGATAGATTAAAGCAATAGTTAATATCTTGCAAATGATCAACTCAGACAATTGAAATATGTGTTCAGGAGCTCAGATTTTGTGTTAGAAGCAGCAAACATCAAGCTGGATGTATTGGCTATTTTGCTTTTTGATAGAGAATGTCTTTATATTCTGAAATGAATATGGAGAGAGACACGCAAGTTACGGAGTATGAATACAAGCATGGCCTTGAGCTGGGGAGGAGGAATGCTTTGTCTTCAGTATCTTCGTGGAGAGAAATGCTGGGAATGATAGTATGTTCCCCATTCCAGTTCTGCTGGATAATGTGCTGTGAACACCTTGAAAATACGTTTAAAATCATACAGTAATTTGAATTAGTGCTTGATTCAGTCAAGCAGAGGAATCCTTGGCCAAGAGACTATAAAAGGGACAAAATATAGCATAGGTACTAGGGGTAACTCAGTACTAGATTCAAACTGTAATGCTAAGAATGACTGGCTTCCATCTTGTGTATTTGTAACAGAAGGGTGGGAAGAGGCGTGTGTTTATTTATATATAATTTTCTTTTTCTTATGTATCTTGTTAGAGGAATCAGAAATGAAACAGGTTGAATTTAAGTGCTCTCCTTAGTATATTCCTAAGAATTTTTCAGATTTACTGTGACATCAACCATTAATTCCAGGTCTCATTACATTGTAAGGAATAATATGAAGCAGCATCTAAACAGAGCAAACCAAGAGGGTCAGGAACAATATTAACATTTCAAAATTGGTAAAATATGACTAGTGTAATGCTTTTTGAACTTCTATGCAATAACTGCATGAGTGTGTCTGGTTTCACTCTGTCTTAAGATTCCTGGAGACTCATCAAAAGCTATTTGATTTGAAGAAGCAATGTACTCTTTTCTTCTATTGATTATATTTGTTATCTCATTTGCTTTCTTTAGACAGATTAATTAAGTCCACGTAACATTTTCTCTCTGAATTTGCTTTCATACAGTAAAACTCCCAGGCCTGAGAACTTATGTAGATCCACATACATATGAAGATCCCAATCAAGCTGTACATGAATTTGCCAAGGAACTAGATGCTTCTAATATATCAATTGATAAAGTTGTTGGAGCAGGTAATGACCACTAAAATACCTTTTACTGTATGTACTGTTTTACTCTTTGACTTTGTACTTGTGACTGGAAAGGAAATCTTCATAGATTTGCAACTTCCTGAATCATATTTAGAGCTGACTTCAGTTCATATGGGTGGTTAGTGGCACACACATCTATTTGCTTTCTGAAGAATGCAGATAATAAGATCGTTTTTCAAATGACACCCCACAGCCCACACTTGGACACAGCACTCGTGGGAGTAAAGAGAGACTTCAACCTCACGTGTATGTTTCTCTTTAAAATCTGTCAGCATAGAAATGGTATCAACTGTGAAGATGCTTTCTATATTTTCCTTAAAAGGATTGGTGACTGTCACGCTTTCAGTGAAAGCACAAACTCATTTCATACCAGTCACCACACATCCATCAGGATGCAGTGACCTTTGGCTATTAGATTGATTTTGGTCACTGCTTTGGATTTAAATTATTGATTTAGGAGGAAAGGGTAGTATATCTGATAACCAATTGTCTGAAGCATGCGGATGCTGTGAATTGTTGGGTTTGCTGAAAGCAAGCTGTTGAAATGAGCAGAGGAAACATATAGCAGAAAGTCTCATCACACTGAGTTGTCCGTGTTGCTTTTCTGCGTGAAGCTCTTGATGGGATGCATGCTTGATCCTTGAAGTGAAGTGGCAGATTGTCTCATTGAGCCAGATGATCATGAAGTGTTAGCTTTCCTGCTGTATTAAAGCATTTATGAGAGAAAGACTATTGATTTTTAATCCTTTGAAAATTACTAGTTCTTTTATTATTGATTTTTTTTACTTCTCTCTACATTTACTATTTGAATTAAAATCATGAGATGAGAGAGAAACAGACTTCTAGTGCACAGCAAAAGATTTTCATTTGGAAAAAGACGTGAAATGATGCTGCTATGCTCAGTGCACCTACTGAATAGCCCAGTAAAAGGAAATGCTATTAATTCTCTCGCATTGCAGCTACTCAGCTGTTCGTGTGCATTTAGGTTATCATCTGAAAAAGTAGGATTCTGGTTTCTTGTTGGTTTTAATTTTGCCCCACAAGAGTGCACTGTTCTCCATCATCTTCAGTAAAGGCATCAAAGCTTAGCTACTGTACAAATAGAGAATGAGTATGGCAATAGAGAATGAGGGGGTTATTGAAAAGCCAAGTCCAAGAGTAGTGTGTTTCTTCACAAGACTTCAAGGAGCCTTCATTCTCAAGCTTCCTTAACTTGGGTTGTCTGGAGTTCATGAATCTAGAAAGCAAATTCTAAGAAACAACGATATGTCGTACTGTATGGCTCATTGTTTGGATATATCTTTAATTAAAAGTGCACATGGGAGTGAGAGATAAACCCAAATTGGCCAAGTATGAGCTCTGTAATTGGAGGAATGCCTTTCAGAGAAGCTTGAAAAAAAATACTGCTGTAAATGTCCTAGAACAGCCAGGTGGTTTAAGAATAAATCTCTTTACTCCATTCCACTCCAGTGAAAGTGACAATAGGTTCAACATCAAAACCTACAGGTTTTCTGTATTGTAGCTGGGCTTCACTTTTGTATACATTATGAGGCCAGGACTCAGATTCATGCAGCTTAAAAGCTACATATGACATTAAAATTAGCATTTCCTATTAGCAGTCCCAAAAATGCCAATAGGAAGTAAAAGAGATGGGGAAGGGGAGAGGGAATGCAGATGAAAACACTTTATGCAGCAGTGAGAGCTTCCAAAATGAGTTTGTAGCATCACTTCACACTGACCTCATGTGCTACATGTGATACCTTATGTAATCAGAGCATTATGAAAATCACATGAAATGCAGTGTCTGCTGGACTGCTTCTGCAGAAGCACTTTCTTTCCTCTCCAAAACCAAAAAGGCATTTCCCATCTCTTACTTGAGTCAGTGACTTCTTTGAGTGAAGGACCTAGTCTTTTTCTGCCCCTCTTTTTTACAAATGTAAGTATGAATGAAATTATAAAAAGATACTGATTCATCTGACTACATTAAATTATGACATAAGTAACAAGACCTTCAAGTCAGAAGTAATTTTGATATTCTTGGGTATTTTTCCAAATATTTTTTTCACATCCTTAGCCAGAAATCTCTGAGAAAATAGAGGGCAGCTTACACAGCTTTGGGAACATTCTCAAATGTAATAAGGAAATTCTCTTATCCAAAAGAACCTCAAGAAAAACACAAGGGATTTTAGTGAGAGGCTAAGCATAAGAAAATTGAGGTCAGGAGCCTCATTTTCAGGTTTTTCTTTATAATAATTCCTTCTTTTAAAACAACCCACTTGTTTTTATGGATCCAGTTCAACAAACCACTTAAAAAGTTTAAATCCAATTGGATCACAGGAGAATACTAAGGAAAATGGTTTCTTGATTTAGAATTGACATATGATTGTACCTTGCTGAACATAGAGCACATATGTGCTTTCCTTTCAAAGTTTAAACATACTTGTAGCATAGCACTGTGTTGGCCAACATTTAGGGGTTTTATTGCAAAACACTGCAGTGTCTCAGCGAGGGCGTGCATATTGCCATAGTGCTGCTGAGGTTCCTGAGGCTTTTTAAATGCTAAGTTAAATGCTCAGCTGCCCCTCCAGCTCTGAGGGAGCTTCATGCAAACAAAAGCAGTGTAATCAGCGTTCAAAACACAGCACAGTTAAGGCACCTGCTAGCTTTACAGATTCATCTTTTACTTGTCCCTTGGATCCAAAGGCATGGCCAATGCCATTTGGTGATGCCATAAGCAGCCTGTTTAAAAAAGTTAAGATTTCATGAAGAAGGATCTTTATATCACAAACAGCCCTACTGATAATATGTCTGCTTTCTACATATAAATAGACTCATCAGTCTGCAAGGCAGCTTGTACAGTTTTTGTAGGTGTAGCATAATTAAAAATGAGCACTTCTGAAAGGCTTAACATAAAAAGCCATCAACCTCACCTCTTAAAGTCACTGCTAGATTTTCCACCTTCCATCTCATATACAAAGCCTTTTTCCTCGTAAACAATATCTGATGAGTTACTGTTTCTTTATATATGGATGCACCCAATCCATTTCCTACTGGCACCATATGGAAATGATTTACAGGAAAAAAATGTAGTATAGCTGCATATCAATGTGGATGTTGGCAACATAAACTTATGTAGCATTCATGTGGTCGAGTTTGTGAGGGAACTGAAGATTAGAGTAGTTAGTTTACCTGGTAAGCTTTCTCCAGATTACTCAGGGTCGTTTATGGGTAGGAACTAAAGCAGTGTTTATATGTTGTTCGAGATTATTTTTTTTTTCTAGAAAGTAAACTCATTTCATATTCCCAGGCAACAAGAAGATTAATTGCTGTGAAGGGTCTGATTTTAGTCTCCTGTAGCATCCGCTGGCCTCAAGACACTTGTGGAATCTAATTAATCACCCATGATCTAAATTATGCAGCCATGGCTAAATGGGACCATGCTGATGGACATCAGCCATAACCTTTTCCTTCTCAAAAGCCAAATAAATATCAGATATAGTATTCTAGAATGAATTGAAGTACATATTGCTTAGACTACTTGCTGAAATTACAGATGCACTCTATTGACATTACCCAACCAACAGTTTTAAGGTTATCTTGTTACAGCTTTTTGGACTGTGGAAGCATAGAAAAAGTGGAACACAAAACTGAATATTATATTATTTATTTCAATCCCTTTTTCCGCATTCCTTATGTTTTAAAGTCATGCTTTTGTCTTCCTCTTTATGATGTTCTGATAGTATTAGGAGTTGGCGTTTGAGCTGAAGAAGTTTTTGCTGTAGGTAAAGCATACAGGTCATCTTAGTTTGCAGAGGTTGAATATTTTTAATTAAGAACTCTGAATAGAATTCAGCACTCATTACTTACCAGTAATAGGTTTTAAAATTCATTTTCTGAACTGTAGCTTGTCTTGTCAGCTTGAAATTATAATAATGGTTGAAATAATGGATGTACGTGCTATTTTACTATTAGATTCCTGTTTATATAAAGATATACCCTGTTGATTTTTTTTAAGTGTTTAATATATTAATAACACAATATCATGCCCAGAGGATGAATCAGCTCAGCAACTGATAATAACATATTATGGCTTTCACTTCTATATTTTTTACTTAAATCTAGCCTGCATTACCAGCAGAGAAAGGTTGTTACCCTTTGACACATTTGTTCAGATTCTTTTGGTTAAATTACCTATCTGACAGGGGAACCTTAGAAAACAAAGCTAAGAAATGACCCTTAGGGATCATTAAGTTGATGCCCTTACCAAAAATGGATCTTGTTAGGAACTTTCCTTGATAGATGGTTATTCTTTACAATCTCCAAGATAAAAGAGTTCACAGACTCACAAGAATATATTTTTTCTGCTGTCCAAGCATCCTTAGTGCTACATTTTTATGATGTATCTGACCTCTATTCTAATTTACACCTATTCTTTGTTTTGCCTCTTGTGTATAGAAAAAGAAGTCAGTGCCCATCTTATTTATAACCATCATTTTGATATGCCAGAACCATTTTCATCTCCCCCTTTCCTCAGTCCTTATTGTAAATAAATAGGCTCAGTTCCTTGAGTTATGAACACGAGCACACAAGCCGGATTTTTTAAGTTCTGGTCATTGCTATTACTCTCTTCATCATTCCTGAACTGCAGTGCCACTAATGGGACATGAACTCTAATACCAGCCATGTGGGTGGCAAACTGATGAAAGAAGAATTCAATTTACAGATTATGCATTAATACATAAATAAATGGGTTGACGGTAAAATCTAAAACATATATTGTATGAAGTCTTAAGTATGGGAAGAGTTGGATTGTTGGGAATCAAAAGTCAGTTACTATTCATATTTATTTATCTATTGAGATATTGAAACTTATATTCTTGGTGTACTCATTAAAAAAAATATGGAAATTTCTGAGTGAATTACTTTCTTGCATCAGCCTGTTAATGTTTCATGCTTCTTCATGTAAATGCTAAGTGTTTTATTTCTTCCAGGATGTTACATAGCAATGGATAAACCGTATTTTATAAAAGTAAACATTCATCAAACTTTGTTATTGCTATTTTCTATGTAAGGATCTCGTGCAGTTCACGGTGGGAATAATATTCATAGTGGACTATCACATCCTGTAGGCCCATGGTGACAGGATGTATTAAAGCAATTAGATCCATTTGAATAATGGTAGAACAAAAGTAATGTGTATGGCCTACTTTCATCTGGCACTTATGTAATCTTTAATTGGAATAAATAAAATAATTAGGAACCAAATTCTCTCTGGCCAAAATGAGCTTAATGTTGACAAGGATACATGACTATTCTGATACTTTCTGTTAATTTGTTGCCCTCTTACTGTTGTCTGAGTGCATCACTTAGGAAAGAAAATCAGAATTCTCTGGTGATGTTTATACATTCCTCTCCTCTGCAGTCATCTGAATTTTCAGTGCAAGTAGGTGATATTCTCCTATGTAACAGCCAGAAAGCAGAAGTCTGGAAATGTTAAATAGTGATCTGCAGTCTTCCTTTGAGTTCGCGTCTGCTGTCTATCAGTAGATGCCACAATTTATGGACTTTTTCTGAACACTGAGTCTTCTTAAATCCCCATGAAATAACTACATTTAATCTTTCATCCTTTTTCCACTTTTTTTAGGGGAATTTGGAGAAGTGTGCAGTGGGCGCCTGAAGCTGCCTTCTAAAAAGGAAATTTCAGTGGCCATCAAAACTCTGAAAGCTGGCTACACAGAAAAACAAAGAAGGGATTTCCTGGGAGAAGCAAGCATCATGGGACAGTTTGACCACCCCAACATCATCCGACTGGAGGGTGTTGTGACTAAAAGTAAGATTTGACATGAGATTATTTTTTGCGTGGGAAGTATTACCAGATGGCCTCTGGAGGTCTCTTACAACCTTAAATATTCTGTGATAGTCTGATCTCCCAAGAAAGAGAAGAAGAGAGGAAAACACTGACTCATCAGTGTTTATGCTTTGCAAATACTTCCAGAGATGTTTATGTCATAACCCTGATTGAATTCACCAAGTATCATCCACAAGAGATAAGAAAGGAAACGTTTGTAAACTTACGCTGATGGATCCAGCAAAGAGACAAGGACCTTGTCTGTTTTGCTGCTCTCAGGATACCAAGGACTTAAAAACAGAACCCTGGGTCAATAAGATAGGAAAAAAATGGGGAATAAAAGTAGTCTGCTTGAAAATAAAAGAGATGATGTGGAGTAAAGGACTATTTCTAAAGAACATTGCAGCTAAGTAATAACCTGGCAGATTTTAGGAACCAATTTAATACTCCAGGGATATAAATTACTACAAAGTGGCCAAGAGGCACTTGCAGATATAATCTATTAGAAGTCATGGAGCCTGGTATCCTAAGGTTTCCTAATTGCACCGAAGCAATACTTTCTGCCTTCAACTAAATCATTAGAATTTATCATTAGCGAAAGTTAATGAACAGCCTACCTGGCTACAGCAACTATAGTTATAGTATATAAATAAGTACACCCTTCTTCCTACGTGGTCTTCATGCAGGGAAAATGCTCTGTGTGATATTCAGTATGTACCAGCATGAGGCATTTTAAAGAGCCTCTAGAATTAATACTGCTTAGGTAAAAATCTCTTTACAAATTTTGGGACTTTAAGCTGTTGGTAATAAAATTACTTTTATTTCATTGATAATGTTTAAGTTTTTTTTCTAATGCACATTTTCTAAAACTACCACTGGATTATGGGATAGTTTTTGTTTTGTTTTGTTTCAAAGCCTAATATTGTCAGTGTTTATGATAACTAAGCAGTCTCTTTTGAGACAAAGAAATAGTTAAAAACTCCATGCATACATACCTCCGTGGTCAAGAAACATATTTGAAGAATCCTCTCCAGCTCCTCTCTAGTTCCACTTTAAGACAGCAGCATGTTGTTAACAGGCATTCCTGAATGCTGATATTGGTCTTAGAGCTCCTTACCTAGCTGTCCAAAGTCAGCTGCAGTATCCTCCCTCCCAGTCTTCCAAGCAGTTCCCAAGAGCAACAAGGTCTTCTCTTTATAAGCAGCTGGTGGGATCTCCTACTTGTGGTACTGCCTTATGTAGGAGAGTTTTGGCCCTCATTACTTGTGCTGCTGATTGGCCTCTACCTTGAGATGCAAAGACAGAAATAGCTATAACAGAAAATAGGCTTGTTCTGAAATACATAAATTCAAAGACTTCATCTACATTAAGTTTCCATTGCAAAATAACGTAATAAATTTAATGGCCAAAGTGCTGTAGTCAATTGTTAAGTAGGAGATCAGTAAGACTTTGCATGAGTTATTCTTAAAAGCTAATAATTCGGGGTGTCCGAAATTCTTCAGGGGAGTGGAAAAATTGTGTATGTATTTTCTAGTTCATGCTAGAGGACTCTACTTGTAAAGCATGCCTTTAGAAAGAAGATCTCCTTTCCATTTCAGTGAACCGCGTGAAATGTGCAGAGGACATCTTCAGTTTAACTGGGCAGAGTAAAGCTCTTACTTCTTTTTAGTAAATGGTTTTGTTGTTTCTAAGCAATCTTGTTTTTCAAAGAGGGTCATTCAAGATTTCACAAACAGAACGGCACAAAAGATTTTCACAGCTTACTGCAATGAAGTATATGAAATAAATTCAAGTATGTTTCAAAATAAATGACAAAATGTGTGTAGATCTCTATATGTTAGAAAGAATTACAACTATAGCTCTTCCTTTAGGTATAATTCATGAAAGTCTGTTTTGCTGGTTTAGATAACAAAAATATCCTTCAACTCATACCTTGCAGTTCCTATTACAAAAGGGTTGCCGGATCTGCCTGTATAAATTCAGGTTACCTCCTGCTTTTTAATGACATTCATTTTGTGCTGTCAAAATAACATTTTCAAACCCTGAATTTCTTGAAACAAAAGTGTCAGTACACAGCTGAGCTGATTTCTATGTTAATATATTTTGTATTTCTGTGGCACTTCAAAAAATAATTTAATGCTCTGCATGCAGAATTTTGAGTATTGCTTATAAATGTGCATTACTAACTCTAACTTCTTGTATTCTTATATAGGAGAGCATTAGTAAGTCTATTCTTTGGCAATATTCATATCAGACTTGCTCTCTGTCTCAAGGGTGGCTGGGAGGGTTTGCTGTCTATCACAATGAACTATGAGAGAGCAACATCCAAGTATTCCCAGCTGAAGTCAATATAAGCATCAGGGATTCAGCCTCATCTCCAGATGGCAGGAATAGTAATATGAAGGTTGAGAAAACTGTTCTGGAAGTATTTCTGTCTGTTGTACTGGGTAAAATTAAATGACATAAATACAAGAAAAGATAATCCTTTATTTCTCTTCAACATCCAGTAAAGTTTCAGAGGAGTAGGAAGTTGGGTTAGGTTGTTTGTTTGCTTTTTCCTTGTCTTGATTTTGTTTTGTTTTTAAACCAAACCACTATATTGTAATAACATTTTAGCAAGTGTTCATATTTTGTAATGATAACTATTAAATCACACTCATAAGCACTGGTTTATATACACCATTAGGAGAAAGTCTTTGAATTACTCTCTGGATCTCTCCTAATCCAGCTAAGCAGGCAATATGACCTTTCTTCATTAGTTGAAGTCTTTTGAGAGGTCTCAGAGGTGAACTCAGCTTCTCATACTAAGCTCTCTTCTGAAGCTGCAGTAACGGCAATCCCTACAGCAGGACTGCTTGATACGAGAAGTTCTCCAGCTGTGGTGGCTGGGATCTACCTGCCAACATGCTGGCAGTGTGAAGGAGTTGCACTCACCAAATACAACTTCAGTCCCCTGCTTCAAATTGATTCCAGTTCTGAATTTTCCTTTACACCAGTCTCCTAGGCGTGCTGTAGTCAGTAATCCTAATAACCAGCACACATGTTCTGCATAGTTTACTAATATTTTACAGCAATTTGTAGCCTCTTAATATAATAAATTTCAGCAACACTGTTGACACAAGTTGTTATCGTGTATGAATGGCTGTGCTTTGATAAATGAATGCAGGGCATTCTTTTAAAAGTGCACTGTGTTACTTCAGAGCATATGCTTCTTATTACAGACACGTTTCTAACTGGATGTGAGTGAAACCCTGCACTTAGGACTTTCTTAATTTGGGTGATCCAGGCAGGAAGATGCTCTCCTAGTTAGCTGAAAGATGGATCTTCTTACTGAAATTTCAGTTTTCTGAAGTGTCATAAAATTGAGTTTATAGAGAAAACAAGTTCACTTTCTCCTGGTTTCTAACTGCATGAATTATCATAGAAAGTTTTGGGTAGCCACAGTAGACTGCTGCCTTTAAAGGTCCAGAAATACGTTTGGGCTAATATTACATACCCAATGTAAACAGGGTACATTTTCTGTCACTGCATATTTCCTGCAAGCAAGAAGAATAAGCAAGCAACAGAAAACTTCTGGAATTTTTACATCATTCGGTCTCTTATTTGTACTATATCTTATATAATTCTAAGTCAATGTTTCGAATGCAAAATCCTTTCTCACTAGTTAATGGATGGCAGTCAATTAACTCCCGTTAGTGCGTCTCCCACAGCATAACGCATCAGCTGCACAGCAGAAATAAGGTGTTTTAACCCCTTCATCTACGCAGAGAGGACAAAAGATTTTCTACTGAAAGGTCATTGAAGAATTCAAATCCTTTGAATGATTTGAAATTAATGTTTTTCTTCTGAAGAATTTCTTTTTAATGAAAATTTTGTGAGTAAGGGATGGAAAAAAAGGTAGTTAAAATTTCCTTTGCTTTTCTTGTGGCTTTCTGGATTTTGATTACAGCAGATATATCTTCGAACTTCATCCTGCTTAATTTTAAAAGCTTCATTTTTAAAAGTTCATTTAAAGGAAGTATCACCAGCTATACCATATGAAGGCTTTTGTCATGCTTTTATGGTCAGAAGCCTTCCTGTATTATATGTGAAATAATAGTTTATCTCCTTAAATAAGACCATATTCCTACCCACCTTTCTCTCTACCACAAAGAGAAAATAAACAAAGCTTTAAAAAATATTATGAAATAACAAACTGCATATGGTGGTGAAATATTACCAGGGCAGTGACCTTTGGAAACTTTGCTGTAATCACATTCATTTCTGTATTAATTTCTCTTCAGCATGTCAAAGTCATATATGATACCTTAGTTATGTTACAGAATACCCACCCTAGTGTAGAAAGAACAGTTTCACAAACCGGTCTGAATCTGCTCAGATGAATTTTCATATACGAGAGGCTTTCCAGTGGTGCAGGAGTAATATTAAAGGTAGAATGCTGCTGCTGCTCTCGGGTACCTCCGCATCAGGAGCGTGTTGGCTGTGCCACTGCAGCAGAGCCCTCGCCCCTCTGTTGTGCAGAGCAGGTACCTGAGGCAACAAGCTGTGACTCTTCTGTAGCCCATGCCCAATTCCCTTCAGGAAGAAACATCAGGATATGTGCCTGGCAGAGCACGGCTGCATAAATGCAACTGTTTGGCTCACCTGCTGGACAAGGCACAGTGTGCTGAAAATGCAGGATGCATCACTTGCTAAAAATCCTGACAGTTTATAGCAGAGGAACTCTGTTTCTGTTTATGTTGTTGCAAGCACAGTTGTAGGCACAGAGATTTTTACATGCATTTTTTTGCTTTCTATTTTAACACTTAAGATCTTCCTCAGAATTTGGTAGATTTGGATACAGGACTGAAATGCCTCTTTTTTTACCAATCATTCTGTAGTCATTTTAAATGCCTGACCCCTGTAATGTACTTGCAGGTAAACCAGTTATGATTGTTACTGAATACATGGAAAATGGTTCATTGGACAGCTTCCTACGGGTGAGTGCAATAGATCATTACATTGGGCATGACTGGCTCTTATTCTGAGCTTGTTATGAATTTGTAGCCACTCTACTCTGATGCATCATGAGCATCCTTAATACTTCATTATTTCCACTGTTTGTATGCATTAGGATCTGCAAGGACCTGCTGTTGCATTTTGACAGCTTGCTACCTGCCACTATTATTCTAAAAAGACTTGAAACATTTTTCATATTATTTGCATGTCAGGTCTATTTAATAAAAATAATTCTGGCACATTTAAATAAAAATTAGTTTTCCTGGGGCAAAGCTACCACTGTAATACAGTTGTGCTTATTGGTTGGCAGCCTGTATGTCTTGCAAGTGATTTCCAAAGCAAACAGATTTGTGGAAACTATTGGTAAACTAGTAATGGTGAGCCAAGAGCCATTTCCCTAAATGTTAAAAGTTTAGGGAATAGCCCTTATGTGAGGATGCTTGAAATGTTTTGCTAGCAAACTTTATTAGCCTGTTTTCTTTCCCCAACCTTAGACATACTGCTGTTCAACTGCTGTTGATTCATCTTTGTTTTCAGTCAAAGTTGGTAGTGAGCCTAAAAAAATTTAAACGCTCCCTGTGTCACCAAGATTTACATGTGGCAAAACAAGAAGTGTAGCAGAAATAAAATCCCATCTGAGGGGAAACACTAGTTTAATTTTAATTTGTTAGGGCAAACTCAGCTGTTGCCTGGGAGACTGCTTTGGTTCTACCACGGTTGAATGACATTATCCCCCAAATTCATAACACTCAACTAGACGTTTAGCCCCAAAAGGGAGCAAATTGTCAACCTTAGTTTCAATATGTGCTGTATATGTTATGATGTCCATTGAAGCATGTAAAATACCTATAAATAATGTGTCACTGTATCTGAATGAAATATACCTGTACCGAGATATATATGTTTTCTATGGGCTTTAAATCCTTGAAGAAAGCTCTGAGGAAAGGAAAATATTTTCTGGCTGTAGAAAACAATTGTTTATCTTGTTCATTCATTTGGGTGTGATTTTTTATTTATTTTTTTCTTTTAGTGTGGTTGCATGGAAACATAGAATAAGAACCTTTTGACTCATTAATATCACAGGCAACCCAGGTCATATATCCTATTTTACAAATGCTTCTTAAAGGTAGTTAGCTTGTCTTTCTTATTGCCATTGGAAGGCTATCTCAGAATCTCATTCCTTTCATAGTTAGAAATCTTGTGATTTCCAGCTAAATCTTTTCCAGGGTCTACATAGATCCCCTCCAGGCAGGCTCTAGTTAAAGAAGGTTTCATAGTAGGGAACTGCCTAGAGTCTTTAATAATAATAAATTCCTTCATGAAAGGGAATTCTGAGAGGCTCTTTAAGCATCCTCTGTGTCATATATTAATGTAATGTTTACAGCATTAATATTGCCCCTAAGTATATTAGTCAGAAATGAAATGTCTACAGTCAGTCTTACAGGCTGATTTGTGTGAGCTCACCACACGTGGAAGAGCCAACTCCAGTGTATTTAATAAAGTTCTGGAAGAAGCAGCAGGAAGAGCTGGAGAGATGCCCATGATGATGCATTTATGGCACTGGGGGATTCATTTGAGAGCTGTTGTAGGACATGCTGTTATCCTGTTGTCTATGTATCTGTATATCAATATCAAAGCTCAGTGTTAACAAATAGCATTAGTAAGAGCTGAGAGATTTAAAACATGTGTCTAGAAGTAGACAATTAGAAATCTATACAACTATCATTTTCTAGGCCACAGTGAGCTTGAGCAATTTTGTTCATGAAGTTGAGGAAAATTTTGAGAAATGAGTTCTAATCAGGGAGGCATTTGAAAGCCACTGAATCAGGACAGCATTTATTGCAGCTAAAAAAATAATACTTACATAATAGAAAACTCATTAGTCTATTGGGTAAGGCAGGGATTTTCACTAGCAGTTCCCTTTTGGTGAAGCTAAACATCTGTTTCTCTAATGTCCTGACACTCCAGACTCAGGGGCATGCACAACTTAGATTTATTTGCCCCTTTTATACAGGGCCCATAAAGGAAATTAAAAATATGATGAGAACAAGAAGAGGGAAACTGAATTTTTATCTGAATGGAAAATCTGTCCCTTTTCTCTCAGCTGATGGGGAGATTATTCTCTACAGATCAAAGTAGTGCCATGTGTGGCATTCAACTTTTGATCTCTGACTAATGAGCTCTTTGCCTAAGGAATTTCCAGAATCTTAATCAAAATCTTGTATGTGGAGGAGCACTAACAATCTCTGAAATAACATTTCAAATGTTTTCCAGAAACACGATGCCCAGTTCACAGTCATTCAGCTAGTAGGCATGCTTCGTGGGATTGCATCTGGCATGAAATATTTGTCAGATATGGGTTATGTCCACCGTGATCTAGCTGCTCGTAATATACTCATCAATAGTAACTTGGTGTGCAAAGTCTCAGATTTTGGTCTTTCCCGTGTATTGGAAGATGACCCAGAAGCTGCTTACACAACAAGGGTGAGTTTCTGTATTTATCCTTTTCAAATTACGCTGTTTGTTATGATAAAGTTGGTTTGAAAGCTGAGGAAGTCCCTGAAGCTTATATTCTTTGCTGCAGAGGCTCTCCAATCTTCCTTAGCTGCAGGTGTTCAAGAAACCATAAACTTATCATGGCTTTGTTTTTACTTAAGTCTCAGAAAAGACAGAAGGCAAGAAAACATCCTGTTGGTAGATTAATTTCCTTGCAGTGTGCAAAATTCATGGCTAGGTTTCTTTTTGCTGTATTTATCAAGGAATGAATACCACAACTAGGGCCTAAGGTAGTTTGGTACACAGTGATGTAAGATTTGATGCATGAAGGCTTTGTCACACTGGCTATTCAACTCTTAAACCAACACTCAGAAATAAAAAATCTTTTTATCTTTATGTTTTTATACCTTACAGTACGATGCTATTTATGTCTTGATTGGAGCTGAGATCACTGTTGTGTAAAGGGTACATCACTCATATTTGCTGCTGTAGCTCTAACTGAGAAAATACTTGAGTAAAATTAAAAATAAGTTTTCTTTAAAATATCCTGTGCTTTCTTCTTATATCATATTCACAAAGTGGTGCTCTTTGTTAGGGACATACTGATGTCAGTTAGACTTAGTTCTAACTGTTTTGTTCCATCTGAGATAGAGAAGGTTTTGTCTGATAGAGAGCTGCTCACAGGGTATCGTACTAAAGTAAAATTTATAATGAAGCCTAGCAGCCATTTCTCTTCACTGTACAAAACAAACTGGAGTAGAATATATCAGCAGAATCTTGATATGGGTTTTCTAGGGTTTCCTTCATTCTTGATCACTGACAGGAAAAAGCAAATATTGTGGTAGTTTAATTGAAAAACAAATAAAGGTATCCTAGCTGTTTTCTTACACATACATTCATGTACATATGAATATGTATATATACATATTGGTATGTAAATTTATAAATCAGACCTTCACAATTTATCATATATAAGGACATTGTTCTTTACTTGACCTTCTGTGCTGTCTCTGACTTCTGACAGGGTGTTGCATTTTGGTAGAAGTGTGCAGTACATGCTGCTTTAGGAACTGTCTGCAGAGATCTCTCTCATGGTTAATATAAAGAGACAGTAATAGGAGAAAGCAGTTTTCATGTTCAATATAGGTGCAGCATTCATAGTTAAATATTAATATTATGGAAGAGTTCCTTAAAAGAAAATCACCTATAGTTCAATCACAGAGGCCTGTTGCCTTGTCAAATGACTTCCCCCAGTATGTATGCTTGCAAACTGAGCTCTATCCTTTCACCACTGACTAGTGGCAGATGGTCAGTCTCCTCTTGAAAGCAGCCACACACATGCATTGAAGTTTCTTCATTCTTCGCACATATTCCTCCATTATTTTCTTTTCTAAACATTTTTTCCAAACCTTATCATTCTTGCTGCTCTCCTTCTGGCTATTTAAGCATAATACTCAAAGACTTATACATCAAATTCCCAGCACCACGCATAAGATATCTCTCTTGTTTCTTATACGTACCCTGTCTGTTAATATCTCCATGGTGAGGACTCCTCACATCCCTTGCACAACTTATCCTCAAGACACATGCCTTTGCCAGGCTTCAAAGGTAAGCTCTCATGTTCCAAAATTCACCTGGCATGCAAACGGATAGTTTAATATTATTTATTAAGGGCATTTGGAGTACTCATATTAAGACCTGAAGACACTGTTGAGTCCTAGTTAACTTATACAAAAAATGTGTAAAGGCAGAAAAAAAAACATCCCCGGCATGCTGCATATCATAGAGCTTTATGACTGAGGTGGATTTTGATGTAAATGCAGTACACATAAATGGCTTATATCCCCAGGTGGGCTAGGACAAACCAGGATGCTCAGCATCAGTGTTTCCAGCCAGTGTTGCTTCTAAATAGTCTGTGGCCAAGTGCACCATTCTTTTCTTCTTCTCCTTCTGCCACCTATTTTCTAAGTGTAACTTCCTATTTACATTTAGATAATGAAGCATGATGGAAGGAAACTATTTTGCAAAGTATATTCATTTGTGTTCTGTAAACTCCATCTGGCATTTATGGTGTATTTGCAAACTGCTGCAGGGAGATGCTCAGATAATTAAAACCTTCAAATACAACCTAGGACAATTGAATTTCCTTCAAAAACAGTCACTGAATATAACTGAGTGACATATTGATTCTGAGAAAAGGACAAGGGCGTTTGCTGTTTGTCTCTCTGCTCGAGTTTCCTTTGAAGTGAGTTTTGTACACAGAACCAGATAGTTTGGGCATTTGTATGGTTGGGTCCCAGCTGAAACAACTGAGGACCGTGAGTGTGAAAGATTCCACAGAGTGCATTTCTTCTCAGTGGACAGCTTCATTGTATTTAAGACCCAGACTGTTCCTGTCATACCTCCTGATGATGCTTACATGCTCCTGACCACTTCCCCAGTCTCTCTGTGACTGCTCTGTGAGCAACTGGCAGAAGGGTGAGTAGTTCATGGTGCAGCTGCCTTGTAATGGCACAAGGCCTGCTCCTAGAGCATTTATGACAAAACCATGACAAAATAGTTTTTAAAATAATGACATCAGAACAAACAATAAAATGCCTTTATAGCTAAAGGATGGCAACTACTTAATAGCATCTTTGAAAAGAGCAAAACAAAAACAAGTTATAGCCAAATTTCCAAATTCTCAAACATCGAAGAGGATGTATCACACCCCTAGTTTTCTGCTTAATATTAGAGGTAGCAGGCAAATGTGTAGAGATACTTCAGGAAATAAGTCTTTTACATATTTCACAGAATCATATAATTAATAAAGTTAGAAAAGATCTCTAAGATCATCTAGTCCAACCATCCACCTACCATGAATACTGCCCACTAAACCATGTTCCTTAGTATCACATCTAGGCATCTCTTGAACACCTCCAGGGACAGTGACTTCATCACTTCCCTGAGTAGCCTATTTCAGTGCCTGATCACTCTTTCAGAAAAGTTTCCTAATATCCAACTTGTACCTCCTCTGGAGCAACTTTGTGGCCATTCCTTCTCATCTTATCACAGTTACATGGGAAAAGAGGCCGACCCCACCTCACCACAGCCTCCTTTCAGGCAGCTGCAGGGAGCAATGAGGTCTCTCCTGAGCCTTCCCTTCTCTGGGTTGAACAGTCCCAGCTCCCTCAGCTGCACCTCATAAGTCTTGTGCTTCACAGCTTTGTTGCACTTCTCTTTCACTTCTTTTTCCACTCCTATTCTCCACCTGTAAAATTCAAAGCCTGAGAACAATTACATTGTTTTAATTCATTATTGCAATTCTGGATTGCTATACACCAAAAAAAGCCCAGTCAGCCATTCAAGCTTTCACAAAACACTAACTGGATGAATGTTATGTTGTTCTGTTCTCAGAAGCTGTGTGTGATTTTTTTGCCTAAATGATGTAATTTTTCCTTTTCAATACATAATCTATAATATATTTGCACTATTGTACAAGGGCTCTGAAGCACGGGGAAAAATCATCCTGCAAGAGAGTTGGAACTAGATGATCTCTGAGGTCCATTCCAACCCAAGCCATTCTATGATTCCAATATATGAAATATGGAGAACTGAGATTTATAAGAAAACTTTGCTACCTGACAGGATCATATTTTAGCTTCTGAGTTACTGTCACTGCTTTCATACCACAGAAAACCCTAAGTAGCCTGAGGTTTTCCTGCTTGCAGAAGCAGAAGCTAGCATCTGCAGCAAACCCACTAAATTTGCTGGAGGGGATGTGCTGTAATTATCTATGCTCTCCGCACCTATTCGATTTTAATTGAAACGCCAAGGCTATATTAAAGTTTTCATTGTCAAATTGATCTTTTCTATTCTTATTATTTTTAGATGTCCAAATGACAAGTAGGTGGAACAGTAAGAACTGAAATTAAATTTAAGCCATCACACATGTAGAAGGACTGTAATCATGTCTCTCAGTTGTATATGGGTAATCAGTAGATGAGTATAAACTGTTTAAGTTCATCCTTGGACACATCAGTGGTGTTCATAGCATTTCAGTGTATCCAGTTCCTATACTCGCATGCATAACTGACTTCTCCTTAAATCTGCATCACTCCAAAAGCACTGTGCTTTGGTGGTAAGTGTCCTGATAATATGTCCCCATATAACTGTGTCAGAGTAGACTGGGCACAGTGAGGCACCACTCCTTGGTATGTTCTCTCTGCTGAGAACAGTTCTTTCACTGTACGTTGTTGCAACTGCTGCTTGGCAGTAGATATTTGTCCTGCATTTCCTTGGTATACAAAAACACAGTAACACAGACTTAGTCCTCTGTAGGGTCTGTCAAAAAAAAAAAAGACAAAAAAGCCATGACAAATTATCTTGCCTGATAAGTGTATAGGACAGAAGTGGCACTCTGTTATCACTTGAGGAGGAGGTAGATTCAAGATAAAATATTCATTATTAAGGGTGAAGCAGAAAGGCTGTGTAATTTTAAGGTGTTTATTAGTGTAAACCAGGCTCATCTCACTCACATGAGACCATCTTGCTATGCCCCAGTGAGGTGTCCATGAATTAATCCAAGTCCTAAGGTAATGAATTAATTCCAGGCTTTTACCTTCAGGTTTTCCTGCAATGTTGTTCTAATTTTCCTGTTAGAACCAATTATTCTTGATTTTGCTCTCCCCAAGCCTGTGGCTGAGCGGCCTGTGACAGTCATCCTGTACAAGTGATAAATCACAATGCTGGAAGGAGTACGAAGGCCTGGAAACAGCTGCCTTTCGCCAGGCTCATGAGAAATAAAGTGGGGACTTCGTTGGCCTGAGATGAATTAGAATGAACAGCCAGATACTGTAGGAATCACAGTTCCATCTAGAGCGGATAAAACCTTCAGTTGCTGCTGGCTTACTAATTTCAAATCCTGAGAGTGTCTCTCTGACCTGGGCTGCCAGGGATTTGTATCTGCAATAACAAAGTCTGACTGTCTCTAATACTAAGGCTTTCTTTCTTCTCAAATTCAGGGAGCTTATCTAACCTTACACTAAGCATGTGCTTAGAGGGAGACAATGACAAAAAATATAAGATATTTCTGTTTATTTTCAGAAAATAATCAGTAAACCTATTACCACTAGCTAATGATGTATGCACATGTAAATTCCTTTTTATTAGCCTGTGTCAAACAAGTTTGGATGAACCTATTTTCCTTGGCATATCTATGATGGTGGAGTTATTTTGTTTTGTTTTCTCATTTGTATTCTAAGTTGGTATTCTTCCCAACAATCCTAATTCTAAAGGATAGGAGCTGATAATACTAGACCTTCAGATTTTGCTCTGGATAATAAGCAACAGAGATATCATAGAATCCTAGAATGATTTGTTTTAGAAGGGACCTTAAAAAACATCTAGTTCCAAATCCCCTACAATGGACAGAGACACCTGTCAGTAGAGTAGGTTGACCAAAGACCCTTTCAAAGCACTTCCAGGGACAGGAGCTTCCACAGCTTCTCTAGGCAACCTCTTCCAGTGCCTCACCACTAGTAAAGAATTTTTTCCTAATATCTTACCTAAACACACCCTTTTTAGCTTAAAAATGTTGCTCCTTGTCCTGTCACTATGCTCCCTGATAATGATTCCCTTCCCATCTTTCCTGTAGACCCCCTTTAAGTCTCGGAAAGATGCTTGGAAAAATGTAAGGCCTATTCAGAGTCTTCTCTTCTTTAGATTAGATAACTCCAACTTTCTCAGTCTTTCTTCATGAAGAGGTGCTCCAGCCCTCTGATAATCTTCCTGGACCTCCTCTGGACTCTCTCCAACAGATCTACATTGGGGGCAGCAAGGGTGGATGCAGTAATGCAGGTGAAGTCTCACAAGACTGGAGAAGAGAGGGAAAATCATCTCCTCTGACTTGCGACCTCCACTTCTTTAATACAGCCTGGGATACAGTCAGCTTTTGGGACTGCAAGTACACATTGCTCACTCACATAAAGCTTTTCATCCACCCCAAGTCCTCTACAGAACTACTCTCCATCCACTCATCACCAAGCCTATATTTATATTTGGGATAGCCCTGTACCAGGTGCATTACCTTGCTCTTAGCCGTGTTATGAGATTTGCATGGGCTCCTCTCAAGCCCATTAAGATCCCTCTAGATGGCATCTCTTTCCTCCATCGTGTCAGCCACATCACTCAGCTTCGTACTTGCTGAGGGTGCACTCAATCCCACTGTCCATGTCCTCAGTACTGGCTGAGGAACATAAACTGTCATTGGTCTCCATATGGACATCGAGCCATTGTGCACAACTCTTTTGGTGCAACCATTGAGACATTTCTTTATCTGTCAACTAGTCCATCCATCAAATCCATGTCTTCATTTTAGAGACAAGTATATAATGTGGGACAGTATCAAATGCTTTCCAAAAGTTCAAGTAGATGACAACAGTATCTCTTCTCTTATCCACCAATGCTATAACCCCATTGTCAGGTGTGATTTGCTCATATTGAAACTATTAAGCAATATCAAATAAAGAAGGCTAAATTGTATGAATGCCTATTGAACATACAATACATAGCAGAACATACAATACAAGTAGAATTTCTTAGTACTATCATCAAAACAGTTTGGAGGGTAAGAATCATTATATTAATTTTAAATATGGAGTGACCGAGGCAAGAATATACCAAACAAGCAACAGGCAAAGAAAGAAGTAGAGGAGTCTATTTTCCTAGCTCCAAGTCTGTGGTCTGTGAGAATGTGTTTAGTTTAATTTGTACAAAGATAATTCATGTAAGATAGCTATGACCCAGACAAAGAAGAAAAATTGAGGAGGTGATGAATGTCTAAAAAATATGTGTAGTTCTTTAAAATGACAGAGAGAAGATGAAAAGGGATTTTCTAGTGCTGAGTGATCACCCGCTTTTGGAATTGCAATATAGACTTTTTAAAATCACAGTAAGCCTTAACATTTTCAAAGGTAACAGTGACAGAAAAGCATGCATTTAGGTTGATATGAATCTTTAGAGTTCCTACATATATTGATACTTGAACATCTGTGAAAATGTACATGTTGCATAGTCCTTTGGGAAGAATTGTTTTTATGTTTAAACACTTGTGTATATGAAGCATACTTACTAGAACTTGTTTCCTATTCTCGCTCCTGAATTATTCATGAAATAAGTCATTAAAGTCCCCCTTTAAACAAAGAGAAGATTGACATTTTTATGATAAATTGTGGAGCGGAATAGCAAAATTGTAGTCTGCTCAGTGACAGTTGATTTCTTTTTTAGCTACATTTTAACACTCTCCTTTTACTCTTGTTTATGGAAATGCTGCACGTGTCTGTAGATTTGTAGTGAGTTACAGTTAAGACTTAGCAAAGAAAATATAATTCTTTTAATAGAGTATAGGGTCGGGGTACTTTAACTGTTCACTAAAAACAAAACCAGAAAACTTTGTTTCACTGATGTAATAATCTTTCTTACCCATCATTAAAACTGTCCCCAAATGCTTGGAGACTAATTAGCTTCATTTAGTGTAAATTAGTTTCTCCAATTTTATAAATTGTAATAATTATATACATTCTTTCAAACATGATATTTCCCTTCATTGCACAAAGTTCTTATGTTCTAGCCACAAACACATTTTTCCTTGTGACATCTGACAATTCTTCCTCTAAGAATCTGCAAGGAGGGTTCCATTTCACATTTTAACACAAAATTGAAAAAAGTGAGCCTGAAACCAGCCATGGAAATTCAAATGTTGAGAGAGTAGAATTCTGAGTAGTCCAAAGTGACACTTTGATGTTTTGTACAACCAGCCGTTATACCAGCGGAAGTAAAAGAGCGTCACTGTTCCTCTCCAACCAAGCACCAGTGTTGATATTCTCCTGTATGACCTACTGCTTGTGCAACCTTTCTGCTGCACTCTGAGTCTGCTCAGATTTGCAGGTGATTTCTAAGCCAATGGGATGAGTGGGAGATGTTTGCCTTGGAAACTGTTTCTATTTGTGATGGTGGAGTTTTATTCCTTTAAAATTAAGATAATAGAATCATAGGATGCCTTGGGTTGGAATGGATCTTAATAATCATCTACTTCCAAGCCCCCTGCTGTGGGCAGGGTTGCCACTGTGACTTTCTCCATAGTACTCACATTTGTTATTGTGTGAGACATGGGAGGAGAGGAAAACAAAGTTGTCTACTAGTACATGAAGAAAAAAGGCTGAAAAAGTTGAACAGAGATCTTTATCACCTCTCACTCATAAAGGGCAAATTAATTTGTTGTTAAAATATCGTAATATGGGAGAGCTTTACTCATTTCTTAGCTGTGCCTTGGGCTCACTGAGGGATTCAGGACCTTTGTAAAATACACGTAGTGTTTCTCAATAGAGCATGAGGAAAACAAAATCATTTTTATGCTCTCAGTATGGCAGCACTGGGAATTGCAAATAACATATAATGAATAGAAAATAGAATGTACTTCTTCTGACTTAAGCACATTTTATTATAGATTTTGAAGTCTGAAACAGAGAGACATCAGGATCTCCAACCTGGTTTATGTAATGAAACAGTGGTTTGAAATGCCCATATGTAATTACTGGGGTCCACAAGTAATGTGGAAATTCAGTCTTTACTTAATAGTAAGGGTTATATATGAAATGAAGGTTTGCTTTTTGGTTAAGGTAAGGAGTCTTTTAAATAGGATGAGATCCATACAGATCTCTATGCCAGATTAGATCCCATCTCTGACCTTTGCCAAGCTTCTAAGATATATTTGATGACATTTTGTAGTTCTGAATTGCAGGCTGAGTAAACTGCACCTGTGCTGACTATATTTAATCTAATTTGTGCAGAAATTGGCACTTAGGTGCCAAAATGAGCTGTATTTAGGTTTCTAATGAATACTTAATGTCCTCATTTCTACTGTTAACCAAGCTAGTCAAACTAAAGCTGATGAGCTTGTGTCTGCCTTCAGTGCAGGTACACAGATATTGTTTTTATGTTTTAATTCTTGCTGGTTACTCAGTGGGAATAATAGCAGCCCCTTCCCGCACAGGTGATTGTGAAGCTAGGTATATGAGTAGACTGTAGTATAATGGGGGTTTCAGAGGAGTGTTATATAAATGGTTACAGTCTGGGGTGAAATCTTAAGAAAATATCCCTGGATATGTTGCACATCCCTGGAACTGGAAACAGTTTGGAACTGTCACGGTTTGTTGTATTCAAATACTGTATTCAGTCCAGACCTATCTTAAGTAGGAAATTTTGCACTGCTGCCATGTATAAATTTATTTTCTCACATGTGATCCACAAATCAGAGTCTGAAAGTCCTCAGTCATAGCTGGCACTATTAGAAACTGTCTCTTCTCTCTAATTTTCATATTGCAGAAACTCAGCCTGAGGCTTCTTGTGTGCATTTTACTAATCCGACCTATGGCACCAAATGGCGACCATAATCAGAGAGAGCATTCCCAGAATTACAGTATTAATTATAACAATAGCTTTAATTCTTTTCATGTTTAGATCATTTAAAGATGGCTTGCTTCTCTTGTGACTGTAAAAGAATGTTTAAAACCACTTCCCCAGATATTATTGCTCTCTCCCTCCTGCACAAACAGCCCCATCCAAATCCTTATCTGTGACTGTCTTCTGGCTTGGAGAAGGCAATTTGTGTGTAGTACCTTCTGCAGCTGGAGGCAAGGGTTAGTGAAACACATTAAATTTGGGGCCCCTTGGTTTTCTTAATTGTCCTAGAAAACATGGGGTCTTTTCTGCAGGTTTCATGCTAAAAGGGAGTTCACTTGAAATGTCACATTGGAAGCCAAGTCCGGATCATTTTGCACGGATAAAATGATAATCTTACAGATTAATTTAAAGTAATCAATCATTAAAAATAAATAAATAAATAAATAAAATCTATTTATTGCAGTAGAGCCATTTTTTGTTGTTGTTGTTTACTTCTACTGCTAGGGGGGCAAGATTCCCATCCGATGGACATCACCAGAAGCCATTGCATACCGGAAGTTCACATCAGCCAGTGATGCGTGGAGCTATGGGATTGTCCTCTGGGAGGTGATGTCCTATGGAGAGAGGCCGTACTGGGAGATGTCCAACCAGGATGTAAGTATGCTGTTATCTGAGTTATGTTCTCAAACAGAGGATCATACTGTGAAAGTAAGTGAAGCATAATGAAACCAGGTGGCTCTGAGTTTTTGATGCTGACATTGAAAAAGGTGTAGAAATGAAAATTTCTCCATCTCTCAGCCAGGAATAAGTTCCAATGAGTTTAACAAAAAGCTTATATATTTTTAGTCGGGTATTTCGAACTTCTGAAGGAGCATACTAGAGAATATTATCACTGGTGATTTTCTGTAGGAAGATTCAAACAGTTTCACCATGTCATTGCCTTTTACATTCCCTAGCTTATTGTTAGAAAACTCTCCTGAATTTCTGTTGATGTTCTTTGGTTCCATTTCTATAATACTGCATAGAAGCTTTCAGTAAATGTCAAATACGCAAAACGAGTTGCTCTTGAAGCTTGTGAAAAATAGAAATACAGTATTTCTACTAAAAGTTTAGTGAAACCAAAATATTTCTGGAAGTAATTAAAGGGTAAAGTAGAGTGATATTATTAGAAGACTTCAAATGCAGACTTCTTTGCAGCGCTAGTAAACTATCCAAGTCTGTAATCCAAATGATTAATGTATCTCTCCCAGTATTTCAGAAGCATATTTCCCAAGTAAGATTGTTGTAATATCTTTTTTCTTCTTCTTTTTTTTTTTTTTTTTTTTTTTTTTTGTGATTCTTTGTTGTTGTTGCCATAAGAATCCTAGTTTTATTCCATGGTAGATATGAACCAAATCGTCTGATATACAATCACTAATGCACATAGATTTTCCCAAAGGATTGTATTTTTAATGCTAGATTCAAGAATGTCAGTAACATAGTTGGAGGCATACCTTGCTAATGCTATTTCATACTAAATAAGAAAAAAACAGAAGAAAAGTTTTCCTTTCAAATTAGTACCTGTGGAATACAAGTCTGCAGAAAGCTATGTATATCTTTTAATTAGTCATGAAGGCTTTTCAGTTGTTGGTGAAGTTTAATTAATTGTGTTACATAGGCTGATATACTAGTGGGCTGCCTTTCTGTAATAACTGTTCACACGAAAATGAGAAACAGAAATATTAACCTGTTTCTATTGGCTGCTTTAATTATGGACATTTTTATTATCCCTGCTCCAACTCAGATTTTTCCTGGTTTTTTACTAATTGATTCAGGGGGAAAAAAAAAAAAGAAAAAAGCAAGTGAGAGGATAACAAAATATTCCTTTATTGTTTCCTACTTTCAATGTGTTGGTTTTTTACTTATGATATATACAGTAGGACTGATCAATAGGTACTATACGTTGTGAAAAGTTTATATTAGAAAGTGTTAATATTGGGCTAAATTTTGTTTTCTCACATGGTGGTTTTGATTTCATTGTTCTTGAATCTAAACAACTGATAAAAGATTCATAGCAGGAAGCATGGAGTTACCTTGTGGTAAGTTTTTAAAGTAAGTTTTTAAAGTATTTTCTGGCTCTATGAGATCAGTTACAGACTCATTTCTCAACATGACCTTCTACCTACCAGTGCAGTCTCCTATGACAAGGTTGGTTGGTCTTCTGCCATATGCAGCATCCACTGGAGAGTATGGGACACACCTGTTTGTAAGGATGGTCAGACAAGTGACATTCAAGACCTTTTGCATTTTAGCACATTTAAGCAGGCAACTTATTAACTATAGCTTTTACTTATGGTACTAGTTCAATCAAAATGTGAGTTTTGGAAATCCATTTTAGACTCTCACCTTCCTCAAAGTCATATACTGTATCTTAACTCTCCCACAGCCCTTTCTGCATGCCTAATTTACTGCCTGGTTTACTTTGCAGATAAACCAAGAGCATTGCACTGCAAGACAATTAGTGAATAAACACAATTGTTTAAACATTGAATGTCCATGTTAATGTGGTTCACAGAACTGATAAAAACAAATTGATGCAAGTGCCTTCAAGTTCTCAAAAACTTTTATCCTTGTGCAGGTAATTAAGGCTGTTGATGAAGGGTATCGTTTGCCACCTCCTATGGACTGCCCAGCTGCCTTGTATCAGCTGATGCTGGACTGCTGGCAGAAAGACAGAAACAACAGACCCAAGTTTGAGCAGATTGTCAGCATCCTGGATAAGCTGATCCGTAATCCCAGCAGTCTGAAAATAATCACCAATGCAGCAGCAAGGTGACATATTAGATCCTACATTGCATGTGACTGAATGTCTTTGATTTCTTTTTCTTCCATAATTACAATTTGTTTCATTTCTTTACCTACCTCTTCATTTTCTAACCATAAATATTTGCAGTCCTAAAGAGGACAGAGAGCTTTCTGTCTGTCTATTTGGGAGGACTACTTAACGTTATCATTGCTGCCATTTTTATTAATGATGCACTGTTATTCAAATTTTGCAAAGCTAGTATAGTATGGACTGAGCAGAGATTTGAGAGAGAGACAGAGGTGATTTGGTCATTGTGTAATATGTGAGTTTTGGTCATTGTGTAATGTTTGGTCATTGTGTAATATTCCTTTTTTTCTCATCTAACCTTGGGTGTTGCTTTAAATGATTAGTCTTTCATAGGTCACAGCTAGCCATGTTCCTAAGTATCTTTCAGAATCGGATCTAAGCACATAGCATACACTCTTACAGTCTGTGCTGACAAGTTACTTTAATCATATCAATAACCTTTTTGCTTGCAGTAAGACTCATAGTCTTAGAGACGCACTTACATTCACTGTTTGATACATGCCTTACCTAGGAATTATTTCCAACCCATACAGTGTTCCTAATTGCATTAAAAACATTCATTTATAATACAGGTTATTCAACACATTCTGGAACATCTCTATGATGAAATAAGAATTATTGAGAGAAAGTGAAGAGTGTGTTGACATCTAAGATGGATGTGGTGAAATAAGATCTTTGGTTTCACTTAAAGTGAATTGGTTTATATAATGCACAAAACATCATACTTTTGCTTTAGTGATCTGAAGAAATGTGAAATTATTTTTAGCACAAATGCTTATGAAGAATTCTCCATCCACAAAGCAGATTGTCAGGGGGTAATCCATGCTGATTCTTCACATCCAGGTCTCCAAGAGCTGTTTCAGGGCAGGAGTACAGATTTTGCTATGAGGTGAGCTTTGCAAATGAAGATGGCAAATCACTCCTCCCAGACTCCTGCTTCTGGTACAGCCCCCTTCTCCCTGATGCAGTCTAGCAGGAAAGGACAGAGGGAAACAGATAAGGCAGCACAGCTAGGACACAGCTAGGACAGCTAGAGCTGCACTGGTGCTGTGGGCCACTAGGCAAGCTGTGTGGACCTTGCTTTCTTTTTCGTGTATCTGGTGTTGCTCATGTTGCTCGTATGGCTGTCCTGGCCACTGTCTGCTGTCACTCCCAAGGCATCAGAAAGAAAGCAGAAGTGGGAGGAAGAAGAAAGACTTGTTAACTGGCTTTGCTGATAGAAATACTTGAGAGAAGTCTTCTTGCACAGTAATTACATTTCATGATTTAATTGGTGAGCATCTAATGTACATTAAATCAGCATGCTTACCAGAGTGGTTATTTCTGTTAACTGCTGAGTGACTGGTTAGGGAAAAAAAAATAATAAAATAAAGCTTTTTAAAGCATTATCTTCTCCATGAAGATGAAGCAGATTTATTCTAAACATCCTGCAACCCCATTTGGTAAATGGTTGATGCAATCTATTTTATACAGATACACTAAAGTGATCTGCTAGGTTAGAAGAGCAGGGAATCATGACTGTTATATTTTGGTTTGAGGTTTTGGTTGTAGAAAGTGATACCTGTTCCCTGTTTAATGTCCTCCCAGTGAGGCAGATGAACCACAGCAGAGTGGAAAACAGTGTTAGCTGTCATTTCCAGCTTCCACTTCAGAGCAAGTAGAAGCAGATATCCTCTAATGAAGCCCACATTCAGTCTGAGTACTGCAGTGGAGTACTCAGACTGCATTCTTGCTTATCTTAGCAGCTGAGCCCCTCTCCTCCTCTGTAGCACCTCACTCACTGGTGACAGACACTGTGGTGAGACCCTGCTTCAGTCCCTGGGCCAGACCAAGCTCCTAGCCTCTGGGAAGCCACTTGGTGCCATTCAGGGTATATGTGACCCATAATCTTTCCATCTCAGTCTGCATTCTGTGATCCATGCCAATCTCATGTCACTGCCAGCAACCGGGCAGGAACAGGCCTGGCTGCAGGGGACACACAGGGTGAACTGGTTCCCAGGGGATTACATCAGTGCTAATGGCTGCTCTCGATTGTTATTTGAGTCTGTAGTTCTCTTACTGCACCTCTCTCCAGTCCCGCAGTAAGCAATTAATCTAAATTATGGAGGTCCCTCTTCTACCCATGTCTATGCTGCTACTGGTAGAATGGTAGAGCTTTATGCGCAACATATGTTCTTAAGTGTTCAAAATGTATTTTGTCAGGAAATTTGTTTAACTTGATGATGTCCGCTGCAGATGCAAAGCTGGTTTCTTCTTGCATATTTTCAAGTTGGTGCTTAAAACAGTTACAGTGATGTTGTATCCTATTTGAAAGCACATTTCTGGAGGTGCACAGGATATCCCTGCCCTCTGGTATGCAGCTTTTAACTGACTGCACCTGAAGGATGTGCTCAGCTCTATGTCTGATTCCAAGGCCGTATCTCCAGCACATTTTATAGTAATATCTCATAGGAATAGAGGAGAGGAGTCAAAGCCTTCACTTCTGTATTCCCTTTCAGTTTTCTATCCCTTCTGGCCACTCCATGGCATCTAATAATTTCTTGGTACCTTGGGGGAAGTTTTTATCCTTATTGATCGTCTCTTTGCAGACCTTGCTACGTGCTTGTGAACCTTGCTTCGACAAAAGCTTTTTGTAGTCTTCACCGTAGCAACTGTTTCATGATACCTTTCCTCACATTATGTTTTATCTCTAATTCACTCGAGAATTCCTTTCCTATTCCTTGAAAAGTACAGACTGTGGCTGATTGCTTTCATGTCCTTTTAATTAGGTGGCCACCTTGAGTTCTTCTAAACAAGGCCTGCACTGGACACATCAGTGTTTTGTGTCCCTCAGCCTGCCTTGAATTATCCAGCTCTGTAAAGAGCCATAGAAACAGAATGTAGTACACACAGAGTTGCACAAGTCATGCAGTTTCCTAAGGCATAACCACATGATATTTGTATTTGATTTATGTCTTGCTGTTCTTTCTTGTTTTCTAAGCATTATGTTCATTTTTATAACAGAGTCTTTAGGTTGTTTGGATACCTTTAGGGTGGAAGTAAGTTCATAGTTCTTCCAGTTTTGATCAGTTTTATTATTTTTCTTCTTGAGCTTATTATTTTTTCAGTCCACTGTGTATTACTTCACATTTGTGAACATTTCATGCAGATACAAAGCAGATGGAAAGTTTTCCAAGAGACAGAATCACTTCGCTCACCTGCTAACCAGTTATAAAGCTATGATCTACAAGGGATCACGTTTTTATTTATTTATTTGTGTGGGAAAAAAAAACAAAACAAAAAAACATAACAATAAGCTTTTCGGTATCTTTATCTGTTTCAATTTTTTTCACTTATTTTTTCTGGTTTGTTTCAGAAAGAATATTTCCCCTGTATTTACATATTTATAATGGCTGAAGGGTTGCAGTGTAACTGTATGTGAAGCTTAGCCAACCATTTGAAAAAGATATTTAAAACATGATGTTTAAATTAGAATTATATTTAAAGAATTTCTGTGCCCCAAACTGAATTACGTTGTTGGAAGACTGTAACATTTAGGTGTAAGGGTTCTAATACAGGGTTAAGACAGCCCATGTACTGTGGCAGTTTTCTTCTAGCTGCAACAGTGAACGTGGTGCTGCGTACCCTCACATCTGTGATGCAAGTGCAACTGAAGTCTGTTAGTCTTTAGGAGCCTGATAAAACAGGAATAACCAAGTTAGTCCATGGCACTGCCAAGAAATCATTTGAGAAAAAAAAAATTGAAAAACAAAGTTTATATTTTTCAGTAATCCATAGTGCTCTGTATCTGCTTAGAAAAAGAAGAATAATAATAAGCAACCAACAATAAATAATGCACTATTTCTGTTTGCACTTCAGCCTAGTAGATAGGTTTACTTTCATGTATGGTACACATTAGGAGTTCTGTATTTAAAATACGAGTTCTGCTAGTACTGTTGTATCTCAGGCTAAAAAGAAAAATACAAGAAAGCTTGCTATTTTCAGAAATAGCATAGTTGAAATTCTTTTAATATAGTCCAGGAAATGTAAGGGGTCAGGGTCAGCTGGTCTTCCTGATAAAAACCCAAAACTGTTGGAAAATGTGCACGAATAATTCCTCATATATCCTTTCATGTGTTAACAAGTTGTTTACGTCCCTACCCTGATTTTCTTGAATTTGAAATCTTGCTTGAGTTATTAACTGGAGTAATTTCCCTGGGCAGTTTTTGGCCTACTTGTTATTTGTGAGTAGTTGATTGCAAGATTGGCTTTGTTGGCCCTCGTTGTGGTGTTCTTGCTGAGACAAAGTGTAATGTTCGCTCTCAGTCAACCAGAGGCATCATTTGCAGTTAAAAATTTGAGGTTTGTTTTTCACAGAGCTTGGTTCCACTTAAAATCTGATGATTCTGTGGAAAGGCTCCGCTATGCTAGCTTGACAGGTTCTTTGTGAAAATTGAACTCCCTTGGAACAGCAAACAGGTCAAAACAAAAATTTAGTCGATTTGCGTTGGCTGAACTTTTTGTTTAAACGTTCCCTTTTCTGCCATTCAGGTCAGATGGTTTCAGATGCTTGAAATGCATCTCTGACCTGCAGTAATACTGGCAGCTTGCTTCTTCCCTTTAGGAACGTTCAGTCTGAAGGAAGAAGCTGTCGGTTTTGCTTGGACCATTTCAGGGAGGGTTTAGCCTCTGTGCTTGTCCAGGTGTAACCAACAGGGTCTGGGCAAATGCTGTATAACAACATCCAGCCCACACGTGAATTTTTAGCTCCACTCAAAAGACAGCAGCAATATAAGCTCTGACCTAAAAAGGAGACTGTCTGCTCTGAAAGAATCCAAACAGTGTAACCCCAGTGTGCTAGCTCTCTTTCAAGTGACTGTTAAACAGCAAACACAGAATTTATGGATCGGGGAAACTTCACCAATCACACAGAAAAACAACAGATTCTGGTAAACAGTACTTGCTGATGTCTAATCACAATTCAAGTTGTGTGTGGAATTCAGGCATTAAACTGAAGACACTTTCAGGAACTTCAGTGAATTAGCATGATAGAGAAAGAGAAACTATTTTCACCTGACTTTTTTTTTTCTTAGTCATTAATATCATGCCTGAGGTAGACATAAATGAACCACTGTTCCTTCAGAATTAAAAACTGTGAGGACTCACTGTTAAGATATACAGAAAAACATCTATTTGCACTTTCACACTTCTAACTTAACAGTACTGATGAAACTCAGACACGAGTTCACAGTAGACTGAGTTACGTAGTTAGAATTTAAATGTGGATGGATCAGAGTGGGTCTGTATTTTGAGCATTTGCTGTCAACTGTGCTTCTGTGGAGTTTTCTTCTGTGGTTCTCAGCTTGATGCAATAGGTTTACAACGCGAAGCTCTCGTTAGTGTTAATGGCAGTACTGCACTGGAAGTGCTGGAGAAAGGAACCGCACGAAGCCACGGCCTGACCCGATGAGTGCGGTGGAGGATGTCTGTCAAAATTCACACTGCAGCCAAATGGGAGATACAAGGGCAAGTCATATAAAGCAAATGGTAGATACGAAGAGCCAGAAAAGCATTTTAAAAGCTCTCTAAGGCATTTTTCTCTTCATCTATTAAAGAGCCCATAGACTGTCCGAACAATAATGACTGGTTAAGGGTCCTGTATGAATACCAGGAAATGGCCATGGGATATTACTTCTTCTGCTTAAAAGCACAGTTTAGGCTGTATTATGAGAAAGATGTCTCGGTAATACACTGGTATTTTTTGCCTTCACTGTCTTCACTGATTTTGGTGAGGAAAAGGTGAAATGGGGAGCGCTGATACATACAGGCTTCAGATTTATTACCCTCTCCAGATGCTGAAAAGATGGAAGCCCCTTAAAACCATTTTTCTGGTTTTCTGGTTTTGTCTGCCCCTGGTCTGAGGGGCAGACAAAGGACCATGAGAGATTGGAGGGCTGACATGTGGGGAAGCTGAAATTTTATGTCCTGCTTATCCTAGAGGAAGCTGTGGCAGCTTTTTTGCCAGTGGACAATATGGAGCTAGAAAATAATTCCTGTGTGACATGTAGAGAGATGCATCATTTTGCTACAAGCCAGCAGGCTAACAGCATTCTCTTCCCCAATGATTATTTGTATTACCCCTCTTTATTCCTTCATCTCTCCTTTGACTTCAAAGAAGAGTCACAACCTGCTTACTGTCAGACTGTGCAAATGTGATTGGGTAAAGCAAATTATTTTAGGGTCTAAGTTGCAATTTTTGCTAAGAGTACTTCAAAAACGTGTATGAAGTGGTAGGGCTGAACTCCAAGGATTCTTACCTTTAAGGTCCAGGGACAACCAAGTAAATACAAGGTCTCTACTTCTTCTCGGTATGTCACTTATTTACTAATCTCCTGTTGTCACACTAGCATACCTACAATTCTGTTTGCTGTAGAAGATAAAATTACAGTCTGCTTTGTGTGCTAGTAGTTCTTTGTTGGTTTTTTGTTTGTTTTTTGCTCTTGTTATTGAAATATTGAAATGTCCTTGTTAGACCAGAATTCTGCATTTCAGCTTACCGTAATTATAAAGAACATGGCTTTTGTATTTAAACCAGGCCTGATTCCCTCCCAGGGAGCAATTTCACTTTACAAAGTCAGTTTATAATTAACTAAAGTTTGCCATGGAAAATTACTTTGTTTTCTACATACTTCCCACTTTAAATGAATCTGACTGTGGAAGAGGAAGTCCAGATTTAAAAACTATAGGTTGGTTATGGTGTTTGGAGGAAGTAACAGGAAGAGATAGGCTACTGCAAGAGAAAGTCTAGGATCCTATGTGCAGATCTCCAGTCTCCATTTGCAGAGTGCCACCTTTTGTGCAGAAGTCATTGGTCATTTGATTTTTATTTATCTTGGTTCCTGAAGTTTTCAAGGATCCTTTTCTCACCAGACAACAGCTGAGCAGAGACAAGGTAATCATGCTAGGTCAGGAGGGTTTCTAAGGTGGTTTTCTGCAGTCTTTGTCATTGTTACATGGTGCAACAAACATTTCCTCATGTTGTAACAAAAACCTGTACTGATGATAACAAACTGTAGCTCTCCTTGGTGCAGCCGATGACTCAAAGTTTAATTCCAACTGCTTACATAATGGGCACATCCAGAGAATGCTTTCAGCAGCAGGGCATTTTGTAACTGGCATCTCACTGTTAAATTTGTCTCTCTAACCTGTCTGACTGACTTTTGCCAGGGGTATCACATGTGAGCAAATACAGCTCTATAGACAGGCATGCAGTCAAGATGGACAAGATAGAAAGTCTTCCTATCTTGTTCTGTTGAAAGATAATGCAATGGGGTATCACAGTTGGTCAAAGAAACAAAATAAAAAGATTTTTTATTATTATTATTTTTTTTCAAAGAGGGAGGAATTAAAAAACAAGACAGAGGGAAATGTTCTATTTCACTTCCCCTGAGCAAACATGTAATTTCCATGATTTCTTTTTAATGACTCTCTTCTGAAGCTGGTAGGTACTGATTTATGAAAAGCTGTAAAAGATCAGGTGGAACCCTGCAGGACGTCGTTTACAGCTGCACGGATTGCAACCCATCTAATTTGTCTGCTAAAGTGTGAGCTCATGGCGCACATCACCCAGCCCATAAATTTCATGTTCAGACCTTCTGTCTAGGGGCTGGGTCAGGGGGGAAAAAAACGTCAATGCATGCAGATGCTCTGAAAGCCCAGCTTTCCCTTGGTGCATGCAAGGAGACAACACACAGGCTCTTTGCTATGAGACAAATTCCAGTTCATTGATAAACTGTCCAGATGTCCTCTCTGAGGAGGAAAGTAACTAATTTTGGTTTGGAATCGTACAAGGAGAAAAATGATACTTTACAGTGCTGGTTATTCTGAGGTCACTTACATTAAAATTAGGTCATATTTTTTTGTCCTGATGATACTTTGATCCAAGTAATAAACATAAAAGCTCTTCCAGGCGACTCTAATTCCTAATCCTAGAGAACTGTTCTATCTCAGCTTGTTTATGCTTTTTTTTTTTTTTTTTTTTTCATTACTGATTCTTGAATCAGTCTTTATTGTAATAGATTGAAGTTGAAAAGATGTACTAGGCTGGAAAAAAAATCTCCGTGTTTCATCATTAGGTACACTTCATAAATACTCTTAATAAATGTCTTGGGATACCAGACACTATACCCAGAAAACTATAAATAAAAAATATTGGCTCTTTGCGGGACAAACAGTAGTTGAGGCTGTACAGCTACTGGATAAAAATATCTCAGGCTTGATTTTCCCACCTGGGCCTTAATCTGGGTTCTGTTTCAACCAGAGCAGGCTTCTGGTGTCTTCTGTCACCATGTCTCTTCCCAGTGGGAATGAAGTCTGCATCTGAAGTCACTGGTACCTCCAGTGTCCCTTGCAGAGGCAGCAGAACATGTCCTGACTGGGATCCAGACAAAAGAAAGCAAACAACAGTGCTTGAGCAGCTGCATCCCTGCCCTGAGACCTGCAGAAGTGTATGACAAGTTGTGATTTGCAAGTTAAGAATTTCAAGCACCTGATAAGCTCTTCAGGTGTGTCCTCTCATCCCAGAATGGAAGAAATGATTAAAATCATTTCCTGGTCGTGAAAGAAGTCAGCCGATTGATAAGGATTGGCATAATGTCAAGAATAAAGGTGCTGTTTTATATGTAGCCAATTTCAATAACTGCTGTATTGCAAAGCTGCACTGTTTTTTTTCTTCTCTGAGAGAGTGGTCAGGCACTGGAATGGGCTGCCCAGGGAGGTGGTGGAGTCACTGTCCCTGAAGGTGTTCAAGAAATGTTAGATGTACTGAGCGACATGGTTTAGTAGGAATATTGGTGATAGGAGGAAAAATTGTAGAAATAGAGTCGATTAATAACATCTGACTAATTGAGTAAGCCACTATTGCCCAATTAGCACTGGGAGAGAAAAGCAATTGGAGTTAGTGAGGTGTCTTGTAGAAATTGTGTTTCAGGGGCTTCCTGCATGACCAGGAAGAGAGCAGGTCAGTAAGGACTGATTGATTGCAGAGGACAAGAGCTGGGTGGTGAGTGCTGTGTTCCTGGAAGGACTTTTTCAGAGTGGACAGATCCTCTGCTTGGAAATGCATTTGTTTATCTGTGGATTGCAACAAGTGGTTTGGAAAACTAGCTGATTTTAAACCTTGATGCCTTCAAAGAAGAAGTCATCGTATACTCTCAAAACTGTGAAAACAGGATTCCTCCTAGCAGACAGAAAAAAAAATTCTGGATCAATTTAGGAGCAACTCTTGCACCGTATACAATATCCAACTTTCAGATTCAACTACCATAATTCTTCCTTAATGGCTTAAGTGGGCAAGGGAACATGGAGATGAGTTTTGTGTTTGATTCCTTGATTTGATTTTGTTTCAGACTGATTTTTTAGTTGTTTTCCAAGTAATGAATGCGGAAGCAAATCAGTTCAGTTCAGCATTCTTCATAAGCTCCAACCTCGTTTCAAAGGCAGGAGATGATTCAATTCACACTTTCAGATTATTTATATGATATTCTTATGCAAGTTTCAGCTTTAAGATGAGCATGATCTCAAATTGCAAACTGCAGAATACAAGTTTCATGTGGTTGCATTTGTCTCGCAATTCACTTACATCTGATTTTTAGAGTTGATGCCATTTGTATGCCACTAAGTGTCTTATTTTATATGCCTCTACCTTTTTAGCACCACCTAGGAGTTTTTGGAGGTCTGCAATACTATGAACATTTGATATGTGTAACTTCTGCCAGAATGCTGAACTTGATGTTTAGAGTGTGCATCGTTGTAGTGACTAGTATGTGAATCACATACTGTGATTGTGTGTTTGTGACTAGGTGAATCACATAAATATAATCTAAATTAGGCTTGTCTTTGCTAATACTTTAACACATTAAATTGTAGTACAATATTGTACTCCATGAATTTGTGATGCATCAGTGATGTGAAACTAGGGTTTGAGAAGCTGGACCTCTTAAGCAAGGTGCCTGCATAGTGTTTGTCAAAGCTGTCAGTGTGAATACATTTGGCCTCAGTGGCGGATAAATTCTACAGATGAGCAAAAACCTGCATGTAGCCTGGGAGCTCCTACTCATGCGAATGATAACTTTAGACACAAAATGAATCTGTATTCATGTCTGATCCACAACTTTCACCATATTCTTCTTCATTTCAGGCCATCAAATCTTCTCCTGGACCAAAGTAACATTGACATTTCAGCATTCCGCACGACAGGTGATTGGCTCAATGGTTTTCGAACAGGACAGTGCAAAGGCATTTTCACGGGTGTGGAGTACAGTTCCTGTGATACAATAGCCAAGATTTCCACCGAGTAAGTTGAAATAACCACAGCCTTTCATCACTAGGTAGAGCTGGGTATTCACATTTTAGCATAAGGGTAGCATTTTAATATTCAGCTTCTTTTTCTTTTTCTTTTTCTTTTTCTTTTTCTTTTTCTTTTTCTTTTTCTTTTTCTTTTTCTTT
>JAPSGF010000016.1:10743302-10779384 GCA_035772895.1 Perdix hodgsoniae
TTCTCTTTCTCTTTCTCTTTCTCTTTCTCTTTCTCTTTCTCTTTCTCTTTCTCTTTCTCTTTCTCTTTTTCTTTTTCTTTTTCTTTTTCTTTTTCTTTCTTTCTTTTTTTTTTTTTTTTTTTAAGCTGAAATAATATAATGCTTAATGGGGAAAAAAAAAAGAAGTAGATTACTATAATAGTTGTAATACATATGAAGGAAACCTGAAACCTGATCCATAACTCTTTCTTACTAATGTCGAGGAAATTTAGATTTCTTCAGGTATAGCAGCACTGTGCATACTTTGTTATAAGAGCATTTGTTACCTTCAGTCAGTCACACTTTAGTAGTTGTTTTGCAGTTGTTTATAATCTGCCTTTATCTGTGGTTTCCCCACAGCTGTCATGTGTGCCAATCTTTTCCTTTTTTACCCATCCCATATTCCATCAACCCAGATGCCAAAGAGCAAGTACTATGTAGCTGCTTTTCTCCGATATGCTAATAATGGTTACGTGGGTTGACAGTACAGGACAAGGGGTAATGGTTTCAAACTAAGAGAGGGGGGGGGTTAGGTTAGGAGGTTTAGGAGGAAATTCTTCACTCAGAAGATGGTGACGCACTGGAACAGGTTGCCCAAGGAGGCTGTGGATGCCCCATCCCTGGAGGCATTCAAGGCCAGGCTGGATGGGGCTCTGGGCAGCCTGGTCTAGTTGGTGACCCTGAACACATCATGGGGGTTTAAACTAGATGAACTTTAAGGTCCTTTTCAACCTAGGCCATTCTATGGTTCTGTGATTTTATAAATAATTATTTAGGGGGCAAACTCCCTCCTGCCTTCCATTTTGACTTTTAATCATTCTAAGCTTGAAAGTTTAAAACTCAAAAGTGCATACATTAAAATGTAGCGTGACAAGGAAGAATATGGTGGTGTTCTCTTTGCACCTGAAAAGGTATCAAGTACAATTATGAACTTACTGTACAGGAAAATCTTGATGCCCCATCGGGCTCACTGGATACAAGACCAGTTATGAAGAAGTATCCAACAGCTGCAGGGCTGATAATTAAACACATCAATGCTGTTAATTAGTGTATTATTGCAGCTATAAAAAGGCTGATAATGGGTTTTTATGACAATTACCCTTTGGGGACAGTGCAGAAATCCTCCAGGAATGCCCAGTTTCCTGTGAGCAACTGTTTAATGAGCCCTTGGCAAGCACTAAACTGTTTCTATATTGCACAATGAACAAAGAGAATGAGCTGCCTGAAGAAATAAGGAGTGATAACAGCAGTAGACACAGGAAGCTTAGACATGGTGCTTATTCTGAGGATGAGACAACTGTTCAGAAGGCTTGGCACATAAAGTCAAAATGTCCACTGGTCAGGAAGAGTAATCATGTTGATAGGGGGATTGTAGAGGGGCTTAAGATTGCAGCTGGCCCAGAAGTAGCCCCCTGTGTGTACACCACTGGCAAACACTACTTCATTGTCCATTCTTGCAGGTATGCAAACACAGCAGGGCTAAATGAGATTTTACATTTTTTTACAGCCTCCTGCTGTCTTCAAACAATGGCTCTCAGTATTCTTCATACCAGGATTTGTGTTTCAACAGCATTTCTGTACTTGGAGGCTCATCCAGTGCATCAGTATAAGATGAGCGAGTTGATTGCTCTCTGCTCACGTCAGCTCTAGGAAGCACAGAGGCAGGATGCTGACTCACCTGGTTTATATTCTCTTTTTTCCAGTGACATGAAGAAAATTGGTGTTACAGTTGTGGGGCCTCAAAAGAAGATTGTTAGCAGTATCAAAACTCTAGAAACTCACACGAAGAACAGCCCTGTTCCTGTGTAAGGTACCAAAATGATGTTGCTGAGGACAGAAAAAAGAAAAGTCGCATCAAAGAGCAAAAGCGATGGCTGATAAACGGCACAGTTTAAAGGAGTTCTTTGCAGCAGTTTTGGAAACGTAATGGTTGAAATTTCAAACCCACTGAGACACTCAAATACTGAGTATAAATGCCTTAAAAATAGGAGTGAACTTGTTTTCTATCTGTTAATCCTGAAGGGTGGGTGCTCTTAACTGACTGTTAATGCAGATAGTAAATTTCAAAAGAAAAAAAAAAATGTAAAAAATCCTTCCAAGTAAAAAACAGTGATACTAAAACCTAGAGCCATTTGAATATTAAGTGACTGAATAACATGAAAAACCCAAGGACATAAAAGCTGTGTATTTGATCTATACAGCAAACAAGAAGAAAGAAAGACTTACAGTATTTTTATACAGAAGAGATCTGTAACAGGTATTTTATTTCTTTAAAAGCAAGGAAAATAGAGGACTATACCTCACGATCTGTCTGGCCATATTTACTATAATGTCATTGTAACATGCTATTTGAACTTCAGAAAGAAATACAGAAATAAAATTTGTAGTGACTGAGTTAGTTGGCAAAAGATTTTCACCATTATGTTAGCTTCCCTAATTGTGTTCATTTAAATAGAAAAAAAGTCTTAAAAGACTTATTTATTTCCTTTCTTGTTTGTTTTCTTTCTTTTTTTTTTTTTTTGCCATTATTGTTTATATTTATGCTTAAATACCTTAACCTGGCTGCATTATTGACAAGTGCCAAATGTTATCAAAACTTCATTGGTTTAACCTGACAAATTATGTGAGGATTGATTACTTGATTATTTTACACTCACAACATCATATACAAAGTACAGAAGGAAAGAAAGGTGGTCTTTTTCATAGCTCCGACCCTAGGCAAAGCATCAGGACTTGCTGAGATTTCTTTCCTTTGCAGTGAGTGATATTTTAATCTGGGCTTAAATTCTGGCAGAATTGAACGCCCATTGATCTCCAGATGAGTACCTGGCCTGGCCAACCATATATATTTCCTTTGCTTCCCAAAGGCCTGATTTCATGTCACAAAGGTCTGCTGTCTTCAGATGCTGTTCAGGTGGGAGAATTACCTAGCAATTGTAAGAGTGTATCCTGCATGATCTGAGAGTGCTTTTGAGCTTGCTGAGGAATTATGCATTTCTGTCTTCCATCTCATGGGCTCTGCTCCCAGTGCTGGTAACTGGGGGTTGTACTACCATGTAGGCAGCCAAGGATAGTTGAAGAAGATGATTTAAGCTTCTGCAGTAGGAGTTTGGCTTGTCATTTTGCCTAATTTTGATCCAGAAGACCTCTGTCCAGATGCTGTGATTCTTCAGGAGTCTTGCTTTTTGGTTCAGGTTCCATGGGCACCGGTGTTTGCCACTCCACATGGCTGGAGCCACCTCAGTCCTGACAGGGCTGATAATTAGTTGTGTGGCAATGTGAGAGTCCAGGAAACACAGCACTTGCAAGGGTGTGCTTTGGTAGATGTCCCGGGGTAACCAAAACCACCAGGCTCCATCCAAAAGGTATTTAGGAATGGTTCTTCCTTCTGCAAGGTGAGTTGAGGTAAAGCCAGCTGTACTGTTTTAGAAGATAATAAGCTGTGCTTGGTCCCTCGAAAGAAATCAGAAGGGAGCCTATTTTTAGGAGACCATTCACATTTTTCAGTAGAAAAAGAAACGTAAAGGAGGAGATTTGAGTCTTCCTACATCTTCAGCATCTTCCCACTAGTGAGCTGTTAAACTCCTGACTATGTTAGTCCTGGTCCTGAACAGACACAGCTCTTTCCTCTGAAAATGAGGGGTTTAAGTTGCTGTGAGGCATTTCTAGTGCTGCATACAGACCAGTTTCTTCGTGCCCCCCTGGATTTCCAACTTGCCATTTTTAAACTTAAAGCTGATTCTAATGAGTAACAGTGAGTCATCAGCAGTCCAAGACTGTAGGCAAGGCAGTTGGGTGCATAACATGTCACCTTCTGCTGTGCAGTCAATTTTGTTGTCCTTTCTTTCTAGTATTGGTCTGGTTTTTGAAGCTCCTTGTAGCACAGGGCACATAAATATGGGGAAAAAAAAATCAGTTCCTGGGATTTGTGTGGCTCAATCAGCTTCCAAATTGTTTTTATTGGGTCCAAGACTTTTCAGATACGGAGCAACAGCATTTATTACACATTAATAAATAGATGCAGAGTAGGGGTAATGACATGCTGTAAAGGATTGTATTTGAAATGCACTCATGGGATGAGAATGTCTTCTGAAAGAAAAAGTGGAGGAGTTTTAAAGTAAGTCGAAATAAAAAATGAGAAGTGGAAGAAAAAATGAAAAGGAAGCACTTATGATGCAAAAACACTTCTTATGTACTACAGTCTATTGTGAAATACAGCATGCTAAATACAAAAGTATTTTGTATAACTGTATTTTCAGTTGCTTAGTTCATCCACAGTCTTTTATTTGCTCAGTTTGAGATTCCTCTGTCAGACACTGTTGGTGAATTTAAAAGTTCACCAAAATCCATTTGCAGAGAATGTGTGTGGGGACAGCATTTTGCAACATGTTCCTCCTGATGTTTTTCTTCAGCTTCATTCTGGACAGTAGGGGTGAGTGGGCTGAGGTGGGGGGAATAGATCTCAAAATGCTCCTGAAAACACAGAGCTGGTTCATAGAGTTTTAGATTACAAGAAAAAACTTTGCACCAACCACTCTCAATCTTCCCATAGTACCATGTCATGTTCCTTGCCCACTGTTTGAGCATGCTCAGCATAAGAAATTAAATCTTACTGATGCTTGAGAAAAAAAGAAACTCAATTTTGCTTTTCTTTGCTATGAGGAGTATAGTGTTTTAAACTACACTTAGATTTTTTCTCCCTGTCAAATGTTGATTTGTACTGTAAGTGGCCTCTTTTGCAAGCATCCTATACTCCCTATCCCCATGTACATATGTATACATAGCAGTGTACAATTCTTCATTGTGGAGTAGAGATACTAGAATTTGTGTGGCCATCTTCCTGTACAGGACTTGCATTCATTATTGACATCAAGCAAAATGCAACAGATCATAAAATGTCGTACCATATTATTGGGTTTGTATCTTTAAATATAGTTTCCATATTATTTATTTCTGTTAACATATCTAGTTTTGTGCTGTTACTTAGCGTTCAATAAGCAATGTATAGATGTGATTTGATTGGCAATATGTATTTACTTTAACTTGTATTTCAAAGCATTACTTACTCATTTAGTTTATATATTGTGCAATTGTAGATGGCCTCTTACTAATGTAAAATGATTTGTAGTGGAAACATTTATATTTTTATAATAAACATAATGAAAGTATTTTTTACATACTGGAATACTGAGGTGATTGCTTGGAAGACAAAGTAAATTTATTTGATTAGAAAAGTGTGATAAAATTGTAATTAAATATGGATAAATTCTGAGTGTTAAAGCATGGGTTCGGAGTGAAAGCTAGATATTGCCTATATTATCTGTTAAAAGAAACAAGTAGTGCAGGCTCTAAAAAGACAGACAAGCATTTGTGCTAAACTGTCTTACATAAGTCAAAGACTTTACTTTCTCCATGGATACAGGGAAACATCGTCTACTACAGCCTGCCTATGGGATACTGAAAAAGTTGTCATTTATTTTAGTTGTGTCAACTATTTCCAAACTTCTGCATTTTTTCTTCCCTTGCCAGTGGACCTCTTTTCATCTTATAACTATGTCGAATCCAGTATAAGATGTAATTTTCAACAAAATAAAAAGCCCACCACTTACAGTAGTTTAACCCCATGATCATTTCTTGCCTCTGAGTATCTGTGTTAGATAATATTTTGCTTCTGTTTTGTTGTGTCCCTACCAAGTTGTTTCTCCATGATTCACTGAAATGCAATGTCTTTGAAAATGCCGACATATACAATTTAGCTTTGCATCTCAGGAATTATCTGTCCAGAAAAACACAGTTGGTATGAATGTTCACCAAAACCAGTTAAAACTACTTGAGGAGTAAAGTTATAGGCCTTTCTGTACCAGGAATGATTTTGCATGTTTTTGTTTATTATCGTGCTTGCCAGGACAAAACACTGTCCTGGAGTGTATAAGTTTTGTCTTGGTATCTTCAGTAGGAGTGCAAATCACTAAAAGCAGCTACCCAAAATATACAGGCAAAAATTTGACTTAACTTTAAACAGCCAGCTTTTCTTCTGAATGCCAGTATGCCTCATGCTATGCTGCAGTGGGTACATACACTGTCATTTTAAATGAGGGAATTTCAATGAATGACTTGAAGGACAGGGATGCAGCTCTGTCTCATCTATGCTACGTACAAACTGTTTGCATCGCAAATAGGTCTCACTTCAGCAATTGTTTTAGGTTGACGTGTGTCTATCCCTTTAGCATGATCTGGTACATTGTGTTTGCATTATATCCCAAAGGGCACAGTGGATATTAATGCTTACATAACAGTTGCATTTATTGTAAAATTGTATTTATGACTGCAGCCAGTTCTGAAACATTCAACTGAATGGCACAGAGCAAGAAAATGTGTTGCAGCCCACAGCCGTGTCACTGCTCAAATCTGGATGTGTAAATTGCTGATAATCAGTTCCATAAACATAGATACACTTTTTTTTTTTTTTTTTTTTTTTTATAAAGAAAATTTTTTTTTTTTTTTTCCTTTAAATAAAAATAGATTTTTTTTTTTTTTTTTTTTTTTGGAATGTCAAAGTGACTTTTTTTCCACTTAGCATTCCTTTTTAAGGATGATGTCCAGATGTAGTTATCTAAACCTGTAAAAGCCTAAGCAGTGCCAAGTGAAATCAGACAATTACTTCTGCTGTCTTACATATACCGCTCCTGTTAATGTAAATATCCACACTTCCCTTCATTTTCTGAGCCTCTGTAATTCCTCAGATCATTTCCAAGCCACCACTGCCTGATCAGCAATTCCCCATTTGTACGTGTGGTCTCAGATCTTTTTCAGTCTTCAGTCCAATTCTTTGTGTAATTTTAAATGAATTTTAATCTCATAATGTAAAAATATTTCTCTTTGAAATAATGTTCTCAGCCTTATTTCATGCGCATATTGTATAACCAGGCACATACTTATCATACTGGTTACTAATGCAAACTGTGAACAGCACGAAACACGAAGAACAGCCTTTTCTTGGCTTCTTTGTTAGACTTTTCAGATGACCGGGAAAGCTCTGATAAATGATAAGTACTCAGTAAGTAAGATTTTTCAGCTCACTATGCATTCACATTACAGCGATTTCATAATAGCCCATATTTCCCCAGTTAGCTCATAAGAATGTCATGTGAGACAGCACCAGAAGTCTTACTAAAGACAAGATAAATCACATCTACTAGTTTTTAGATTATCCTGTCACAGAAATAAATTAGGTTGGTTTGACATGATTTGTTTATTCTTGACAAATCTGAGTTGGTTTCTTAAGACCTTGTAATTCTGCAGCTGCGTAGAAATGTATCGTGTGATATCTTTCTGGATATTGAGGCTAGCATACCTAGTCTTTAATTGCCTAGCTCTTCTTCTCTTCCCTTTTTAAATGTCATCGTGGTCTTTGCTCCTCTGCAGTCAGCTGAAATCCCATCTTTCCTTATGAAGTTCAACATGACTTTTCCAAGAGTACAGGCAGTGGTTACCCTTGGATTAGTTCTTCGAGTTCACTATAGTAAATCACACAGATTCTGAAAACTCAAAAGCATCATTCTGACTTGGAGAACTTCTAATTCTAAAATAAAAGTAAAATACGTATTGGCAAATATTTTTACTGCATGCCCAGGATTTCAACTTCTGACTTGAACTTTTGCAAGCAAGCAAGCAAGCCGGCAACATAGATTCACTATTAAAGAAACATAGTAACTTCTGATTGGCTAGCAAATTTCTTTATTTGTTTATAATTAGACTGAACAATTGTAGTAAATCACTGCTATATGATTTTGAGGCTAGATGATAAAGTCAAGGATCCTATAAGTGTAATTAAAATCTACCCTCTGGGATCATTAGAAATCTGTCAATTTATTCTGCTGCTGTAAACATAGAGGGGGAAATATCCTTTATCTCTACTTCACTTGCACCCAGTTTATCCTAATATTATTAGAAAATTTCATTTCTAAATCTCTTTAGTAAAGTGGCCCACTTGAGTTTACCCACCATGGGTTTGTAATTAATACTCTTTCAAAAGTACACGTGTGCAAATGAGAATTTTGTGAATCGTGATTATTATTTGGGGAAATAGAAAAGCAGATTTTAAGCTTGTATGTGAGCTGATTCATCACTAAACCATGAAACATACCTGAAATTACTGTTTCAGCAGTGATAAAGTGGGTCTTGGTGTAAAGCGCCAGACATGAGATCTGAGGCACCCACAAATGTCATCATCTTATGCATGTAAAGTCCTTGTAGGTCACTCCTCTAATAAATACTACATTATTCCCAGAAGAAACTTTGTGGTACATTGAGACTGCCTCTCCACTGTGAAAATTCTTGTGCCACTGGCCTACTCAGCAACCTTGCCTGAAGTGAAAGCACTGCATCTTTAGCAGTCCAGCCAAAACAGCATCCATCTTGGCAGCATCACGGTCTTCACCCCAAAACATTGCACCCACCCTAGGCCAGCTCACCTCATAAGGCTGAATTTCTCCTCCTGGCACAAAGCTCACAAGGATGGGAACTGAGTATTTAATCTCACTGCATTCATGTGAGCTTGAAGTATAATGTAATTTTAAGGCCCTGAGATGAAGCCAGGAAAAACATATATATGTTAAAAGCAATTAGTTTGAATTAAAAAATTAAAAAAAGAAAATGGAAGACTGGACCTTAGTGCAGCACCCTTGCCAAGGATTTGAATAAGCAGCTCTGAGGCCAATTTTCCTGTCTCCGTGTTCACAGCAGGAGTGAGTCCTTGGGTGTAGTTTCCAGCTTGAAGTGATTTCACAGGGTGGTTGCTCCCTTAATGTAGTCCTTTCATTACACTCAGATCTCCCATCTTCCCTCAGTTCAGCAGCCCAAATATAGGCTTGATCCATAAATGTTTTGCATTTTGCCAAAGGACTCCTTTCTCCTACAGACTTTTGTTGGTGCCCCCATCCCCTGATATTGCCACCAAGCATGTCCCAAACCTACAGGTGGATGGCTTACACCCATCATGGCTTGCAGCCCAACCAGCCAGGGTACCCAAAAATCAGGCTTGGGGATGACCAAATGAGTATTTCAGCAATTTGCCCTGATAGTTGCGTGCCTTGCTGTGCTTTCCATTCCTGATCTCTTGCCATGCAAGTTTGACTGTGTGGATTCCCACCAGACATTTAAATGTGTGTGTAATGTTTTCCTCATAAATCATGTTCAGTGTAGACATTTCTTCACAAGTTGGATTTTGAGTGGTAGAATAATAATTTTAGCCAGAAAATGGTATCATTTTAATAGGAACAGATGATGCTTTGGAAAATTACAAAAATAAATAAAAAAGTCCAGGTTACTGGGAAGTGTAGTGCCTTTCAAATTTAAACACTGAATAGGCGTCACACCTGCACAGAGGTGAGTGAAAAAGGTTCTTTGTTGTTCTCCCTATCTCTTGTTTTGTCTCAAGGTTGCTTTTTGCATGACTAGCTGGATATTCGCTAGCAGGTTTGATCACTGAGAAAGCATGCAGCCTCCCCTCAGGCTGGCTGTCAGCTAATTAACACTAATGATTCCCCGCTTTTAGCATTCCACTTTAAAGTTGCATCACCTTTTATTATTTTACTTTTTTAAATCTCTTTCCTTCACTCTCATAAAGTTTTTGTTTGGGGCTTTAGTGGAGGACTAATCCACAATCCCCAATTGTATATACTTTTTTAATAGTTATGCCTCATTAACTGAGTTAATACTTGCCTAATTGTAGTAGCAAAGCAATAAAATCCAACCCCTACAAAAATGTGATACTGTAACTTCCTTTCCCCTAACTGATGGTGCACTGGGCTACCTGCCAGGGAAGCCAAATGGAAATAGGAAAGAATATGAACAAATAAATTCTCTTTCTGAGGTTTAGATGTAAATGTTTCATTGGTTGCTTTTTTCGTCTTCTGTCATTGCTTGGTTCATTTTTCTTTGCCTTTGTTCCCCTTCCATTCTGTCATTGTCCGTGTGAATTTTGGAGAAGAAAAGGAGCTGACTCATGGAGGAATTACTTTTTTTTTTTAAAACTCTTTTTTGCCTCTTTTTCACCTGTAAGCTATTCACTTCATATAGGTTCCATATTCTGTTATAAAAGCAAATATAACAAAGACACCAAGAACAATCACATGAGCACCTTCTCCCCATGAGCTATATAGAGGACCATAGCAAAGTCAAAGTAGCTTATTCCTTGTAAGACAGTTTTATTATATTCCTGGTGCTTATGCATGCCAGGAAAGTGACCACAGAAGGAAGGCAACCTGGAGCACAGAGCTGAAGAAATCACAGAGCTTTGCTAGTCTTCACATACAAAAGTACAGCTTATTATCACCCTTCTCCTGTAGTTTATATCTTATATATTGCCTGCCATACAATCATCAGTTAAAAAAAAAGTGGGTGGGTTGTTTGTTTTTATTGCATGCACATGCTACCTGTGCCTTATTAGTGCTTAATAAGATAAAGCTGCTACACTGAATGGGGTCTTAAGTCTATGATAAGTAGCCTGGGCTCTGTTAACTCAGCTGTGCTCTTTAGGCCATAAGGAATATGAATATTAGGGATGTGAGTGGCTTTTTTAGTTCAATTTCTTTGTGTGATCTGATGCTCTTTTTTTGTTGTTTTTTTTTTTTTTTGGAGAATTTCTGTTGTTGTTTTAGGGTTTTTGTTGTTGTTGTTTGTTTTTGGAAAAGTCTGCCAAAAAAAGAGTATGCAAAAGTAAGCAAAAAAAAAAAAACCCAAACAAACAAACAAAAACACCCAAACAACAGTCTGAATGTACGTATTTCATCTGTTATTAACTATTGTAAGTGCGACACCACAAGAATCTTGTCCTTTTCTCATAGCTTATCCACTTTAGTGATATGACATTCTTCACTGGTATCAACTGGCTGCCTCTTTATAGAAGCCTCTCTCCCAGCCCTCATTCCTTGGACAAATTCTTTTTGTTCAGGGTTTTAATACAAGCAATCACTATTGGTTATATGGCCTCCTAATGAGATCATATAGTTATTTTGGCTATATTCATTTGTTGCTCTGCCCCTGCAAAAGGAGCAGTAAAATTACAGTTGAAATACTTCACCAGTATCAAGAGCTTGTGGGTCATAGCAGATGCTGTTCCATGAGAAAAGATGTCATTCTGATTTGAACAGAGTGATATCATCCATCTTGTACTAAACTAGTGAAAAAAGCAGCTTGAAGGCTTCCTTCCTGAGCTTACTGAAGTCCAGATCAGATGCTTTTCTAGTCTATGTCCTCAGTGTTCTAGTTATTTTGTGGACAGGTCCAAATGAATCGTTGACCAAATATGTCTTAAAAGCATGCCCAAAAAGGAACTTTCAAAACAGATCACATCTTCTATCATTTTATCAATAGACGTGTCTTTTTTCAAAGCAATTATTCTTATCACGTTGTTAAACGTTCCCAGTTTGCTATGACAGGGTTGCACAGGTTGAATTAGTCTGTGTTGCTGAGACTATTTAAAAGTGTTTACCCAATAAATACAACATGGGCTTGGTTCAACAGTGGCATGCAATACATCTACTCTTTTAGGCTGAATGTTAGCACTTTTTCTTGAGGGAGAGATTGCCACTACTATAGAGAGAAAAATCTTTGCTTCCAGAGCAAAAATATCCAATAGAGCTCAGGAGGGTTGTCAGAAATTTCACCTGCAGTTTATGAAGAACTGATTAATTTTCCAGTGGGAGGGTGACAGGAAAAAAATTCTGGTCGAGTACCTGAAATACCGAGCTCAGTAAAATCAGAGGCAGAAGTAGAAGGCTCGGGGGAAGCGTTCCTGTTTCCTTCATTTAGCCTTAGCTGAGTGCGGACACAGGGCTAAAGTTACCGCTCTCTCCAGAGATGCTCTGCATGGTCTTGCATGTGTAATGCGAACAGTGCATTATAAATCTCTTTGCAGAGCTTAGGAACGTAAGGTTCTTGGAAGAAAAATATGTTGACTCTTGTGTCATTTTGGGGTTGTGGCATTTCCAACTTTGCTATAATTGCCTAGCACTTTGCATTTGTGAGAAAGTAGAATGAAATGTCTGAAAATTGTGTTCTGCATATTGTAAAAGTCCAATTGCGGCTCAGAGAAGTACTCATGAGACTTATTGCTACCATTATAAGCTTAGAGTAATGTGCACATATTTTTCTTTTTAGACCATGCACACTATATTCAACCCCTCAGGATATGAAAAAAAGAACACATTTAATTTTGGCATGGTTTTTCTTTTGTTTTGATCTTCCTGCGTCAGTTGCACCACCTCATGCCAGCAGGCTGGCCCAGCTAAAGGCGAGGTCCTGCTAGCTGGTAGTGAGTCCCAGCCAACGCAACATGTGGCAACTCACACCACAGTGCTGTGGCGTTAGAGGTCTGTTTTACTGCTGGGTTGGGATTTCCCTGCAGCAGAAAGGCTTTGCTCCACCATGGGGAATGGACGGATGGAGGGCCCAAAGAAGCAGCTGCAAGGGGATGGTGGAGGGCGAACAGGTTGTGATCAGGCTGTAAAACTGGAAGCCCAGTGTCAGGATTTCCTGTCAGTTAATGGCACTGGCTCAACAAATCTCCAGTCCTCACCAGGGCACTGTCAGTTTGGCAATGTAAAATAGTGAGCAGTGGTAGAATGTTTTATTAATGAAAATGCTGATAATTTGAAGCCCCTGAGATTTCATTCTCCTTGAGTATTGGTTATCACGCCTTGGCACCAGAGAACTAAGATAGTAACACAGTCTTTGCTCAACAACTTTGGTTCTCATTGTTTATTCATGGCATTTTGAGCATACAGTAGCTATTTACTTTTTAATTTAAGTGGATATTGTTTTCCTTCTGTTCAAGCTTCCTAACAAGCCTTAGGTCAGCCTTATACGGAAGGTGTGAATGTTTCCATTAAATCACAGCAAACATGATGGGTTTAGCTATTGAATAATTCAGAGCATTTCATTCGGATGCGAACTATTTTACCAAATCAGCAACAAAAGGAGTTATGAAGCCTTGTCAGTAAAGTCTTTCAAGAAAGTAATAGAATGGGATCTCACAGAAATCAGTGTAGCTGAGCTGTAGAAAACCTCTCTGGGTCTTCTGAGCTTGAGCCTGCCTGATTCACCCGTAGTAATACCACACCTCCCACCAGAACTCTTGAAAAGTCCTTGCAATAAAAGACAAATATCATCCTTCCCATTTGCCTGGTGTGCTGGGCACATACAGACTCTAAGACCCTCTGAAAGTGTCTCAGATGGTTGTTAATGTTGATGCCTGAGTTGTGGCTGATTCTCACCCAGTATGGTCCCCCTACTGCTGGGCTGTTCTGCTTTGCAGGGTTATTAATACAAAATACTGAAAAAGTATTAGAGTTGCAAAGTACATAAAAAACAAAATTGCACATTATTCTCCTGCTGCTCATCAATCCATAGCTTTTCTCTTATTTTCTCTCAGCCCTCCATCCTCGCAATTTTAGTAACAAGAGAACAACCTGTGCAATCTGTTCAGTGAGAGAACAACTCATTTGAGCTCAATTTCCTCTTCTCTGTTGTTGAATATAACTTCCCCTGGGTAGGTGAAAATTTTGGCAGTCTGTACAAAGACTAGCAGAGTCTGAAGCAGAAGCTATAATAGAGCTGTTACGACTTGACAGCCCTGTTTTGTAATGCACAGGGGGATTTTATTACAAGTCAATTGTAGCTTCAAGAAATTCAGGAGTATGGCATCTGCTTGCATGATTTTTTTAAATGTTTAATAAATTAAATTGCAATAGATTTTAAATGGAAACTGTTGCTGCAACAGACCTGAATGACCTAATATAAACTAAAATCAATCAAACAACTGGATTTTGTTGGCAAGTTTTGCTCTGTAAGTGGAAGTGAATGTGTTTGCAGCTCTAAAAATTTCACACACATTTCTTCAGGTGCTGGCAAAACAGTGTATTTTTATACTGAGTGCTTTGCTTTCTGCTGACTTCATGTTTAAAGTACATCCTGTTAAAGAATATTTAAAGTAGCCTCACAAGGACCTGTGTCATTATAGTGTATATCACTGATGACGAGGAGCTTGGAGGATGACTTGCAAAAAGACTTTCCACTTTCCGCACCCTATATCCTTTCTTTATCTTAAATTGACTGTGGGAGAGGATATAAGTTAAAGCTTCAGATCACTCTGTCCATATACTCACAGTCTATGTTATAAGATTCAGAGGGGATGACGTGAAAGAAGAAAAAAAAATAGAGGCAGGGATAGTTTCTGTGCTACCAGTGTTCCCAAATCATAAGTCTTGTGGTAGGTGAAATGCAGGCTCTAGCACATCTGGCTCTGAGGCCTGCTTTAGACAGGACTGCTTTTGCCAACTCGTGAGTTTTATGGTGGTGATGTACGTTGCATGAACCAGCTTGAGGACAAAGGATGTGGCAAGCCTGCAAGGAGGTTGTGGAGCCATGTTGTTGTAAGCCTAAAGCCAGGGCAGGATCACCCTCAGCCCTCTGAGAAATTCAGAAGGTGATGGAGAGCCTGCAGCCAAGAGCACAGCCATGGGTCCTCAGGCTGTCTAGGCCATTTCTTTTTTGGTGTACTTTCAGCCAGAGGTCTAGGGAAAGGTGCGCACCTCAGCTTTCTGTGGGAAGCCTCCATTTGACATCACTGGCAGCATGATGTTGAATAGAATTCCATACTTCACATAAAATGATAGGTTTCATTGTTTATTCATTGTCAGAGTAATGGAAGATAGCCTATAGCCTATGTGGAAGAGCGGCTGGTTTGCATCTTCTTGTAGCCCTCCACTGGCAGAGGTGTTTTCCACACAGGGTAGTTACAATCCCTGTTATCTCATTACAGTTCTGTAACGTTGGGCGCTGTGTCTTGCTGCCTTCCCTTGGCAATAAGCTCAGTCTCCTAGCCTGGCTTAACTTGTCAGTCTCTTTGTAGGGCTAACTGTGGTGCTGATAACACCAAAATTGTGGGGTTTTGTGGCCTCTGGTTGAACCAGGAGAGATTCAGGATGGACGTTAGGAAATTCTTCTCTGGAAAGTGATTGGGTGCTGGAACAGGCTGCTCAGGGTGGTGGTGGAGTCACCATCCCCAGAGGTGTTCAAGAAATGTTTAAATGTTGTACTAAGGGACACAGTTTAGTGGGAAATATTGGTGATACATGGACAGATGGAGTGGATGAACTCAGAGGTCTTTTCCAAGCTTGGATTGTCCCATCTTAACAGAAATACCTCTGCCTGCAATTCAAGAGTAGATTTTAACGATATAGACATTGTAATGGCAACTCAGGAAGGTCAGAATGTGTGTGTATTTGTTTCATTTCTTTCCCACATTTAGGACCAGGGCCTCTATAATGGATTCAACCTTACAAAGTGTGTTATACCCTGCTGCCAGTTATCAGTGCAGAAAATCAGATGCACTGAATGCCATCAATACATATCACTCACAATTCAGACGCACACTAATATTCTTAACAAGTGATTGCTTACCTCCATTTTTGACATCTCTTGTTAAAGCAGCAGTCCAAAACAAGTGAAAATCCCTGCTGACAATATCTCCAATGCCTGAACATTGTCATACAGAAACGCTTAAGTGTTGTGTGTTTTTTTGTTTGTTTTTTTTTCTTTTTTGTTGTTAGGATGGACCACGTGTCTTGCAACAATGCATGGAAAGCAGACATTGTCCTTTAGCCAGGGCAGAGCCTAGAAATGCCCAGAGCACTGCAGCCTGTGTGGCTGGGGGCTCATCCTGATTGAGGGTTCTGGCAGTGCTGAAGGGCTTGGGAACAGTCTTGAAAGAGGGAAAACCCCAGCCGGGACCCAGCTACCACATGTCCAACAGACAGGCATCTGCAGGATTTCTGGAAGAACTTTGTGCTCCAGATCAGAAAATAAATATGAATCAGTGTCTGTTTCCTGCAGAGGGGTGATGTTAAACACAGGCAGTCATCGGAAACTAAAACATTCACTCTTTGTTCAGTTTGTGTGGAGTTTTTAAATCCATTTCTTTCCCTTGCTTTCTTGTTTTTGGAACAAAAGAGCACATCTGCCTGGGGATTCCACAGCATTTTCCAGATCAGCTCTGGAAGACTTTTGGGGCAATCTAGATTCTCAAGGCCTCAGGAGATTTCTGGTCCATAGGCAGAAAACCCAGCTGGCCAGAAATCTGGAATTTTCAGCCTTGCTGAGGATTTGAAAAACCTTTAGGATGACTGCCACTGTGCAGGACTACTTTGACTAAGGAAGGAGAGACATGGATCCATGCCCATCTGCTATGAAACAGGCAATTTCCAGGAGCCCAGGCTCAAGCCATCTGCATAGCTGGAGTTTATATGACTTCCCTTTCTCCTTCAATTCCCTATCTCTGGGGCAGTTTTCATAGCATAGAAACTCTGAGGTGGGAACATTTGTAAAGTTATTAGCTGCTTATCAGATTACTTTGGGGAGAAACACTTTTATGGTTGACATAGAATGTTTGAATTTCTGCAAATCAGCATTTTCTAATGAGAAGGTGTTTTGTCAAGAGCACTGCAAGCAATCCTGCTGAAAACCATGCATCTGCAAGGTGGTGGGACAGGAAAGTACAGAGAGCACCAGCTATTCAAGATTTATCCATTGCTGTGCTTAATCTTTGTCTGTACCCACACAAACATCTATGTCCTGCACTGCGGTAGCAGGGAACATGAAGAAAATGAGTGGATCCCTGCTAGCAAGTCCATGAGTTCTACCACTTTATTCTTCATTCACTGGGGTGGATGCATTGAGAAGTACAAGAACAGCGACATTTTTAGAGAGGTGTTGACAAACACAGCAAAAACAGCCAGCATTTTCAGTTAGGCATCACAGTGAGGCAGTCTAGTGCATATGCAAGTGCTGCATACAGCCCAAGACTTAATCAGAGGCAAAACTTTTCCTGTATAGCCTTAAGTTCCTTTGTTCCTCTGGGCTTTGCAAACAAAGGGGACATGACACCTTTACAGCCTGATGGCTCTCGGACAGAAACTGGCCTCTGAAACAGAGAAGTGGAGGCACATCAGAGAAAGTGCTGCATCAACCTAAGTGAAGGCATATTTGCAGAGGTGTCTCCAAAGATGAAATCATTATTTCTGACCTCTGTTTTCTCAAACTCCAATTCTATACTAGCTGTGTTTTTTCAGCAAAAAGGGCATCCTGTTTCTTTCCTGCTCAGAACTGGTGCACTATCATGCCTTTCAGGACACTGCATAGTAACAAGATGGTAAAAGCATGAGCTTCTATTTATTAACTGAGTGATACCACATGCAGATCCACTGGATGTTTACAAAACTGTGTGGGTGGGTTGATCAAACACAAGGGGACCTTCCCTTTGGTTTAGTTCCTGTTAACTGATGAGACTGGAAAAAAAGACACAAAAACACCCAAGTCATATCAAACGAAATCTATCTGGGCTGCAGCCAAATGAAAACAAAAATGAAAGATGATCCACACTGTATTGTGTTTGTGTCTTGCTTTTTGAGGCTTAGGTGTAAGGATATCTGTCCATTTTCTTGCTTATCCAAGCCTGGAAGGAGCTCTGCCTTCCAGCCTGGCACAGCTGGAGCCCCGATTCCCCCTGAGATGCCTAATGCCTTGCAGATTTATTCTATGCAGTTAAGGGACTTATCTCCTTCCAAAAAACACTTAAACAATGATCACCTGATAGAGAAAGCATGGTCTCATGTACTGACATGTGAGAGGGAAATGCATCATATGCCTAGGGGACCCAAACACCTCACCCAGACATCTAGATGGATATTCTCTCGTGCATAAGCCGCTTGCGAGTCCCTTGCTATGGACTGTGTGGTCTTAGAGGAGCAACTCTGGAGATGCAAGCAACCAGAAATTTGCCCTACTGTCATAGGAACCTCTGTTTCTCTTGTTATGAGATACGAGCTTAACATTTGACCTGTGCAGCTTCAACCCTTTCTCTTAAACATCTGCCTATCTTTAGAGAAAGCTGTGTAGCTGAGCTTTTACACGGTATCAGTAGCCACTACCTACACCTGCATCCATCTGCAATGAATAATACAGAGAGCTTTCACTTAGATATAAAAGCGTACATTTTCCCATGCTGTAACTTGATTGTCTTCCACAGTATTACACAGGGGACAGATTTGGATAAAAGTAAATCCAGACCAAACTTTTACTCGGGGAAAAACTTATATTGGGATTAATGAGCTACTCTGATTTTCTGTCCTGCAGAACCAATTAAAAACAGTTTAAAAAAAAATAATGATAAAAAAAAAGCAAGAAAAAGAACACCTGGTGTTAACAGGCCCATTTTTACAACCTTTTATCATGTACAGTGTTCAGCACCTCTTTAAAATGCTAAAATTATCTGAAGGCAGCTTCTCTGCATGGATGCAAACAGAGGTTCCCTGGTCACAGCTGTGTGTACTTAAAGCAGTGTGGTAGCAGGTGTGCCTGGCTGTCCCAGGGACCCAAGTACCCCATGGCTTCTTGAAGGCTGCTTTGTGCTGACCAACAAATGTAAGATGATCTTTGATGTGCTCTTACTTGATGCTTCTTTCTAAATGTGGGGTGAATTGAGAGCTGTATGGGAGCAGAAGGCATGAGTTGGCTATTGCAGGTTAGATAGCTGGTTAGAAGGTCTGCGATGTGGTAGCTGAGAAGGTTTCCTGGTATGACTCTGTACTTTAGGTAAGCTGAGGAAATAGGGGAGACCCTGGGCAGGAGTGTTCAGCCCTGCAAGGCTGAGGTCGAGCTACATCCCCCTATGCCTTGAGGTTGTGTTGGGGTTGCATAGCTTCTACAGCTGGAGAAGAATCTGGAAGATTCTGAATTCAAACCAGGAGTTGTGACAATGCTCTGTTGTGCCTCTGTCCTCAAAGGGTTCCTCCTGTCAGGCAGGAGAGGGTTTGTTTATGGATCCCTATGGCTCTGGTTTGTCCTGCTCTCTGCTTACTGCATGTGTGTGAACTCCATGTATATAAACTGTAACTTATGTTTTGGTAGCGTCTACTGTTGGATAGTGAAAGGCTTGTCGGTGTGTTTGTTTGAAGGAAAAAGCTTGGGTAGGTGTTCTTCTAAAACATGGGATGACTGAGCCTTATCACGTGGTCTAATGTATAGTTAATGCTATGGCTGCTGGGAACTGGCTCTGATGGGGAAAACCTTCAGCATTTTTGGTCTATCCATATTGCTTTGCCTAGTCTCTGTTCTTGAGCTCCTGGAATAAATCTGACACCATGCTACAGGAACGCTGATAACATTATGCTCTGGCTTTGTGATGACGACTCTGTCTTGGACTTAAACATGAAACAGTGTAAAGAGCTGCCTCTCCCTTCATCTCCCTTCCTTATTTTGCTGATCGTGAGCTTTCTCTGTCCTTTACAATTCCTCTGCTTCTTTAGGGTCCCCATCCAGGGCTGGTGTGGGCAGGGAGGTACCAAGCTTGGGATCCACTTTCCATCCTGGCAGTTCCAGGAAGATGGCCAAGCAAAATCTGTTTAGCCTGGCTCCTTCTTCCCTTCTTGATCATGCTGACGCTCTTACTTTCTTAAACCTTCTGGAATTTCTTTTCCTCAATTGTTGAGGAGGCTTAAATTTTTTGGTATCAGGCTTGCTGTGGCTCTATGAGTCCTGAATGAGATGCCCAGGGCTGGGTGCTTGGTTCTTCCTCCTGTTGGCCAGAATTTATTGTTTTTTGCTTTAATGAAATACCTTTTAATCTGTATGGCTTACAGATATGATGTCTGTGTAATTTCATAATAAGCATCTTTATAAGGCTGTGATGAAATGCACCATTATATATATATACTACTTTGTGGAAATCAAACAGCCTTCTTCCATTCCTTTGAAAGCTTTTTCTTCCCACCTTTTTCTGGCCAGCTAACTTACTGTAAGTTGTCTTTTTTGGGAGTTGTTAGGGTTTGGGTGGATGGGCTGATGTTAGTCTTTGGGCAGCAGGAAGATGACTACAGTGGAAAAGTACTGACTCACATTATTCCTCTCAAGTAACACCTTGCCCAAATCCCTCCTGTAAGCCAGGAGCGTTCCATGGTTTATGCTGTGTATGTGGCAGAGCTATGGATGCCAGGCACAGACAAAAGTAAAAAGATCTCACATTTAATTATTTTAACAAAGAGAAGGAGCAGTTTCATGCTGCCAAGGCACAGAAGATGTTCTGTATTGAGGATGCACAGGATAACTGCATCCCTGGCCTAGACATGCTTCAGAGTATTGCTTACCCTGTGTGCTGAAAGCACTAGCACTGCCTCTTGTTGGGTCACTGAATTGAATTACATTCTAGACTTGAAACTCAACCTCTCACCTTGACAAATTGTCTGTTGGCTGAACACAATTTGAGCCACTCCAGTGCAGTTTCCTTTAGCATCACCCCTTGGTACCCTATTAACAGTACGTGTTAGCAACAGACAGCTGGGCAAAATGGTAAATAGTACAGAGCACATGGCCATATTGTCTCTTTGGCTGTAAATAGATTGTGAATAATTGAATAATGCTGTACAAGAGTATCTGCCTAACATAAGGCACGAATTATGCCTCTCTCTGCTTCAGCTCAAACATTTCAGACTCCTTTTCTTGTCCATAATTGGACATAATCAGTAACACAGCCAGCGACTAAAGACTGTCTGGTATCAATTCCCGCATACAGGAACCACAACATCTAGATTTTTGGGAGTTAATGCTCTCTATTAGCTGATTAGTTCAGTTAATTTGTTGTGTCCCATGGTGATTGTAAAGTAAATAAGAAAGGGTACTTCGTTTCAAATATCTTCCTGCAGCTCTGTGTGTGTTATGTGTATATGATCTACATGTGTGTATATATGAGTTTGCCTGGTAGTTGAAGGTGTTGAGAAACTGCAGTTTTTCTTGACTTCAGAGGAAGCTGCTGGCTCAGGATCTACTAAACAAAAGTTGTCCAAGAATATTTACTCCAAAAAGAACAGGTTGTTCCATAGAGTAATATACAAGGAAAAGTGTGCATGATTTAAAAACCATATTTATATATCAGTTTTACTTCTATATATTTTTTGCCTTCCTGGCTAATGAAAGTGCTTTGAGCTGGATGTTTCTTCTGGAGGAATGTGACCTTGAGTGTAATTAAATGATAAAATAAGGATAATATCAATCTTATTTTTCCATTTGACCTCCCCTAATAAAGCTTACCATGAATCTGTTCCATCTTGCTACGCCTAGATTCCAAAATTTATAGTTGCTACAGTGGGGTAAAGGTAGCCTCATTTGTAAGTGTAGACCACTGATGGATGGATTAGTTTCATATTTTTCTTGTGGCTTAGCTTATTAGTTATGGATCTCTTAAGTAATCATTTTCTCTCTTCACCCATAACAGATATTGTGTGTGTTATTGGGCAAATGTTTTTGCTGTACTTGGCTAATTGAAGTTGCTGACAACGCCAGAGCACATTTGTTTGCTTAACTCCATGGATGTGGGATGGAGGGAGGCATCTTACCAATGGATAACCTCCTGAAGTCAAAATTCATTTTAATTTTGAGTCAGAACAAACTGTGTATTTGAGGTAGTTGGATGACAGAGCCTTTAGCTCCCCAGTCCGGTTGTGATCATCACCATCCCAGAGCTTTTTCTACTGCTGTGCCAGCTGAAAACACTGAGGGGGAATGCTTGTTTTGCAGCTTTGGATACCTGAGTTCCAGGGCTGTTCACCTCTTCTGTCATTCTGGAAGGCACCAGCAACTTCTATTGACTTCCATATTAATCTTTATACTTGCAGACAGACAGAGACAACATTTCCAGAGACAGCATTTTTCACCTGGTGACAGCTGCAGGGCAACTGGTAACGATGGACTGGAGCGCAGGAGGCATCTTGGTGGGGAGCGGGGCCTGTAGTGGTGCTGTGATTCAAGTGTCAAGTTACTGCTTCTCTGCCTTGTGTGTGGACTGTTAAAGATTAACGCAGGGCGATTTATCTTTGGTTAGATTCAGTTGACAGTGAATGCGACTGTAACAAATTTGCTTGTAGCAGGGGAGCTCTGCCTAAGTCCTGGAGGTGTGGAGGGAGAGGATAGTTGCTAGAAAGCTGAAGGAGTGGATGGACAAAGGGACTCCTTCATGAGAGTGCATTGGGAAAGTCACTTCTGAAAAAAATAACAAAGCATTTCATGGTCACTTCTAACTGTTGAACTCTGGTGTTCTGAAGCTTTAAATAACCTTTTCTGTGGAGCTGATGGACCATGAGCAGCAGGTCTGGGCAGATGAGGTGGCAGTACTCAAGTTTGCCAATGCTTTCCTCAACTCTCAAGCTGCTGCATTTTTTCCACTGAAGTGTTTCCAGATGAAAACATTCAGGGTGGTAGGGCTTCTTTGGTTTTGTCTCTGTGATTTATTTTGTTTTCTTTTGTTTTCAGTCTAGAACTTGCCTTTAATACTATGAGGTATAGAGCATCGTGAAACTTTGTTGGATGCCCCATCCTTGAAGGCATTCAAGGTGAGGTGGGATGGGGCTCTGAGCACCCTCATCTAGCTGTAGCTGTGTCCCCGTGCAGGAGAGCTGGACTAGCTGGCCTTTAAGATTCCCTCCCAACCCAAATGATTCCATGATCTTGTTCCCTTGAACACTTGAAATAACCATCACTAGGAGCAGGAGGGAAGCACCCCATGCCCTGATGGTAACCATGTTGTGAGTGCTGTTGCTGCCTGTTGTGTGTGCTGCATGTGTGTTTTGTACTCCCGGTTGTTCAGTGAGATATAGAAGCTCTGCAGATAAGCAGGGAAACACTACTGATTGGTAACCAGTATTAGGCAAAGGTCAGTGATAATTACTCTACCTCGTTTGCATGAGAGGTTTTGAAAGATGGAGAATAAAGTGTCTCTGGCATTTTCTGCCAACAAATTACTTAGCTGACAGGAGGATGTCACAGCTCATCAGTGCTGATAGGTAACTTGGTACTTGTGCAATTAAGCAGGATAGAAATATTGCTTTAGAGAGTTAACTATCTGGGAGTAATTACTGTAGGTGTCAACACATGCTGATGAGAGGGAAGAGGAGATATTTACTATATCTGCAAATCAAGGTTGTGAATCATTAGACAGTTGCTCAAGATGATCACCTCTGTCCCTAGCCCATCCTTTCTTCCTCTCATTTTAGCACATTTTACTGCTGATTATGCTAGGAGACAGCTTCACCTATACTAATTAAGCTCTACTGATCAGTCTTGACTGTTTCTCATCTAATTGGACCTTTTGAGATACAGGCTTTCTTTTTCAATCTTGCCATATAGACTTTCTTGTAAAGGTAGAGCTGCAGAGCTTAAGTTGAAGCAACTGAAGTAGTACCACAAGGGAGGTCTGAAGCAGCTAAAGGAAAAAATGAGGTTTGAAAGAAGTCTGAAGACAGGCGGCATTTAATTAAGAAGGCTGGTGGCTTTGAATATCTCAGTTTTTGCATGTCAAGTTTCCATTACTGGAATGTTAGTGGGGACTAGGAAACCAGGCTCTGGAAACTAAGCCCCTTAGGAATGTCTGCTGATTACCTAAAGGTGGAGATCATCAAGGCCAGTTTTTGGGGATGTAAAACATGACTTCTGATGAAAGCTTTTGTTCAATAACAGTGAAGGGGTAAGGCTTGGTTCCGGTGATTAAAATAGTACCGGAGATGTGTCCTGAGCAGTGCCAGGACTGGTCTGTATCCATGTCACTTTTGTACCTATGACTTCTTTCAAATGCTTCTCTGCTGAGTCTTTGCCACTGCAGAGCTGGTGTGAATTGTACAAGTTTGTATTTAATTCTGTAAGGCTTTTTTTTCTGAATAAATCAAAGTAGAAAATAGCAGAACCTTATTGAGTTTGATATTAGTTTTCAGCAGTGTCCCTTTTCTCAGTTTGTTATGTATTTAAACGAGGTACAGGGGGTTCCAAACAAACTACTTATTTATTAAGCTACAGCTGCAGAAGTGGAATTGTGCAGAAGTGGAGTGTCCAAACTCTGCTGTCACTGAATTACAGCTGATTTGAGTCCTTTATGCTCCTCTGTGTCATTACCTTTGGGCTTGTCACGTGCACAGAAAATCTAAAACACACTGGAAAACCCCTCACTAAGCAAAGCATTGGCTGTAACTTCATATAAATCAGAGCTTTGACTTACCCTTTCTGTAGCAGAAAAAGCACACTAAATGCTTGGAAACTGTACCTGCAGACAAAGAGCTGCACGTCTTCCTCTGAGACAGTGCAATTTATCATATGTAGAGGATCGTGCGTGTGGCAAAAAGCAGTGCTTACTGGAGCAGAGTGATGAATTCTCCTGTTCTACTGAGGCAGCTGTACCCCCATGTGGTGGGAATTGTTCTGTGGTGTTTTCCTCATCCTTGATGTTACTGATTGGCTATGGCACCTCCATAAGCTGAAGCTGCTTTGGGGTCCTACCTCAGGTTTCTGTCACTGGAATCATGTCCTTGCTGCATCTGGGACCAGGATATTTCCTCTGGAATGAGATCTGTACTGTTCTCTTTCGCCAAACCAGAAAGTCAAGTTTTCCCATAGAGGATTGAAGATGTACCATTTGCTCCTTTGCTGCAATGACTTTGAATCAGTTGATTGGTTGTGTTGTTTTTTTATTTATTTATTTTGTTTTGTTTTTTTAAAGAAAGACGTAGACGGCATCAGCATGATCTAATATAGACTCATGGTTTTGAGGTACACTCCCAAGATCTGCTATAAGCAAGGTTCAGTGCTCATTTAAATGATCTTTTAGTATAAGCCTCTTACTGGGAGGAGTGAGGCAATTTATGCCTTCCCAAGGCTTACTTAAGGCTCTTGAGAGACCCAGGCTGGTATGTCCCTGTAGGTTAGGTACCAAAAAGCTACCCTAGTTTTTCCAGCTGTATCAGATGACTTTAAATATATTACATTTCTCTGCAAATCTTGCTTTGCTTGGTTGCATGGACTTTATTTAACACCCTGTTTTGTAGTTATGGTTGGCAGATACTACTCTTATGCAAGTCTGGTGTTTTAATATACAAGATAGGGTGAGCTGAACACTTAATTTGAAGTCAAAAACATTAGGTGGCATGATGTCTGAGAAATCAGTCTTGAGTACGATTTTTCATCTGGGTCAGAAAGAGTTATCATCACCAGACTAGTTGGAACCATGGGAGTTGAGACCAAGCAAAAATGGCAGCAAGAGAAGAACTGGCCAAAGGCAAATCTCATGGGGAGTTCAGCAGATGGTAGAAGTACTGAAATAAAATCTTCCAAAGATCTAGGGCTAGAGGGCCACTTTGACAGAGGTGAACTTTGAATATAAAGTTCACATAATGTTTCTGACTTCTCCTGTGCTATAGCTTGTTAAAGACTTCCCAAATTCCTTGTTTATGCATCAGTCCTGGTGTTCTGATTTTAAAAAAAAAAAAAAAAAAAAAAAAAGAAAGAAAAAAGTTTACAGCAAATAATAATTTCCAGATGGAGCGCCTTTCATCAATTTCTAACTCTTCTGTATCAGACTTGTATGTAGGTGAGATTCTTATTTCAAGTCCTTTCATAAACTAAAAGTTTCTGTTAATGGCATGCTTATTTTCATATTTGATCAGCGAGTTCTTAACATGCTCACTAAAGTTCATTCTTCTCCTTATGCTATCATTTGTCACTCAGTACTGTGAGATTAAAAGCAGCATGGCTGCAGCTCAGCTATTATCTACAGACACATAAAGGCCGGCAGTTTCAATTTTAAAACCTTTCACATTACTGTACATTTCAGTGACACATCTTCATCCATGGCTACTCATCTTTTTATTCACTCTGGATGAAGGAGGAATAGAAAATCTTTTTTACTCTGCCTTTGATTAGTTCTCAGCAAGAGGGAATGCTTAAGTGTGTTGGGATTTGGGAGTATATTGTGGGTTTTTTGGTTGCTTGTTTCTTTCTTTGAAGTAGAAGTGGAGCAATAGCGGTTTGAGTGCCTGGGAAACTGCCAACTGAGAGGAATAAGGTGATGGAAACAGTCTTAATTGTCTATAGTATAAATACTTGTATCATCATGAAAACACATTCGTACCTCTTTCTCTGCCTCTTCAAGTGTGGTTATATTTACCAATTTTATATTAAACCAAAACATTAAAATTGGATTGGGGGAACCTCAAGACAGAAGTCCCTTTAGATTTCCCTTTAGGAAACTGATGCCACTGTTTAGCTCAGATTCTCTTTTCATGTTATGCAGTAAATCTCATTTCATCCTACATAGTAGCAGCACAGATAAGTGATGGAATCTAAGGATACGGATTTACTTTTCTGCCCAAAATCTTGGGCCTTTGTGTTTGAGAGGGAGCATAAGGATGGTAATCCATTTGAGCTACCTTTTCCTGTATGTCCCCATGTTCTTACACGATCACAGCTCCCACTGAATGATGGTACCAATTCTTTCCTAAGAGGAGATATGCAGCAGGACAGCAGTATAATTACTGGTAAATGTCAACTGTGCTACAGCTGGGCTTTCTCTAGGAGTTTCATCACTCCTCGGGAAGGACCTCATCAGCCGCAGAGCAAAGCTCAGTGAGGATGTATGGCTATGAAGGTGTTATGGTCATGTCCTCGCTGTTACCTCATCTTAGGTTTCAGGGAGTGGATAAGTGACACTCAAGACTAAAAACCAGTTAACACCAGACCAGCAGCGAAGCTACTGCTGAACAGGGAATTATTTAGTATGAGGTGATTTTTCTCTCACCTCTGATGTCAGGCTCTGCAGACAGGATTTCTCAGCCTACAGAGAAAGTAGCAGTGTATGTTACTTGGGCTGGATGGGTTGGGCTGAATCCATTTTTCATGTACTCATAGAGGGAAAGGAATAATTAATTAAAAAAAAAAAAAGACAGATCATCTCTGAAGTCAATGACAGATCTGTGTGCTTGGCTATTCTGACCAGGAAGTGTACCTGTTAAATTAGGCTGGACTAATTGAGCTTTTACAGTGCCTTTTTTTTCTTTTTTTTTTTCCTTACCTCAAGTTTTTCCATTCAGAAAAAGTTCTGAGATAGTGGTGGTAAATTTCAGAAGAGAAATATTTTCAGTTTGGAAAGTAAGATCAAGGATTTGCTAAATCAAACTTGTAGATGAAATGTTTGTTTGTTTTTAGTAGGATTCTGTTTGCTCTGAGACTAAGGATTCTTTAATGAACAGAAGCAGTTGTTAAGAATGTGTTGATTTGGGTTTGAACTCCAAATTCTCATGGTATGGGGTATTTTAATACACTGCGTTCAGACTCATGAAGGAATTCACTACACTGACAGTTGTATGGGCTTAAAGAGGAAATGCTGTAGAGTTGTAAAGTGCAGTTGAAAAAGCACAGAAGAGACCTGCCTGTTGCCTTGTCTGGAGCTGCCCAGGTTCCTTGCCCCAGACCCAGTTTTCTCTACAGTTTTTGTCCTCAGTGGAATATGGGCAAAAAATTATTTAAAGTAACTTTCTGTACACTTCAGGAAATAGTCAGAGGCTATAATTAATGTATCAAATTAAGACACTAATGATGGTCAGCCCCCCGATGTGGTCAGCTCTATGTGCAAAGGAAAGAGTGGCTGAACTTATCTGACACTTTATGAATCTTTTCAATCATCTGAACTTCTATTAATATCTGTTTAGAGACTGCTGAGGTGCTGAGTCTGCTAGGGGGATCTCTGCAGAATACTGACATCTTCTGGAGCAATGCAGCTCTGAGATGGGATTGACTCTGGAGCCTGGAGTTGCTCATTTAAATTGAAGGAGAAAATATGAACTGATAAAATACTCATTTGTATTGGAATGTTGAAGGGGAGAAATCCCTATATAGTTCAACATAACCTTAGACATATTCTCATGACGTAAGAAGTACTTAGTGCAAAATACTAAAAAAAAAATAGGCCTTAATCCAATGCCTCTTATTTAGAGAAAGAGAAATATCAGTGAAATGGGAATAAGTTAGTGAAACAAAGTTTGGGACAGTAAGCTTTATTTTCCTTCCCTTTCTCCTCTGAAAAGAAGGAAATGGCTGTTTGCCTTATGCTTGGTACTGTTTTCCTGAGTAATTGTGCTGAGCTTTACAGCATTCACAGTTCCTTGCAGGAAGAGTTGAGGATATTGCTGTGGAATCCTGGAGAAATCATCCTTTCCTTTTCCAGGGAAAAGCTCTCCTCGTCATAGGGGCTTCTGTAATCTGAGAGTAAATCCTCTCACAGGTGATGCAAGGCACTGAATTTCCCCTAAAATGTCCTTGCAGGGATGCATAGTCTAACATGGGGGTGGGAGGGCAATGATCACTTTGAGTTCCTTGTTTTCTGTAACCACTAGGCTGACTACTTGGAAATGATGGCACTGATTCTTGAATTGCTTTTAAACTGGAATGTAGCGTCAGTGCATACAAAACAAACAACTGTGCATTTCTAGATTTTTAGCCTCCACATTTGATTTTCTGTATGGCTTTTGTATGGCTGTAGTAATCTTATTCACTGTGGGGAGGGAGCACAGAGCCCTCTATTCGGCAGGAAGAGAGTTACCCTCCTTACTACCCGGGCTCCCTTTGACTTGATGAGTGGGGGAGAAAAAAATAACTGATGCCTTATATAGATGCTGCAAGTCAACTTTCAAACGGTTCAGAAACTGATGTTAGTTAGAGGAAGGGATGGCTATGGAGGGAGCCCATGCAGTCAAACAGCTGTGTACTGCTTGCTTCTGTTATCCCTTAAGTTATTCCTCCTTTTCCTAGATCTCTTTTTACTAGCATAGGCTCTTCTGCAACATTCAGCCTAAAACTACACCATCGCTAATATGTCAAACTGCATTCAAGCTTCCAGTTCAATGAATCACAAGAGAAATGTAGTTCAATACCCTGTTTTAAAGTTCTAATGGAATTGCACTGAAGCTGCTGAGATATTTTTCTTTTTGTTTATATGAAACGCACAAACTTTGGAGAAGTTGAAAATGTAATACAACGTCTCTCTTCGCAGGGCAAAATCTGGTGTTAGCATGTCTGCTCAGCAGTGATGCAAGTGCTTTTGTGAGCTTCCTTGCAGTCTAATACTGTATAAAAACCCCCAATACTGAGCCAAAATAAAATAAAAACAAAACACCCAACCACATCAGTAAAAATAATTAAGTGATTCTATAGGAAAGTGAGCTTTACATATGTTTTTTTTCATCCTTTCTCTGCTCCATCCAAATTCTTGGCATTTGTGGTCACAGTAAGAATCTTCATGTGGTTTCATGGGGCAGGATTCAGAGAGCAGCTTGTGTGGCACAAACCAGGATTACTTGTGTTACTCATTCTTGGAGACTTCAGTCAAGGAGCCCCTTCCAGAAAAACCACTACATGCAGATATGGACATGATGTTCTGAACCAGTTAAATTCTAGAAAGAAGTAATGAAATTTGGAAGGGAGAGAAGGAAAAACATCGAACATCTATAGTTGCTTTTTGTTTTGGGGAGGGGGGGTACGTGTGTTCTGAACACAAAAGCAGGGAATCTAAATTTTATCCACTATTGTGTACCTTCAATTACCTGAAAAATGAAAGGCTGCTGTTTAAAGTTCTTTCAAGGCCTATTAGGGCAATCCCCTTATAATAGATTAACCTCTATGGTTTCCTTGGGGTTACTCAAAAAACAGTTTTTTGTGGAGCTGATCTTTGGTGATACAGTGCTGCTGCACTGAGGGGGCTTGAAGACCCTTCTGCCTTCTCAACTGGCCTTTGGCAGTGGTGACACTGGGAATATTGTGCTTGCAGATGTAGTGGATGCATAATGTGATACTGTCTTAACTTGTATCAAACAATAAACTTGCATTATTCTAGCCGTATTTTTCATATACTGAGATATGAATATGATGAGACAAAGTCGTAATAGCGCTGTTATGAAAGCATATACATTTAATCTTAGAGGAGTGTGGGCTTTTTCTGAGATGTCACTAAAATTTTGCTTCTGTGTAATGGCAATATTACATTATGCAATGATAATAGCAAGCAAAAATTAAGAACAGTAAACATTTGTATACTGATGTCCTCAGCATAGCTATGGATGGGTAATAAAGATCAGATCTTATTTCTCAAAAATTGGATTTCTCATCTATGATAATACTGTAAGTAATGGATTGTTATCCTACATGACTTCAGCATGTATTGTAACATTTTCATTAATTTTGATGAAGTGCATTTGTGTGCTGTTATTTGACAGCATCTAGTGGGTTGGAGTGAGATTGAGAAAAAACAATGGATTCTATGTTCAGCAAGGATGTCAGAGAAGCCTTAATAACGAGATCACCAGAGTCCAATTCACCTTGAAAGGATGTCGGAGCAACCTATGAAATCTGTGTACTGCAGCTGAACTTCTCTTTGCCTAAAGAGTGGGAAGTCTTCCAATTGTCCGTAAAGAACACCACTAAACTTTTAAAATTATATTATGCATTATATTATATTTTATAAATATATTCTTTGTAGTGGTGTCATTCACCTGGAAAAGCTTTTGCTAGCATTCAGTCTTTCCAAAGCACAACGTCCTAATCGAAATCCTGAAAAGCAGATTATCCCACTGACCAGATCAAACAACCATCAGTAACTTCTTCCTGGTGCATTCAGTCACTTCAATTACACTTTTCAGAGGCATGTGCTCAATAAATATAGTACTTCCACAAAAAGTTCTGCATTTTGATCAGGTTGCAGATCCAAATAATCAGAATACTAGGTCTGAAACAGTAACATTTAAACATTTCATTTTTGAAGGATGACAGTGTGTAAGTGCCCTCCCTGAAGATTTTTTTTCCTCCGTGATTAATTTACTTGCATTGCTTTAATCTCTTGCCATGTGCAGCAAAAAGACAAATTGTGTTTATGTTACCCTAGTCCCTCCCTTCATTTCCAAAACAACTGCTTTTATGCACTTCAGGCAACTTGAATCAGGCCTAATTACTAAGTCCTACATCTGTTTTCAATCTATGGGCTAGCACACAAGGTTGCTCTTGTATTTGGGCTTACACCATGGTTTCACTTGTTTGTTTATGTTTTGCTTTAAAAATGTATGTGTATAAGCATCCACAAGGACAGCAGTGTCCTAACATCTGACATCCATCACCCACCAGCTAGGAAGGATACCCACTTCCATTCTTTGTCTGTTCAGGACACTTAAGCTCTGTCAGGACAGGCACAGAGCTCCAGCCATAACCAAACTTGCTGAAACCTTGACAGGGCTCATGAATGTTGTTCTCTTTCCTTCGTTTTGCATCAGCTGTGTTTGCCTAGCAAGGAGGAACCCAGCTGCTTAAACACATGCATAAAACCTTCTCTCTCTAACTTTGGAGTGGTATCCTCTCTGCAAAAGAAAAGTTACATTGAAAGAAATATAGCAATTATATAATGGGCATGGAGAGGAATGGTTACATTTCTTATGCCATGCATTGATCTTGCTTCTTGAATTGGTCATGCATTCTTGACATTTCTGTCCATTCGTGCAAAAAGAAAGACAAAAGGATTCATGGTGAGACTAAAGGACATCCTTCGCTGAAAGAGGTAACTAGGAATCCTGGGGAAATAGAAGAAAAAACTTTGTTCTCATTTTATGGAAGTGCTTACCATAAGATCAGGAGTAAGGACGCCAATGCAAGCAAATCTCACAAGGGGTGGAAGGTATAGATGTTTATTGTTCTTGCCCTCCAGCTTGTAATATTTTAGTTCTGCTGAGCACTGCTCAGTCTTGCAGGTCTGCTTGCTGCAGGGCAGCACTGAACATAGCGCTGGCTCTGCTGATGATGGCCAAGCATACACCAAGGTGACTTCTGAAGCCATGCAGTTCTTCCAGAATTAACAGAGATGAGGGCTGAAACTTAAGGAGGCAGGGGCTTCACTTTCAAATTCAGAACTCTTAAAACTCAAGGGATAGGAACAATGAATCTACACAGAGATGTATGATAGGACTTCCTGGTGGTATATTATACACATTTGATCACTCATCAGTAAGGCAGCATTCTTAAGCATGTGCTGAATTTCTTTATCCTGTACTATTATTTCTTTATTCTTCTTTCATAAGCAGAGGGAATATATGTGGATGAATGAAAGCATGTATTATACGTATAGATTTAAGAGCAGGATTACTTTCTATCTTACAATAGCTCATAAAACTATTTTTTGGCTATGATGCTTGACAATGAGGATAACATTTCTTTGCGAAGTTATAGAAAATATTAATAAACAACTGTTCTCACAGACATTTGGATTTGTTCAGCTATCGTGGAATAATTCATGAAACCATGGAAAACTTTCTCAGATTTTTTACTATCAAAGTTGCAAAAGATAAATGGCAATATTAGCCTCGAAGAGAGAAACAGTTATTCAGCAGATCATCCTTAAAACAAGCAACGCTGTGTGGATCAGTGATTTGTCAGCTATGTGTAAATGAAAAGCTAAAATGTATTTCTTAAACGAAGACTATATGATTGATAGTGTATGGTAGAAGATGGTGAGCAGGAGTAGGAGTCCAGGGGAAAGTTTTGTTGTTGGGGTTTGTTTGTTTTGTTTTGTTTTGTTTGTTTGTTTTTCAAAAAAAAAACAAAAAAACAAACAAACAAAAAAAAAAAAAAAACAAAATAAGAACCAATAAAATCTCCAGTCAGGATGCAGAGCTAATTTGTCTTTGACATAAAAATATTTTTACAGCAGATTCTTCCCACCTAATTTTTCAAGCAAAAATCTGTGGAATCCCTCTATGATAATAGAGTAAGAAGTGCCCAAGGTGAGATCTCAGTCACAAAATGCTGCCAGATTTCTGAATGCTGGTGCTATTTGAATGAATAATAGGACTAACAAAATACATGTATATTACATGTGGGCACAATATCAAACTGAAAATAAAACTATTCATTTTAGATGTTTCAATCTTTTCATCTCTTCATTGTTGAAGGTGTGTAGACTTGCAGGGCATTCAAATGCAAGGTTTGTTCTTGTTTCCTCAGTGCAACTGTGAGCAAGAGTTACTAATGTTCCTTAAGCCTCTTGAGCCACTTGTTTTCATGTATGCAATTAGTGACATTATTAACATTGCAGAATATATCTGCAAAATATGTACAGGCTAGGCCTACTATAGCTGTTTTGTGTGAGGGATATCCTTCTTTAGGTAAAAAGACTGCATAAAATTGAGAGGGCTCTTTTTCTCCATTAAAATTACACTGCCTTAACATCACATTCCTCATTTCCTCAGTGACTTAATAAGAACTTAAATTAAACAAGAAAAGTGTTCTAACAAAGAAGTGAGGAAATCTAGAGTTAAAGCTGCTACTCTACTCTTAATTCACCCGGTGGTGCATAGGTACTCTATTAAGAAAGCCACAGAACAGCAGGTGAGCTTTTATCTTGTGTTTCTGCAATGTATATACCATATGTGCTACACAGTTCACTGCATATGCTATGTACGATCACCCACTGCTTCGGACCCCTGCTGTACCAAGGTACAACCAGGTGATGTAAGAGGATGGGTAATGACTGCCTGATTAATATGTTCCCATTTCACTTGATGATTTCTAAGCTTGCAGCACATTTTTTTAATGGGATGGGATCTAAAACCACCTCTTCTAATACTATTTAGACCACATTAAAAGTGTGCAAGGTTGTTTGAGTCTGACCCTCCACTCCCGGCTCCCTGTCAGCCTGAAACTTTCAAGAGCAGCTGGCTGAGAGATTTTCCCTCCTGCTGCCCCACCCCAAGGCTGTTAAATGCCATGAGACATGCAAGAAAAAGCTGCCTCCCTGCTGCGTCCGGAGGACCAGTAAAGCTATTAAGCATCCATGGCACTCTGTGCTGCTAATTTCTAAATCTTTTTGACTCTGTCTTCTGAACAAGCAAAAGAAAAGGAGGCAGAGAGTGAAGTCCGAGCAATTCTTCCGACTGCGCGTGCTGGGAGCTGGCTGTGAAATCTGTGCAGACATACTATAAACTGCAGTTACCCTCATTTTGAAAATGCATTGATCAAAAGGACCCTGTCAGTATCTGATTAAGGGCCATGTAAGAGTACTGAAGACATTTCCTTCTGGTTAACAGCTCTGATTACAGGGGGCTCCTGGAGTGAATTTCCCTGCAAGCAGACAGGCTTGTCTCCGGGCTCCACCTGACGCTATAGGGTTTCCCAATGGCAAGGCTTCCTGTTGTTGAAGGCTACTATTCATTCACAGCTTGTAAATCAGTAGCTTGTAAATCAATGGATGAAAAAACTACTGTTAGAGAAATGTTCCTCAGCAAATTCCTCTCCCTCCCCCAGATGTTTGTTTTCCCAGAGCGTATAGTCCATGATCATGGAAAAATATTTAAAAATTCAACATGTGTAACTAATTATAGAACTGGAAATGAAGGACCATACTTTCTTCTTTATCTGGGAAGCTTGCTGTAACTACTTTAATGGAACTTTTTCTTTGGTTAGGCAAGGGTTTGTTTTTCACTGCAGCCAAATTAAAATTTTCAATGCTAAAAAGCAGTTGATGTGCATATCTTAAAACCAGAACAACCAAATGCTTTAATTTAAGCAAGAAGAACCAGAGAGATTTGCGTTTACTTAGTACTGATTTTCCAGCATAGGTGATTGAAATGGTGCTAAGAAGCCCTGCCCTGATGAATGCATCCAGGTGATGATGAGCAGCTGCTACTACTGCAAATAGCCCAATACATCCAGTGAAAATTTCTCAAAGGGGCTGGAGAGCGCCAGGAAGCTATGATAATTAGAGTACAACATTTGGTATCCAAACTTCAAGAAATGCACACATTGAGAAATATAACAAGCTCAAACTGAATTACTGACAGACGTGCTGCTTTTCTTGCCTAGCACAAAGAAATGTGCTATGCATGTAATTTTTATTATTAACTCTTATTTTTTTGTGTAAGAAATCAGGCAGAACTGAATACCATTCTGCATGGTTCATGACGAGCTTCCAGAAATCCGCTTGAAATAAGTTCTAAGTAGTCTTGGTAGTTCATACCACTGACCTGAACACAAACCATGGTGGCATATGTAGGCACCAATAACAGTGAGCTCTCAGTCAATTTAATATATATCGGGAGATTCTTTTGGCACTAAGCCTTTTTTGCTCCAGACCAAGTGAGTGACTGGAGAGAGGCTTTCAGGGAGGAGTGTCAGTTAATACTGCATCCAAAGCTCTGAAAGAGTTAGAGTAATTTTGTGAAGGGAATGAATAAATACAGAAGGCACAGAGAACTGATGGATGAGCTGAGGGAAGAGCTGAATGAGCAGAATAAAGATGCTGAAGTTTTGCATAAGCAAGAGAGAAAAGAGAAAATTTCAGAACTTCTTCCTTTTCTTAAAAGCTAAAATGCATGTCTGTTGCTATCTGCTGCTAAAGGAGAAGAGCATCATCAGGCCAGGGAGGGGAAAACCTACCACTTCTTCTTTTCCTACACCTCTCTTGTAGAGGTGCTTAGTTTTTAATTATATGCATATTTTTTAAATGTATATATGTATCTAAAATTAAAACAACAACAACTTTCCATGGAAAGTAGGTTATTTCTTGAAAATAATTTCATTTGAAATTCTCTGCTTTCTCTGATAGAGATCTGCACTTCCTGTATCTCATCCATGCTCAGGTATATGTGAGTTCAGAGTTGCAAGATGATGACTTAGTTCGATAGACATCTGTCATGGTTTAATACTTTTGTAATTCTGCTATTAGTATTCCACATCACAACATCATGTAAAGTATGGATAGTTCACAGAAGAAAACTACATTTCCCAGAGGACATCACGGTCAGGAGATAAGTCACGGGACCAGAACAGTATATAATCTCACTCCCGTGACTGATATCTCACACTCTCCCGGATCCCTTGGAGCGTGGGGTGCCTTCCAGCCGTTTCGCCTAGAGCTTACAGTAGGCCTTTCGGTTTTTGGGACTCACTCTCTCTCTCCCTTTTGCTTAATTACAATTATATTGTATTATATTGTATTATTCTGTATTCTGATATAGTATTTAGTAAATAAGTGTGCCTCCTTAGATCGCTGCCGCTGTTTTCTTTTCCCATTCCCTTTTCCCCTTCCCTTTTTGGGCCAGCGGCCCTTTTTGGGCCAGCTGCCCCCCTGTCACGGGCACAGGTAGATCTTGCTTAACCCGCGACA
>JAPSGF010000016.1:10779394-10839715 GCA_035772895.1 Perdix hodgsoniae
CTGCCCCCCTGTCACGGGCACAGGTAGATCTTGCTTAACCCGCGACAACATCCTTGAACACTTGATGGTACTAAGAAAAGCTGGCCTGATCATAAAACAGAATTGGCATAATTAAATATAATGCTCCTGGCATAACTTCACAGGCAGTTTTCACTGCCTGTGCAGTGAATGAGTGCTGTACCTCCCTTGCTCTTCTGGCAAGATGGATATTGTTTTCGCATTTTGTGGAAAGCGGAAAGAAAAACAATGCCATTAATCATGTCAGGTAGCCTCTTGTTACCACAAAAGGAGATGTCGGCTTCTTTCAAACAGTAGTAGGTACCTGTAGGTATGTTTGCATTATGGAATTCAGAAAAAGCTTTTCATGATGCTGTTGTCAAAGAAAAAAATCACAAAGGAAAGGGCTGGAGTAAGCTAACTATGGAGAGAATAAAATAGTCTTTTGTTGTTGTTGTTCTTTAGACTATAGTTATGAAACCATTAATTTTGAATTTAAAAATGCTTTCTGTATCATTAGTCTTGATTACTGAGTTACTCGGATTTTGGATTTTTCCTCTTTCATGTTCCCATGAGAAAAAAATTCTACAAATGTACTTTAAAGATATTCTGAGATATATGACAACATGTTCGTTCCTTAAAATATTCAGTCAGTTTTCAATGGAGAATGGAGTAGGAAGAAAGCCTCAGTTTTGGAAAGACTAATGTGCTTAATTTTACAGTTCTTCACAGTGTTGTCTCCAAAAACACTATCTATGCACATGTATAACATATATAGTGAATGTGTAAAGCTTTGGATTGATGATTCTAATAAAAACAAGTCCAAATCCTTCTCTTAGGTGAAAGCAAAATTGAATTTGGCATAAAATAGTTGGATGATGTTTCTCTCTTCTCCTCTCCGTAAGTTCTAATTTTCATGCTCCTCTCTATTTCTTGTTTGTAACATATTGAAACACTGTGATGAGGGAGTGCATCCGTAGTATTTTCATCAATAAAGATTAAAATTTGGTGACCTCATCTAGTTCTACATTCTAAAAAGTCTCAAGCTCCTGGGTGTTCAGATAAACCAAGATCTCACTTGGAGCTCTTCCAATAACTGCAAATTGAGAGAGATTACTTGTTCTCTAGGTTTTTCCCGTTAGCATCTCAAAACTTCTGAGAACAATTATTTTTGAATTTTGGAGTAAAGTTTCTTAAATCAGATATTTAAAGATACTTTGCTTTGATCTAAATGTGTTAACAACAAGGCCTGTGGAAAACAACTGAAGCCCTATCACGCTCAATTCTTTAAAATCTGGTCATCCAACTGCAAACATTGACCTGAGGCCACGAGCTGCCCTCACTCCTGTTCTTCTGTGTCCTGGTGAAATCCAGTGCACTTTATTCAACTTGGGAATACGGTGACCTTTTGCCTTCCGAAACTTCTCTTATTACTTTTTATAATTGGACCTCTGGACATAAATTCATGTAGAAGTAATTTATTTCTAAGCCATTTTAATAGGCTTAGGTACTAATTAGTTTTGATTTCTTGATTACTCTCTTCAATCTTTTTATGGTTGGTCACTTGACCTTAATGACTCAATCTTTCTAATTTGATTAGGAAGCTATGGGCACTGGTAGGACTAGTTGCTTGGGTATGAACTGTTTCTGGAAGAACCTTTAACATAAATGTCAAAAGAATAGTTCCTTAGATCCATCATTTTCCTCTTATTTGTACTTACTGCTTTCCCTGTTTAGTAACCAAGGACTTTTAGGAGACCTGATGGGTACCCAATCCTTTTTGATATTATGCTAGACAAACTCTAAGCTGAGTCTGGGCAAGACTGATACTTTATAACCAAAGGATGACCTGTATGCAATTACTGCATCCATTCTCATGATGAAACTATTTTCCATAGAAAGAATCCTGTGACTCTAGTCCATTTTCTTATAAGACTCGTGTTACAAACTTCATTCTACTTCTCTTCGAATAGGAATTTGGCATTTAACTTTTTCATGGTTCCTGCTGCATCTATTATTTGTATAAGCAAAAGTTTTATGGAAATACATTATATAAAATATTTATGCATCAGGTGGTTTATTTTTTCTGTTTATTTTTTCAGTTCTATTTGTGAAAGGGAGAGTGTGACAAAACCGAAAACACACAAAAAAAGACAAAACCAGACAATAAAAACCAAAGAACCCTATTCCTTCCTTCTGGTTAGCTGGTATAAGACAATATGATCTGTAATCATAGAATCATAGAATGGCTTGGGTTGGAAGGAACCCCAAGGATCACCAAGTTCCAATTTCCCTTCCACAGTCAGGGCCACCAACCTGCAGATCTTGTGCTAGACCAGATTGCCCAGTGCCCCATCCAACCTGGTCTAGAACATTTTCAGGGACAGAGGATAATATCAATGGAAAACAAATTGTGAAACCTTATTCTACTTTCTTTTACTTCTGGGGTATTAACATGCAAAAGTTATGAGGTATTTCATAAAAAAAAGTTTTGTATTGACCTTGTAGAAATTTGATGAACTTAATGTAGTTTGAATTTAGTATCAATAGAAAGTTGCTGATTTTTATAGGAATAATGAATGCTATAGCTTCAAAGCCTCTCAGAAATTGCACATTGTTCTTATAATGCCTCTGGAATGTGGCTGCTTACAATCTCAGTGACTACTTAATTAGTCATTTTGCAGTGTTAACTGGTAGTAGATTTTTCGGAGGAAACACCAGCTTCATTTTTGCTTGAGAGCTGTGCTTAAAATGTTATTGAACTGAAAAAGCTGTGGCTAGAGAAGATTGTTTTGTGCTTCTGGCTGGTATGGGTGCAATCTTTGAAAGTGACATTGACAAATTATTCACTGTTACAACTATATTTGTTAGCATCTCCCAGTTTTACAAGGAGAGAAACAGATATGCCCATTAGCTGGCTAGTAATCTTCATTGTGTTCTAGTGTTCTAGCCAGGATGAAAAGTTTATTATAACTGAATTAGTATTATAAGCCACTGGGAAGTATAAAATCTGTCAGTTCTTTTACAAAGCAGGCAAAGATGTTTCATATGTGTATTTTTCCTGTGTGGACCTAAATCAGAAATGGTGATAAGAATGTGAAGAGAGAAAATTGACATATTTTCATAGAATCGAGCTCACATGATTGAGATTCTGACATGAGATTTTAGTTTTGAATATAAGCAGCACCCAGTAAAACTGATCTTTGGATGCTGTATAAAGCTTTAGGAAAAACCATCAAAGAGAAGTGTTTATTCAATGTATGTTGTCATAGAACAGTTAGTTCCAAGAATTTCTGCTGCTTTCTGAGTGCTTGTGGTATAGGGATGCTTTCACACATCTTTAATGTGTGGAAATATTACTGCATGTTATGTAAGGGCACTATAATTACCTTAATGAATTCTTATCAGCAATAAGTTTTCCTTTTCTATCATAGTATCCCTAGAAAAAGGAAAATATCATTAAACTAAAAAGAGCTTTTTCTGCATGGCTTCTTCATACTCTTGGTGCATAACATTAATCTCCGTGGTTGCTTGAGCAACAGTCTTCTGGATGCGTCATGCAGGGTTCTCCCATCCCTGGAGTCTACGAGTCACTGCAGAGAAATACCTGCTCTTCAGGTGCACCCCTTTCACACCACTCTTTCCTGTCTCCAAGGGTTTCATGGCCTTCTTTTTTCCTGACACCTTCCCTAGTATCCCCACGTGAGTGACATAACATTTTTTTTTCCCCTCTTCTTTCTCCTTTTTCTTTTTTTCTTTGAAGGGATGTAAGTCTTAATCAACATATTTCTCGTGATAGAACTCAATTAGATTCTCACAGGAGAAAAAAAAGCCCTTGTATAGCTGTTTCAGCTGAAACATACCAGCTTCGTATTCCAAACTGCAGTGCTTTTATTTTATTTTATTTTTTAATTTTTTTGCAAATTTTAATATCATTTTTCTGTAGGAGCATTACAAGAAATTTATGGGGATATGGTAGCTCTGCATCTTGGGTTTGAAGTAAAGATTCAAAGTATGTTCTATCTATCGCTCATTTACCCATAGGTTTTATTTATTTTGCATGTTATTAATTAGTTGAAGGCATAATGAAGAGACCACTTCCATAGTTTTTTATTCCCTATGTATACATGTTGCCTGTTCCATATTGCTAAACTTAAAAGATAACAATGGCACTGTTTCTGAAGGCATAGATAGCAGTGTTTTTTGTTGTGGTTTGTTTGTTTGACTTGTAGGTGAAACAACGGGAAACCCACAGATGGCATCTAATATTTAGGCAGGAAGAAGTCAGCATCAGTGTCACAGAGGAAAGCTTTAAAAATAGAAAACGTGCCTGTGGAAGGGCTAATTAATACACAGTGAAAATGCTCAGCAACACAGCCGGTGCCAAATTCTCACAGGAATGTTTTAAATTGACATTTTCTCAGTCTTAGGAATAGCTTCCATTCTACTTCAGCACAAGAAGCCATGGGAGTTCTGGTAGTGTGTCACAAACTTCTCAGAATGCCAGTTCTGCCAACTTAGACTCTGTCTTGGTTGTGCAGCGTGTGCCAGTATGGGGAAAATGCAATCAGCTATCTTACTGCTTTTAGCTGCATAAAGCTCTCCCTCTTACCTCTTTGGGAAGCTCAGGGATGCAATCAGATCCATCATGATGAAAAGCCATTTACAGCTGTGCAGCATGCTGGAATTTATCCCTTCTTGAGGTGGATCTGCAATTGAGTTACTCAACAGCTGTAGATAGGCCTCTTCACTTGTTTATTCCCTTGGCACATACTGACATCAGGATTTAACGTCTGTGGTTAAAGGACACTTCACCTTACCCCCCATGTCTGGCTCTCTCCTTGGAGCTCTGGGTGAAAACACAGTGTGTCTGCTCCATGAACTCTGCCTTTCATTCAAGATCTGTGGCAGAATTTGGCCCTGGTTTGATAAGATGCAGGCGTGCATTCAATCTGCTGTAACTGAAGCCTAGTCACCTATAAATATCTTTGCTGACATTTCAGACTATTTTTTCCTCTCTGTGCTATATGGGACAGAAGCAGATATAGGAGAATGCCAACTGCGCTGCAGTAACACAATAGCCTGCGTGGTAGGGTGCTACCCATTCACCCACTTGGTCCCAGTGCTGTTTGTATCAGGCTGCTGGCACACTGGAGGTAATGGGGAACACAGTTTTGGGGATGTGCTCCAAGTGCTGAACTGTTCCTACAGAAATACGTGAGAAAGTGAGAAAGGCCAAATTCTCCTTTTCCACACTTCTCATCTCATTTTCCTTGTTCTTCACTGCTGAAGAGGGACAGATACTGTTTTTCTCAGGTCTTTTGCATACTTCCTGTATATAATTTTTCCATATTTAAGATGAACAGGCACCTTTTTTTTCTCTCGTTTTGTGAGAAAATTTTATTTCTATGTAGTTAAATCTTTTTAATGATCTTGAGTTGACTTTAAAATACAGCCTTAATACCCAGGGCTTTAGGTCATTTTCTGCAGCAAAATGCTCAACATTTGTTCAAGGCTACACAATCTTGGAATAATTAGAAGAACCTCCGAGGACAATGTTTCTGCCACTTGTACTGAAATTACTTAATGTTTTGTTCTTGCAGTTTTGCAAAATCCAGAACAACTCTGTGAAATAGGTACATAATGAGACTAGAATAATTTGAAATAAAATACTCTCTATTTCAACTTTCAGAATTTCTTTATAGCTTCATTCACACTCTCTTCTTCAGCCACTTCAGTGAGCATAGTGAATGCCCTACTAGATATGTTGAGTGTCTTCCTCTCCCCCTTCAGAGCATTTGACAAAGTCGCTGTCTGTTGGACTTATCTCTGAAAATAGCATTCAGACCTCCTGATGCAATGCTCTCATTCAGACATTCAGCAGCTCTTGTGGCTTTTGGCCTCAGTGAATTTTTCCCCCTTTCCCTCTCCTTTGGCCTCTCCCCCCTCCGCCTCCAGTCTGAGGCCATATGGAGTCCTTCACTCTGAGCACCAACCTTTGATGAATATGCCCTTTATTGCTGTTCACTCCCAGAGTCTGCGAGAAGCAAGACTGACTTTGCAACTGGTTTATTTCATATCATAAAATCATCCTGGGTAAGTAAGGATCACAGAAGTTCTGCATCTGAAAGTTGTTTTTTACCCAATGAGCAAGTTCACCAAAGTTAATCATTTCATAGGGTCCAAACCATCCCTTGTTAACGAGAACCATGTGTGCATCAAATAGCCCAAATCTTGACAAAAGCACTTTTCTACAAATACAGAATGTCTTCAGATTAAACCTGCCAGCATGCTCCTGAAAGTTGGGATGGGCTGAGGCTGGATCTCCTGCTGCTGTGGCTGCCCAGCTGCTGTCTGCCTGTGCAATGGCAGCTTGCAGTAGAAGCAGCCAGCCCTCATGGGATGTGAATCCCTTGAGCACTGGGGAAAGTCTGGCAAGTCTCTCCTTTGCTTTAAACTTAGCCATTCTGTGAAGGATGGGAGAAACTGGAGGTGAAGGAAGGAAATGGGTTTGTGAAGATCAATGTCAGCATTTGGTGCTGGAGGAAAGGAGCAGGTGGCAGGTTTGCTTGCAGTGCTCCAGTCCCCTTGTGCAGAGAGACTACACTGTATAAGGCTTCAACTGATCACTGGAACTAAAATCTCCAGAATTCGCTTTCTTAAAGTGCATCAATAAAACTTTTTTTTTTTTTTTTTGGCTAAAATGCAGCAACCAGAGGCCAGGAAAGATGCTGTTGGGGAAACTGCCGAAGAAATGTTGTATACATAATCTAAATTTGAATCAGTACTAATGCTGATGTCATCACTTACAGTGTCACTCAGCTCTATTTCCAATGCGGGGCATGAAGCAGAAACAAACTTGCTGTCAGGCTGGAATGATTATTTGAGAGAGGTCAAGCATTTATCTGTGTTTTATGGGAACTGGCTAGGGGAAGAACAAAATCTGCTTGGGCCTGAAGCATGGAGGAGGAAATCACAACTGCCAGCAGACCATATGCTGTGGCTGGCAGGTAAATGCACAAGATTTTTGTATATTTATAACAGAGATTAATTATGCCTGTGCCGTTACTTTCTAATGGCATTGCAACAGGCGCACAGTTTTACAACAAATTCTCCATTTGCGCATTTCAGTGATTATGTGGAACATTCCAGCTTTGTATCTTGAGCTAATTATCCTCTGGCAGCTAGGAACAGCTCTGATGTTTATCTTCATGCATAAAGAAAGATGCAACCCCATTTTCTGTCACTTCTATTAATTAGACACAATGCCATACAGGTCCCTGAGAACTGATCTGCTTTCCAGTGGCTTCCTTAGTGCCCTATAGAATGACTTCTGAAGTTCCTTTGCTCAGACATCAGAGGCTAAAATAACCATGTGGGTGAAAATGAAGAGTTGGATCCTCAAGTATATTATAGAAACAGATGCACTGAGGATTTTTAAGGTGTTTTTCTGCTCTTACGGTAATTGAGAATCCAAGAGACGCTGCCTAAGTTTTACTGATTTCATTTCTTTGCACTGGAGCCATTATGGCTCTTCCCATCAGAGCAGAATTACCAGCACGCTTGACTCAGCTGGTGGGCTCCATGCTGCTATAAGGAGTGGAGGGGTGTAGTGCTTGGGTTAATATGGATTATGTTCAGTTTAGAGTCACTTTTGTTGCTAACAAGTTGCAAGCTGGCTATGGTGCAAGTGGTGCTGGGGTATCTGCTCAACCTTGACATCTTGATTCCTCCCATCCTTCCCCCTTCTCCCTGCCTTCTGACATCCATCTGAAGGAAAGCAGCCAGTCAGCTCCAGGATCCTAACCAGGATCTGCTCTACTGCTACATCACGACTCTTATTTGTTTCTACATTTGGTGCCTCTGTAGCTTTATTTTTATTTAGGTCAATAAATGAGCCATATTGTTCCTCCCTGCCACGTGCCTTCTCCAGGGACTGCGGCAATTCAGCAACTCCATGAGCTTCACCTGGAAGCCATTCTGCCTCCACTCCCTCCCACCCTCTCCATAGGGAGTAATTGCCTAATAGTTTACACGTGTATTTCAATTATCTCTTCTCAGCCTTCAATCTGTGTTACCTACCATGCATTTATCATTATGCAATAGCAGATTTGGGTACAACATCAAGACTAGATTAAAGTCCTGCTTGATTGATTTCTTATAAAGATTAAGGTTGCTGACATTTTCCACCTTAACTCAAACAGCGTGCACTGGCTTTGATTATTCTCTGTTCCACACCAGTCTAAACCTGAAGTCGGTGGGTTTATGCAGATGCAAGAAGAAGATCAGATGTTCTGGCCGGGCCTTTTGATGTCAGCAGCTGCCTGCTCCCATTTGCATGTATTGCTGCAGAAGGAAAACAGGAGTTCTCTTTGTAGCTAATCACTCCAATTCAATAATTAATCTAAGAGTGTACAATCTATGTCATAGTTGGAATTATTGTGCCAGGTTTCATAACTCTGCCTTCATTTATATCTCCCTGGTAACTGGCTTGGACAGGCAAAACAGCCAGTGGGTTTGCCTAACTTAAATATTAGGATGGAAAGCACATTTAACATTGGATGCTAGAAATGTTTTCTTGGTGGAGAAGTATAGAAGGGGAGAGTACACGGAAGCTTTGAACCAGTGGTGCTCACATTGAAGCCAGTGTTTTTACCTTAGTACACAAAACCCTTCCAAGCTCATTCCAGCTTCTGATTTAATGGTAAGCAAGCATGGCATGACTTACTAAGTAATTTGATCAACCCCCTCTGGAGCACTGTGCCATGAGCCATCTTTCCTCCAGCACCATCCAGCAGTGCAGCAGGCTTCTCCAGGGCACGGTGTACAGATGCTTGAGCTGCTGCTTATGTGTGGCTGTGAGCTGTTCTGTTGCCTCTGTAACACAAGCTTGTTTTATCTGTAAGTGATGAGGGGAACAGCCTGTAGGCATTGATGTTTGCTTGCACAAGAGCCTTTACGTGAGTCGTAATTACTAAATTAGGTGTTTTAATTCTCTCTAACTGTGATAGCTGATAGAACTAATGGAGCTATTCAACCTCAGCAAACCTCTGCTTGTCCTAATTGCTACTAGTGCTTCAGCAGTGTCCTTCCATTACTATTTTTCTTCCTTTTCTAGCTAAAGCTGATAAAGGGCTTCACATTCCTTTTCTTTTCTGGCACACATGATTTTAATGAACTGGAGGTGTAGAAGCACTGAGAAGCTCAGGCTCCTGGTGTAAGCTCTAGGGTGGCAGTGCTCTGTGTCTCAGGGACTTGCACAGCTAGGTGACCTTTAGGAGGAGTCCTGTGAAGGATGTTGGCTATATGTTAAGCCATTCTATGAATGGATGGCTGCATAAGCCCCAAGGTCCCTATTTACCCACTAGACTTATTTTATACAGTGGTGATTTACTCTCAAATGCTACCCCAAGGACCCCCACGTATATCTCTGTTGGGCTGCAGTCTGCTTTAAATTTTATCCCCGCAGGAGCTTTGAGGCTAAATCCTGTTAGTGCCCCCACAAGTCTGTGGGCTCTGGTTATACACCTGCATTACCATATTCAGTGTAATAGTTATTTTTCATTATCACTTTGCAATTTTCTTGCCCTTTTCCCACCAAGAGAAAAATCAGGTCTTCATAAATTGTGAATAAGCTCCTGTCACTTGTGATCCATGGGCTTGTAGAAAACCATTAATTGTGATTCTTCCTCATTAAGTCTAACTATGGAGATCATGCAGAGACCAGTGTTGCATTAAGATTTTTTTTGTTGAGAGACAGCAGTAAGCCATGACCTTATAAAACATAGCAGCCGGTATTTTTATTAGTGTGCAAGATATGATGCATTATATCTGCCAATACTGTTATGTTCATGGATGGTGCAAGGCTCGTAGAAACTTGATGCTTGACATTTAAGATTGATGCAGTAGCAATTAATTTAAAAATATAACCTAGTACAAAGATTCCCAGCTAACATAGTTATTGAATTAGCACAGTATTTTGAACTGCTTACATTTTGTGTGTGAGAAACAATTCATAAGAAAGTCATCGATGTTAATGCTGTTTTAACCTTTGCTGGTTTGCTTAAGGATATAACATTTGATGAGATGCTTGCAACTCCTGAAAAAGCTGCTCATTTCAACCAAGCAAATTGACCTGGCTATTGGTATTATCATGGAGAAACGTGCTTAGCATACAGGTTGCTAGCAACCTAGACATTTTGGTCATCATTCTCATTTGGAGAAAGCTGCCATGTGGTAGCAAGTCTATGGTGTCAGTGGTATTGGGATCATGGTAAAGGATGCAGTGGGCATTTTGTATCAACTGTTTGTTCAGAAGAAAGTTATTCTACTGCTTGTAGACTACCTTTAGAACTATAAGGAAAACCCTAAACTGACCTGGCATAGCTTGGGTATGCTAATGCAGCTTAATTCTGGGTTTATCTTAATCACTTTCTACCAATTTCTATGCTATTCTACACACATCTGGCCATGTGTGTTCAACAGAGGGAAATTCTTGATGCTAAGGTACCAACCAGTAAAGAAAGTGTACCTTGAATACTCTTGTTTACTCTGTGAGAGAAATAAAAGCTTAGGCACACCAGTAGTGAGAGGTGGCTTTTTTTTTTCTTTTTTCTTTTTTGTTGTTTTTGTTGTTTTGTTTGTTTTTAATGCCTGTTAAACAGAAGATGGACTTCTAAAGATGAATATTGTTCTGGCTCTGAAAAGTGCCTCTCTCAGCAGACTGTGGAAAGTCAACTCTGTGTCACAGAGCATCTTGCAGCTGCAAGTTCTGTCCATGAAAATTATTGTAGCTCTTTCCTTCCATTTTGGCTGCTTATTTTTAATGAACTTCCCTGGAAATGTATGCAGCCTTTGGAAGGAGTTGAGGAAGCACTCACCAAACTGGCCTCAGCAGATGTTCTCTGAGCTAGGTGTATGATTGGAACCAGAGGAAGAAAGTTTTCAAATCTTTATTTTGTCTGCATTTGCTCTGTAGGATCCTTATCAAGAATGAGGACTATTAGAAATAGTGTTGTACCCATATCAGCCTTTAGGATGAGATTTTCAGGTTTGGTTGTTTGAATTACTCAGAATAATTTGAATTCTGCTGCAAAGAGCACTAACTGTCATGGCAATTGCGTTACATGTGCTAGTCAGTATACAACCACTGCTAGCTTAAAAACTCAGTAAAGGTTAAGAAAGCATATGTTAAGCCACTAGGCAGAAAGAACAATCAAAAACTGATACTCAAATAGTTGATGCATAGGGGAAACTGTTAATTGCATCTCCGGGGTAAACAGAATGGTCCTTGGGCATAGGAAAAATTAGGTAGTTGCCTCAGGCAACAAAATTGCAGCCCTAAGTCAGACAGAGAAAGACCTTCTCAACAGCTATATCTCTGGTCTCACCAGTGAAAGAGCGGTGCTCTTGGGCATCATTTCTTCCAGCAGCTTAGGGCTGCACCACTCAAGGCACTTTCCCAGCCCTAGACCTGTAGTCCCTATTCTCTGCACCTGCCTGAAGGTTGTGTGCAGGTAACAGCCATTCCCTTGAGCGCAGGACTGGGAGAAAGGCCAGAGTTTTGTTATGTTTCTTCTCATCTCCTTCCTACACCTTTTCCCACTCATGGAGGATGGGTGCTGTGGGACAGTGGGGGGGGTCTGCATTACTGCTTCAGGGAGGTGAAAGTAGGTGCCTAACACTGAGTTAAGCTTGAATTGTTTAGGTACTTGTTAATGGTGCATGGGCTCATACTCTGGTAAAGACATGATATTTTGGAAGTCATCACCTATGAGCTCAGCTGATTGATACTAGCAAAGCAATAGTCAAGACTAAATGAGTCAAAATGCTTGCAAATCCTATTGTGGTTTCCAATTCAGTTGCTTTTCATAATGAAATAAAAATTAATAGAAAAAAACCAATAACTCAGCATTCTAGGACCCAGCTTTGTTTCAGAACCAAATAGCAGCAGTTATCCAAGAAGGTATTTTTGAGCCTGGTAGGGTGGTGCTGGCTGCTCCCCTTTGCACTGGATCCGTGAACACACCACAGCTGAGTGGGTACTGTGTTCTTTTGTTAGCTGTAGAGCAGGGGTAGCCAACTTCCATGTTCTTAACTGACAAACAGCTTGAGAGAGTCCTACTTCTTTTTGGCACACAGTTCCTTAAAACTGTCAAACTGAGATAGTTTCCTCAGGCTGAAATAAATGTAACTTTTCTGTTATTTTCCACATCTCCAATACCTTTTTCCTTTGAGTTAAAATAACACATGATACACCACAACTTTTAAGAAAACTGGCATCGTTTACTGAAGGAGCAGACAGAAATGGTTGCCAAGCCACTTTGCTTTATTAACAGTTCTGATCAACTGAGGAGGTCCCAGATAACTGGAGACTTGCCAGTATGAGCCCATCTGCTAGGAGAGTTGGAAGGAGGATCTGGGGAACTACAGATTGACCTTGGTATTGGGAAAATTTATGGAGCAGATGATCTTAAGTGCAATCATATAGCATGTGCAGGACAAGCAGGGGATAAGGCCTAACCAGCATGGCTTCATGAAAGAGAGGTCCTGCTTGACCAATCTGATCTCTTTCTAAGACAGAGTGACTACCTTTGACTCTGTCTCCTACAGTATTCTCTTGGATAAGCTGGCAGCCCATAACTTGGCAGGTACAGTCTTCACTGAGTAAATCAAATATTGTCTGGGGGCCTGGGACAGAGGTGGTGGTGAATGACACTGAATCCAGCTGGTGACTGGCCATGAGTGGTGTTCCCTGGGGGTCAGTATTGATGACTGTCCTGTTCAATATCTTTATTGATGATCTGAAGAAGGCAACTGAGTGCATCCACAATAAGTTTGCAAATGACACCAGGTTGGGATGAAATGTTGATCTTCTTGGTTGTAGAAAGGCCCTGCAGAAGGATCTGGATAGCCTGGATCAGTGAATTGAGGCCATTGTGATACAGTTCAAAAAGATCAGATCTTATGGGGAACAGCTAAGGGAACTGAGATTGTTCCATCTGGAGAAGAAGAGGCTCAGGGGAGATCTCTACAACTGCATGAAAGTAGGTTGTGGTGAGGTGGGGGGCGGCCTCTTCTCCCAAGTAATGGTGATAAGATGAGAGGGAATGATCTTAACTTGCACCAGGGGAGGTTCAGGTTGGATGTTAGGAAACATTTCTTCTCCAAAAGAGTGACTAGGCACTGGAATGGGCTGCGCAGGGAAGTGATAAAGTCACCATCTCTGGAGGTGTTCAAGAACTGAATGGACATGGCACTGAGGGACATGGTTAGTGAACATGGTGGTGACTGGATGTTGGACTAAATGATCTTAGTGGTCTTTTCCAACCATAATGATTCTATGACTCCATGTGTTGTGTTGAGAAATATGACAGTGTAATATCCTAATATACCTTATTCTTTTTTTTGTCTGCATTTGCTTGATTTGTATGCCAAGACTAAACCATTTGGCCTGTTATATCTCTATTTACCTTAAAACTGTCTAATCTGGTGTGAAGCATTCCCTATCTCCCATAAGAGAAATGAAGAATTCCTTTCTTCATAGAGGCTTCAATGCTAAGCCAAAACATCCAGAAGGCAGTAGCTACTGCTTATTCACTTGCAGAAAATCTTTTATGATGTTTTACAATTTTTGGATTCAGTTGCAAAAAAAAAAAAAGCTACAAGCTAGATAATAAATCTGATTCCCAGAGATCTGCCTACATTATTGATGATGCCTTTAACAAACAGGAAAACAAGTAATATGGCGGCAGTCTAGCCCCTGCTTTGATCTCAGCATGTGGCGGGGAACGGTCCCTGCCAAATGGAGAAGGTATGTGTCAAAGCAGAGGAATAAGGGAGGACATTGGCAGGACACCCTCTAACCTTGTGTCTAAACCCTGCCAAGACTTCACAGTTTTTGCTGATAGATGGAAATAGTTTTTAAATATACTGCTATTTCCATTTGTTCCCCTTCATGTTACACCATACCAGACTTGCAGTAGCTTGCAGGTGATTTCTCTCAAGCATTGAAGTGGAACTATATCTGCTGACAGGGAAATCTCCTGTGATTCTTTCACAGTAATATTTGTTGCATACTGTTCTGTTCTTCGGCATTTAAAAGGAGATAACTATCTCTACTGGTTCTTCTGCAATAGTAAATTGTGGTAATTTGTCAATTGAATTAGTTTTTAAGGTGTTTGCTGGAAATGAGAATTATTTAGGAAGTGGGAATGGAGCTGGGAGATGGGTTCATTGTGAGCTCTTCCTGATGGCAGTGAACAAGGTCTTCCTGCCCACATGATATTGTCAAACACCCTAAGTTGTACATAGGGTACTTTGTTCATTTCAAACAACTGAGCTGTTTGGGTGTTGAGAGCAGCAGATACAGTAACTGTTATTTCTGGAAAATATTTCTATAACTTTGATTGCATACAAAAAGTAAAATTGTAATAAAGTAACTTGGGCATAAACTAGTGCACAGGTGGTTCACTCTAAACACCAGGAAGCACTTTTGTGCTGTGCTGGTGCTAGAGCACTAGCAAAGCTTTCCCAGAGACTGTGGAGTCTCCTCCCTAGAGAACTCCAAAAACAGCCTGGACATGGTCCTGGACACACTGTTCTGATTTTTCCTACCTGAGCTGGGGTTGGACCAGATGGACCTAAAGGTCCCTTCCAGCCTCAGCCACACTATAATTCTGCGGTCCTTGAGATAGGAGGTTGTATGATTAAACTGAAAACTGAGACTCCCATTAACAGTTCCCTAAACTAATGGCTATATCCAAGCTCAGATGTGGTTCTTTGATGGAAAGGAGTACTGACTGCTGTTCCAACCATAGTACTGTAAACGAGAACAAAACTGAAGCAGACAAAAACAAAGCTAGCTTAATGACATCCAAGAAGCTAATGCCTGAACTTGTGAGGTTTAACCTGTGGGTCAATGTTTTCCTAGAGAGTTAATTCACTGCGAAGAAGGGAAGCTGACTTGATACTGAGCTCTTATTGTCTTAGGCCATTTGTGTGTGAAGTTTGTAGAAGCCTTTGAGTTGGGAAATATTGTGAAAGCCACAAACATATACAGTACCTACAACAACCTTCACATTTCCCTTCTGTTCCAGCCAGCACTGACTCCGTGGTACTTACCCAGAAATGTTTGGATATAAGTAAGCTGTGACTATCTCTTATTTGTCGCTTCAATAGATTCTGGAAAAACTAAAATAAACATAGTACTCTCAAAATAAATCTAGGAAGAACCAACAGCCCATTTTCCACATTTTGGCAACTAGTATTGCATTTATTTTTTCTTTTCTTTGACTCAAACTGTGATGTTTCTTCTCTCAGAAGGAAGAAGCCAAAAGCATATTTTGGGGTGGTTCTTGTATGGATGGAACATTTATGGCTTGAAGAAAAGAAACTTGTTTTGTCCAGCTGTTTAGGAGAATATGCTGGATAATTGGTTTAGCATAAACAAAATGACTACTAGCGAGCACAGATGTCATTTTTATAGTCAGACTTGATAGAAAATCTGGGAGTAACCTGTTACAGAAATCTGGTATATCTGTTTTCAAATTCTTTATTTGGAAGCTTCCAGAAGGGTCTAGGTCTTTTTCAAACAAACATGATGTACTTATCTCCACAGGGAGAAAACCGTAATCACTTTCCTCATTGAGATACAGCATTATTTCCTTCAGACTCTTAATTTCAATGTCCAAAATTTAATTTCTAACAAATTTGCTGTCAGAATTGTGCATGTAAAATGAAGCAATCAAGCCACACTTAATTGGTGCTCTTGTATGTGTAGTTTTTATTTATTTATTTATGAGGTTAAACTATGATTTCTAAAGCAAGGAACTTTCTTTTGTTTAAAAAGCAGTCATATTCAGTAATCAAATTGTGAAAAATTAATGTAGCAAAAAGATCAGTAAGTAACTTCTTGGATCATACCTTCGTCAGGGCTGAGCTAGCTTCCTGAAACTGTGAAGAAATAGTAAACTAGCTCAGAGTAGGAATCTATAGTTCCATAAATAGATCCACTCTAGAAACTTCAAGTGGCAACTGCTCTTGGTGTGATGATTTTCTAGTCATGGAAAAAGGAGATAGTATTTAGATAGATCTTTTCCTCATTAACGAATAAATAAGTAGAGACTTAGACACCTCGTTGTTAGTATAAGGGACCTTTGGGGTCAATAAAGAAAATGGCCAGTCATGTATTATCAATACTTCTTGGCAGTGGGATCTGTAGGGTACTATAAACACCTCTCCCTTCACTGAGTTGCCAGTTGAGTGGATCACACTGAAGAATGGGACTGGAGTAGTATGATCATAAAAGAGGGGAGGACAAGCTCTTTTCAAAGGGCTCCAGTTCCTAAAGAAAGCTGCCAGGCAAGTGCCCTTTGGCACTTATATTGCTAAAAGTGGCTTATATTGAAAGTATTTCAATAGATTTTCCAGAGGAAAATAAAGACTGCTACAGACTCAATGTAATGTTAATTCTGTGACTTGTTCTCACTTCAGATACTCGGTGACTCAGTTGCAGAAAATACTGTATCCCAGGGAGATTTTCTGCAGCCTTCAAGTCTTAGCTACCTGCTCACTGTTCCTTACTGTCAGCCCTTTGCCTCCAGCTCTCATTCTTCTGGTCCCAAAGGTCCTGATGAGCACCAAGGGGAAAGATCCTTACATTTCTATGATAAGGAGATTGTAAAACAAATACGAGCAGGCCAAATTTAAACAAACACTGTCCATCCATCAAAATAAGAAACTCAGAATGAGGGGTTAGCTTCAGCTTGGGGAAGTGGCTTTTTTTCTTTTTTTTTTAATCGAAGATCAGAAGAATTTACAGTATAAAACCCATCTTTAATTTATTGTTTAAAAAGCCCTGAGAACTGGGAGGTATGGGACTGTGAAGTTTTCTTAGTGTGTTACCATCTTTTCTTAAATGTTGATAGGCATAATACTAGGTAGCTATGGAAGAGATCTGATAAGAAACACGTGAGGTTAACCTTTTTGAATAATAATGCCATCCACAGGAGTTTCCCAGCCATCACCCCTTGTCCCAGAAGACCATTTGTACTTCACAGCATTAATATTCATTAGGTGTAACACCATATGTTGCACAGCAGGATGCATTGCCAGCAGACTGTTTGTCATAAAGCCAGATTTAATAAAGCATTGTAAAACAAACATTATGATGATAAATACGAAATGACAGGCTAATTAAGAGAATCTTAATTGCCATTTTTCCATAATAACATTTGTTTAGTATGTATCTGTCTTGAACTAGTACCTTCCTTGTACTGCTTTTTACTTTCTATAGGCTTCATAAGAGGACTTGTGCCTTGTATGATTTAAGGCATTTAATGTTCTGTTAGAAGAAATAAATTCAAGATAAATAAATTGTTCCTGCTCTATGGATGTTGGGTACTCATTGATCCCTAGTGTTGAACAAGTACAGAAAAAAAACTTGAAATATGGATTTCAGAAGGTTGTGAATTGGTTGGGGGGAAACTTACTGCCCTCTCTTGAGAGAATCTATCTGAAAATGCAATAGTTGCCATTCTTTGGACAGGTACTGCGCAGATCTTTTACAGCAGTACTACTTTTAAGTGAGCAGCTTTAATATAAATTGCAATTTTCACATAACAGACTGAAAGGCCTCTATTCCTTCTTCACTAGAACAGAATTCCATTACTGCTGCATTCCCCTACATCAGTGATTTCATGGGAGAGGAAAGGGTTTCAAGAATGTGAAACGATATTGCAAATTAATGCAGAGAAATGACACCTATTTTCTTACTTGCTGTTAACTCTTTTGTCATAGTAGCTGCTGCCAGTGTCAGTAAAATAATATATCTTGCTTCAACCCTGTCAAGAAGGGGAACTATGAAACTTTTCTAAACTTTCCTACTATTTTTCCATGTTCTTTTTACATTATGCAATGTCTTTTATTCTGACAATTTTCCGAATCTTCATTTGAATGAGGAAGATAAAAATCATGACCCAAGGATATCTCCCACATGAAAACTTGTGGGAGATTTATCCTCCATAACTAAGGTTGCATTTGGATTTTAATCCTCATTTTAGTGAAATTTCCTCTTCTGGGGGAAAGTTGTATATATCAGCTCTGGTAATCTAGATTATTTGGGTCTGGATGCATTATTTTGCAGAGATGGATTGGTGACTGTAACCAAAAGCAGGTAGGAAACTGGAAGTCAGGAGATAAAAACAAGCTCACTGTGACATGCTTTGAATTCTACCATGGTTTCTTTCCATCTGGATACCTTATAGCTTTCATACATTTCAGAAAACAAAATATCCTAAGGGACAAAACAGAGTAAAAAGGGGTCAAAAGATAATAATTCATGTCAAAATATTTATTCTGCTGTAGTACCTCACACAGAATAGTTTTACAGTGCTTGCACTGAAGATTTTGAAATGGCAGTGTTTCAAAAACTGGAGTGTGTTTTGTGGATTTATTTATTCATTTATTTTCCTAAATTGTAGTTTCTTATATGCGCAATAGACCTTATCAAATGCATGAAGTTTTCTGCAGTGAGATGATGCTGCTGATCACTTCAAGAATACCCAAATTTTGAATCACTCTCTTATTGCCTCCTACCCTGTCTCTGTCATCAGATTAAAAGAGTAAATATTAAAAAAAAATGATGATAAACTTTTTTGGTTATATAACACTTTTATATACTTCCACCCCCTCAACATCCCTATTATTTTATGTGGTTTGTGATAAAACTGCAACTGAAACAAAATAAATGGAAGTCTTGAGCTGTAAAGGAGATTGCTGTAATACAAAAGGACTTTCTTTTTGGATGGAAGTAGGTGAAAACGATTTTATTTCTTCTCTGAACATTTTCTGAACTGAAATTTATAGTCCTTCCCAGTACCCCACCTGGATCATCTCCCAGTGATAGCTCGCCCAGTATTTTATTCTTTTTTCTTTCACTGAATATTGCTTCAATTTGTGCTTTTGGTTTTTGACTGCACTTCTCAGGTTTCAAGGTTCTCTCTTTAGCACACATAAATTATCAGTACAGGATTTTCCAGCTATATTCTGTCCTCCTTTTATTTACTACCTTCACTCTAGGTTTTAACCATATTATAACTATTATTGTCTTTGCTTGCTGTGCTATCTTCAGATGGTTATCAGTTATTTCATGTTGCAGGTGATAATCAGTTCCCTTAACATCACACAAAGAATGAGGTGAGCGAAATATCTATTTCTATCCTGTCTAGTTTCAACAGATATTGCCTCAAAAGAGAAGATTCCTCAGAACATCCACTGCGGCTAGGAAAAAAAAAAAAAACAAACAAAAAAACAACCTCGTAATTTTTGGTAAAAAGTTTCAGGAAAAATAATTGAATGTTCTAGAAAAGGTTCCTGAATTACTGAATTACTAATAACCCCAACTTCATATGACGTCTTAGTTTGATAAAGAGCTCCAGTTCTTCAGCAGGTTTCTCTATCTGAAATCTCTGCTAGTGTTTCACCAGCTTGGACAGTGTAATAATGGACCTACCATTGCCTAGAGAAACCATAACTTACCTGATTGTCTGAACCCCAGTGGCCACTTCTGGCATATGCTGAGGCTCACGTGTGGGCGTAAATGCTGTACTTGAAACTCCCCTGCAAGGACATTGAAAATCAATGATAGACATGAATGGCAGTCACTCATGACTATTCAAGACAAGAATAGCAGTCATTTTTTAGAAGAATGGAGAAGGAATCTCTGGAGACTTACTGAACCATCCAATTTGGTTGGGAATTGTCAATGCTATCTTAGGTCTTCACCTAAGAACTACAAATATTATACAAGGGCTGGTCCAAAAGTAATGGCTCCTATTTTATTATGTTGGTCCATGATGTCAGAGGTAGACAGTGGTGTGTCAATGGAGGTTAAACCTTCCCACAAATCTTCTGCTACAGTTTGTTGCTGTGCAATATATGGCAGCAGCGAGGCAGACTGACATAATGGTGTCTGACATGGAAGTGTATAGGAAGTGAAGGTGTGTCACTGAATTTCTCCATGCAGAAGAAATGGCACCCATTTACATTCATTGAAGTTTGCTGGATATTTATGCAGACCAAACAGTGAATAGGAGCACAGTGAGGTAGTGGGTGATGCATTTCAGCATTGGTGACAGTGATGTGAAAGACAAGCCACATTCTGGACAACTCTGCACATCTGACACACCACAAATTAAAGAGTGTCTTGATCAGCTCATCCATGCTGATCAGTGAATTATGAATTGTGTGTGGAGTGGAATATTGGCCTCAATGTGTTGAAAACAAGAGCACCAATGTTGAAATATCACAAAGTCTGCAGCTGGTGGGTCTCACTAGTGCACAAAGAGGAACAGAAAGAATGTTATATGCAAATCTATCAGGACCTGTTGAACCAATATGAAGCTGAAGGTAACAGTTACTTGGATTGCATTATGACCATTGACAAACTGGTATCAAAACAACAGTCCACGGAGTGGCAACTTGTGAATTCTCAATTGAAGATTAAAGATACACAACTCAGTGAATAAAGTGAGGTACACTATATTTTGGTATAGGAAAGGAGTGATCCTTCTGGGTTTCCTGGAATCTGCACAAACCAGCTCTGACTACTACATTGTGACCCTAAATAAGATGAAGGCTTGAACTTCCAGAATTAGGTCAGAGAACAGAACAACCTTTCTCTTGTGACACAGTGATGGCAGGCCCCATACCAGCTGGTAGACCATGGAGCACACTGCTATCTTGGCTATACTGTCCTTTCATACCCACCATGTATCCTGGATTTGGTGCCTTTTGACTTCCATCTGTTTGGGCCAGTGAAAAATGGACTGTATGGGCAAAGTTTTCCTAACAATGATCTGTGAAACAGTGGGTAACATCCACTGGTGCTGATTTTTACAAGCATGGTATGCAGTTTTTGTTCATCACCAGCAGAAATACATAGGTAACAGTGGTGACTATGTTGAAAAACAGTGTTTTGTAGCTGAGAGTTTGCTTTATTAAATAATGTTATTATGTTCTTTGTATCCATTGTAATTTTCATGAAAATAAATAGGAGGCATTACTTTCAGAGCAACCTACATATTTGATAGACTAATAAATACCCATGTCCTGAACTTTAAGCTTGATCATTCAGTTAAAACTAAACTTTTAATCTATCTATGTATGTATCATTGTCTATCTATGTTTCCTTTTCTTCCACTTTTCCCTTTGTTCTAAAAGGAGAATTTTGCAACTCCTCATTGTTTTATGTATCTTCTAGTAAATGGGTAAATGTTGTGGCTCTTTATGGCTAGAAGATTGTACTGGTCCCACCAAAATGATAATCCATGCATAAATTAATGGGAATTGCTACCATCCTTATCAGAAACTTTCAACTGCAAAACTTGAACACCAAACCTACACATTATTTTAACGCATTTTCTGTTGATAGCATATGGTCTTTGCTGAGTAGTAAGAAATAGTACTTTTAAGGTGATTCTAATGGATAAAATAATTTCCTCTGCCTGAGAATTAGAACTTGGTAGCCATTATCAAACTGAGTGCTAACTGCTACTGGAAGCACCTTGTTTTAGGGATAACATGTAAAACAGGGAATTGGCTCTTTGGGATTACTCATGAATCCACAGCATGTAATGTTTCCTTCCCAACTCCATCAGGGTGGAGCAGTGAGGTCTGGTATCAGCTGTAAGTGGTTGTGTAGGTAATAGTACATGCATTCCCTCCACCTTTTCAGCATGAGAGGGTGCTGCCTTGCTGACATTAGCTGTGCTGCTTTGCACTGGTAATGGCTTCCTTACAGCTCCCTAATGGCAGCTGCATAGTAGGGAAGGCAGTGACTGATCCACCAACTCTGTCTCAAGAGGGTATCTTGGGGTGAATAAATCCACCTCACAGAATCACAGAATCACAGAATTATCAAGGTTGGAAAAGACCTAAAAGATCATCCAGTCCAACCATCACCATTACTCCCCAGCTAAATCATATCCCTCAACACAACATCCAAACGTCTCTTGAACACCTCCATGTTCGGTGACTCCACCACCTCCTTGGGCAGTGCATTCCAGTGCCTGACTACCCTTTCCGAGAAGTAATATTTCCTAATGTCCAGCCTGAATCTCCCCTGGCGCAGTTTGAAAACATTGCCTCTAGTTCTATCACTGTCTACACAAGAGAAAAGGCCGACCCCCAGCTCACCACAACCTCCCTTCAGGAAGTTATAGAGAGCTATAAGGTCTCCCCTGAACCTCCTCTTCTCCAGGCTGAACAATCCCAGCTCCTTCAGCCATTCCTCATAAGGCCTGTGCTCCAGGCCCCTCACCAGCTTCGTAGCCCTCCTCTGAACACATTCCAGGGCCTCAATGTCTTTCTTGCAGTGAGGGGCCCAAAACTGAACACAGTACTCGAGGTGCGGCCTCACCAGTGCCGAGTACAGGGGGACAATTACCTCCCTATTCCTGCTAGTAACACTGTTTTTGATGCAAGCCAGGATGCCGTTAGCCTTCTTGGCCACCCCGGCACACTGTCGGCTCATGTTCAGCCGAGCATCCATCAGTGCCCCCAGGTCTGTTTCCTCCACACAGTCCTCCAGCCACTCCGCCCCAAGCCTATAGCGCTGCCTGGGGTTGTTGTGGCCAAAGTGCAGGACTCCTCATTTGGTCTTGTTGAACCTCATCCCCCTGGCTTTAGCCCAGCTCTCCAGCCTGTAGAACCTCGTTCTTCTTGTGATTTACCCATGTACTCAGCTCTGATTTATTTCAAACAGTAACTATTTTCTTTATGTCCTCACACATTCCATTAGTGCTGAGGTCAAAAATTGATAGGCAGATGTTAATTTCAAGGTACTATTTTGGCCCTACTGACATCTTGTGGGACTTTCTGTTTGAAAAAGGGAATATGAAGTCATATCACGTGTTGGAAAATTGTTCGTGTTTGCACCACTTTTATTCTGTATGGTTTTAGAGGTTTCATAGTGAGAATGCACAGCTTGAGGTTCGTCTATGTAGAATGCTATTTGTCTGAGTGGTGACTTATCAAAAGTGCTATATAGTGCTATGTAGTCTATCATCTTAGTTCGTAAGTCTATTGCTAATACCGTGTTACACATTAAGAAGAGATTTACAGTATATGCTAAGAAGGGATTTTTAGGAGTATTTTTAAATGAAATGTTTTCAAGAACTTAGTGTTTCTTGAAATCTGTGTTTAACAGTTTTGTTATCTTAATCTCTTGAATGAGCAACAGTAACTACAACTGATTTTTTCAGAGTTAAATGTACCAAAGCTTTCAAAACAGTGGAGATGAAAGAAAAAAAAAGTATTTTTCCCTTTCTATAATCGGCAAATAAACTGGTGTCCTGCTGCTGAGTCTGCCATTGAGAAGTAGTTCTCTTGACAGATTTTGCAATGAAATGTTTAGTGGAGGTTAAAAATTTCAGAATTGCATGCTCATAAGTTTGTAGGAACAAGGCAATAAATATCAGTGAAGAAATGATAGAGTACCTCTGCAGCAGCAATGCTGTTCTTTGATTTGTGGTCTTTAGATTAAATAGATGTGATTTAAATAATGAATAAATAGAAACCTAGATAAAGATCAGAGCTGAATACTACTGAAGTGCTGCACATCTCTCAAAAGCAACAAACCTCATTTGTTTTGTACTAGTACGTTTTCACCTCAAAAGCTCTGAAGAAAATTTCACCTCTCAGTGCTGCTGTAATGCTTGTAACTTCTAATCTTCACATGTGCACAGTGTGCATTTCAAGATGACGTGCAAGATAAACATTGGTTAAAGTATATCAAATAACTGATATTAAACACAGTGTTATCAAATAAGGCCCAGAAAGCACAAATAACTGGAAGTTACAAGAATATTTTGGGAGGCAGGAATCATGGTTGGACTCTCATTCTGACTTGGCAGTGCCATTCGAGTGGTGACAGAAAGGTCAGTATAGGAGAGCTGCTCGGTAGTCATGGATGTCTGAGGTGGTGCTTCTCGTGGCAGGGGCTCGTTTGCCTCCTAATTGGACTTGGAGTGAACAGAGGAAGAGCTGTTCTCCCTGAGTATGTCTTCATGATTAGCTAAGATTGCTGCTCCTGCTGGACATGCCTTGCTAGCCAAAGGGAGTAGCAGCAACACTCTTTTATCAGCAGCTTTGATTCAGTGCAGCCTCTAAAGCAAGTGAGAACACAGGTAAGCAGCTAGGTATGTAATGGACCATACACCAGCCTGTTATTTCCAAGGAGTCACAATATAAATCACCACAAAACAAGATCAAAATGAAACATGGCAAAATGGAAAAAGTATCTGTAGAGATTTTAAGGAGCTTTGAGTTATTTATTGTCAAGCCATCTGAGGGGGCTAAGAGAATAAAGCATCTTGAGGCTAGACTTTAAGATTCATATACTTTTTCAGCTGCAATGGCTTTAATGAATATTTAAAACAACAACACACAAAATACCTGAGATGCCCTACAGTCCTCCTTCATGCTGCTCTCTGGTGTGCTCCTACAAACAATCACTCTGAATCGGAAGGGAGTTTTAATGAAAACATTCTCCTAGAGTAGGGAACAATGCATCAATGGCTTCTGAATCTCCTTTCTAGCTTCCTCCCGCACAACCCTGATTGTGCATCCTTAGCTCAAAAGAGATTGTAATACAGTGAAAATATCTAACCTTATTAAACAAAGGTTTATGCAGAGCTGAAAGAAAATTATTAAGAAGATGAGTTGGAACATAGAGGAAGGCATAACTACATCAGTTTCATAGCTTGTGGGAGCAGATGGTGAAAAGGAAAACCTAACCAAAAATGTCTTCACTATTAAAAATAATCAGAGATGTCTATTTCTCACTGAAATCAAGTTTTTTTTTGGTTTTTTTTTTTTTTTAAAGGCTTAACAGAAGTTGATGCTCTAATATTTTATTATGCATGTGCACTTTCAAAGACGGAGGGTGTTTAGGATGTTTACTAACTTAGTATTTTTCAGAGCTGGAACATGAGTGATGGTTTTGCATCCTGAAAAGAGAAGTACTGCTTTAAGACTAACAGACAAGAAAGGTCACAGTGCATAATGGGAAGTTATTGCTATTGTATTTTAGAGGAGACTCAATGCCATCGACTGGAAGTTATTGTCTGTGCTGTTAAAATATACTTTTAAAATATTTGTGTAGCATGTGTTGATATTCTTGTGTGCATTGTGGGCACTTTTCTGAGATATACCATACTGCTTCTTACCACGGCAAAGAAATGTCAGCAGTGTGTGACTAGGTTTATAAATTATTCAAGAACAGTCATGCTGATTTTGATTATGGTTTATGCACATTGACATTTTGCGGTAAGCTTCAAACTTGGAGGAACATGTTAAAACAAAGTGCTGAATTGGATGACTATAGGAAATGAAGATACCTGATAGGAAATGAATGAAAGCTAGAAAGAATGCAAACGTGACTAATTTTAGGAAATGCTGTGAAGTTCAGCATCTAGATGCTGGGAAGAGGCAAGAGACAGTGCACAGAGTGAAAATATTCATAGACAATCATGAATTGATGGTAAATGAAAGTATTTGGAACCTCAAATCACAACAGTAAGAACCAGGTTATCCTATTTCCTGGTTCTAACATTACATAAACTTTATACATTTGGGCATATGCATTTCAGATTCTGTCTTATCTGGTGTCTTTCTATAGCAAGAAAACAGCAAGTCTGATTCTAATCAAATCAGTAAGCAATAAATCTAAAAGAAAAAAAAGTCAGCTTAGACTATAACAGTCTAAATTGTTGTTATTCTTGAATTTAGCTGGGACTACTCATGCTCTCAGCATCCCCTAGTGCATTTGCTGGAAAATATCTGGCTAGGTGTTTTCACATCTGTCAATGAAGCCCAACCCCTAAATGCAAAGTTCAGCACTTGGGAACACTTTGTGATTTTGTGATGATCCTCAGAGGACTTTTAGTCTGTAGAAAGCAGAAAAAGGATTAGATGGGTCCAGAAATGCATTACTGTATGTTCATCTGCAGAGGAACAATGTTCCTCCAGTTTGGTCCCGCAGGTTGCATCACTTTGAACAATGATCTTGCCAGACAGTAACTACTGCTGTGTTTGAGAGGTGAAAGTGTTAGCTTTAGAAATCTTCAAGGTGAAATCAGGAGTGGAAGGAAATACTGTGAATTATTTTAGTATGGACTTATTTCCTTTTCATGGAAAGGAAACATGACATACATGACAAAACAAATCCTCTGATGACTGACTTGCAAAAACCTGAAAGAAGTCATGTACAGCATCAGAGAATGAGAGTGACTGATGGACACTGCTAGTCTGTTGGAAGCTGAAATTTCTCAGGTCTTCCAGCCCTAGCACAAGTGGCAGCAAGGCAGACATATGCTGATCTTGAAAAAAAGCCATCATCCTCAAAAATATTTTATATTCTCTTTCAAATTCTATCAGGAATAATATGGTTGCAATGCAGAAGAGAGGCATGTTAGCATTGGTGACACTTCAAGTGGTGAAGGGGACCTAAAAGGACTGGAAACGCAAGCAGGCCCCTAAAATAACACCCCCGAATAATCATGGTGTGAATTCATATGGGGGAATGTGCAGGAGTTATACATAATAAGTTTGTCATTACCTATAGCTCATTTGATGTTTTATTGGGAGATCGTTACACTGGAACATTTTTATTATTAAAATGTCAGGTAGCTTAAGCCAGAGTCAAATCCTCTATAGTACGTTAGATATTTTTGAGGCAAAGAAGGTTGCTGTTGGAGATCGATTCTTCTTTTTGTTTTGCCCTTCCTGATGACTTCAGAGATGGCCAGTTAAAAAAAATTTAGCATCCTGTCTAGACAATTATTTCTTAAACATGCTAATGATGATACATTCTTGAACACTGCATGTCTGGTTGACTCACACTAAAACTGTGGTGTGAATGTGTGATTTTTATACAGTGAGAAAGGAAAGGCTGGCAAAAATGTAATTAGTATGATAGCAGTAGCTGTGGTAAACTTTTGACTTACTGACCTACAGTTCTTATTCCTTATTTATTCATTCATATAAATGTTATGCTTAATGTCTATCACAGACTCTTCTGCAGCAATTCTGAAAACACTAGGTTAATCTGGAAAGAAATCAAAACACTTCCAAGCACAGTGTATTTCACCCATGACCAATGGAATAAGAATTTCTACTTTTCTCAAGCCATTGCAACTGCTTGAGGAGGAACACCTCTGGGCTAGCAAGCTGCACAGTCATACAGTAATTTGCCCTCAGGGGATCCTCAGCAAGCTCCCCCATTCTCACCATTCCTGAATTCTTTGCATTTGGTAATGCAAAGAGGAGAGAGTCCGACTGCCGATCACTTTTCTGTAAACACCGAACTGCCTAATTGCTCTTATTTGATATGATGTTGTGGGTTCTTCATCTATTCACTTCCTCTTAAGCCAGCTGTGTCTTTTTATGAAGGCATGAGAGCATCTCCACAGCTAGAGGGAATTCTGGACTAGCTGTAGTAAGCACTTTCCTTGCTATTTATTTTATTTATTTATTTATTTATTTATTGTGAGGGGAGGGAACTATACTACTGAAAGATTATACTACTTAGAAGCAACCATGGCAATTATAAATTTCAGCCTTTTCCTTCCAATTTCTGGCAGGAATGAAATACTGGTGCATGAGTGACAAAATATGCCAATAGCTTATCAGTGCAGAACACTTAGCTTTCATTGCATGTACATCTTCTCAGTGCCTAGTAAACAATGACAGACATAATTGTTGAATAAATTCACCACTTCTGGGATGTATTGACTTGATTAGATAATTAGCTAGTTTCTTCTGTGCTATTGGGCCTTTCACCTTCAGTCTTAAGCTACTTGCATCTGGGGAGAAATATGAATGGCTGGACTTCTCCACCTGTGATCTCCTTCAACTATTCATTATAGCCCCTGACACATTTTCTGGGCCCCCTTCTTGTCTCCTTTTCCCACCCAGCCCTCTCTTCCCTCCACAAAAATCACCAAAGCAATTTCCTTTTGGAAAAGGAAAGGAGGAAGCAAGATGAGCAGCCAAAGCATCCCTTGTGGCCAAGGTGCTTCTGCACCATTTGAAGCTGAGATTTATTGCGCTGAGGGAGAGCTCTGGTATAACCAATGATGAATCACCAGGGACAGTGTTTGGAGAGATGCTTATCTAGTAATACTATTTGATACCCAGGGAATTGTAGAGAGAGAAAGAGGTGAGTTAGAGTTTATTTTCCCAAACTCGCCCCTATTCACCACGAAGTCCTGTCAAAGGGATTTTTAGCTCTCATATCTTGTTTTCAGACATTTGAAAGTCTGCCAGAAAACAGAGGCAATAACTTTTTTTTTCCGATAGCCATCTGGAAACAGTCCTCTGTTCTCTCTTTCCACTCCACAGTCCTCTGGGCAAAGCAAATCAGCTTGGTATCAGGAGAGGAGGGGACCACTCTGTTATTCAAAGCCTCCCTATTTTCAGCTCATTCCTGAGCTGACTTTTACAAAAAAGAGGACCAGAGAGTTTAATTGCATGTTTGAAGTGAGAGCATTGGATGGTGGCCCCTTTACATGTGCTGTTGGGGCTGCTGCCATGGAGGGCCTAAGGGGAGATGGTGGTTTCCAGAAGATATTGGGGAGAGAGAGGAGCCTCTGAGGTCAAGGATCTGTAATTTCAGGCAACAGAAGCTGGGAGAGGAGTGCAGAAGGTTGTGGGTAGGGAGCATGGCTCTGTGCTTGGCTTCCCCAAGGTTGCCATATTATCTGTGTCCATCCATATGGGCTCTGTGTTGTTTAAAATATTTCTGCAGTTGAAATTGGGCTTCTTTTGGGTTTGTTCTTTGGGATCACTTTGACATTTCAAGATTTCCCCAAAAATTCTCTTGGCTGCAGGTTGACACTTGTCTATCCCTCCTCCTGCCTGCATTGAGTTTGGTAAATGAATTCTGTGCCTCCAAATTCCTGTATAATCTGATGTGGCAATAAGTAATGATCTGTTCCTGAAGCCAGCTTAAATAAATACATCTTAAAATGTCCAATTAAAAATCAATCAAATAGCTCATATCTGCCTTTCTTTCCTTCAGAAATACCCAAGTTTAATTTTGAGAGCATGAATAATCTTTTCGCTGATAACAATAATGTTAGGTCGCTATTTATCTTTTCTGTGTACAAGTACAAATCATACGTACAGGCTCCCTTGCAAATAAATAATGCGTACTTACATGATCAGCAAAGGTACTAACATGTAGTTTCGGTATTTAAGTAAACAAGTGTTTTTTCTTTGCATCTAGTTCAGACTATTGAATACTATTACAATGATAGGGTAATAGCTTCTGAGAAATGCGCATGGTTTTCTGTTAGTGTTTGGCTTCCATGAAGCACTTTTAAATGAAGTCAATCTCTTAATCTCAGTTTTGCAGATGGAGAATTGGGATTCAGAATAGAAAAGTGACTATCCTAAGGTTTTACAAAAGCTCTTGAAACTGAAGCTGAGTCCCTGAGTTCCCATCTAGTCCATTCGTTTCACGCAGCTGCATAATACTGTATCCTTATTTGTATTACTTCAACACTTAGCAACCTCAGCTGGGGCCAGGGCTATGGTGTGCACACAACAGTCAGCATCTGTCCTCTGATCTGTGTGCCTTGCAATCTGAACAAGCATAGACAGGAGGCAGAAGAGGGTGAAAAAGTGTTGAAGTGGTATTTATAAGAACAGACCTTAGGGGAGTGAGCAGTTTCACTCAGAAGTGCTTGAGTTTAGCCATTAAACGGTATCTTCTATGAGGTGTTATGGTGTTATCTATTGTTCATATTGTTCATTGGCAAAGCCAAAAATGGTACCTCAGTTGAAGAAGCTCAGCTATGTAACATAATTGAAGTTGCCTGCTTGCAGGAAAAGAGGGAGTTGCTTTCTCAGTATTTCTGGCAGCTCTTTTGTTTCTTTCAGCTGTTGAAAAACAATAAGTATTATATAAAATAATATATAAATAAAATATAAAGTAAATAACATAACATATCATATCAAATAACATATCTTGAAAAATATATCTCTGATCAGTGGTTATGATACTGGTTGTTTTGAAGTAGTAACTGCTCCTGTTTGGTAAAAGATTGCTGTGCTCTAATTAGTCTAAAACAATAGTCCTCACTAGAGGTATTTTTTGAATAGCTCTAGTCATGAGTGACTTTGTCAGCTGCATAGCTGTTAGTTTAAACCAACAGATCTGTGCTCATTCAGCATCAAAGTGCAGCAGTCACTAAAAAGAAGAGTAAAAACAATTGTCTTGAAAGCTCTGTAGTAAAAAATAAATCAGTGTATAAGGTTCTTCCCTTCCATCATGGAGTCAGACAACACAATCCCCTGCTCCAGCATTTGTTGGGTCTTATTTAATTAGTTAGTCAGTTTTCCTTGGTCGGCATTTCCTTGAATCCAGCCGTGGTTGTACACTCCACCAAAGCTGGGATGACCAATTGCAGTTAATTTAACATGTCAACTGAAGTGTTCTGTGCTCATGTGTCTGCAGTGTGGATGTTTGCAGAGGTGAGTTTTATGACATCTTTGCTCAGGTGTCTTTTCTCCACTTCATAGTGGTCCTAACTGTATAGCTTTCGTGGGAAGGCTGGTTACTTTAAAGCAAAGAGGGAGCATCTGAAGCTGATTCCAGGTGAAGAGCCAGCTATGATAGCTGCTCTGACATGGTGCTTGTGTAATTACCGGACTGGTGTATAACCAGGATAAGACTTGCACCAACAAGTAGTACTACTGGTAGGGCAGTAAGAGTTGTCAGTCACCCTGACAAGAAAGAAAATGGGCTTACAGCCTATGTTTTCTAGCTTTGAGGACAGCCTGTCCTTTACAGACTTAACTCTCACCACCTGCATTCCCCAGCAGCACTCAATTATCCATTAAGATTTTTAAGAGAAACAGAATGGCAATTAAGCTTGGTATGGCAGTGCAAAAGCAGTGGAAGCCTTCAGCTTGCTGAGAAATCTATCCATAAATGAATTAACTGCACAAATAGTTCCAGCTAATTAGAGGTATACATTCCCCAAATAACTTGATTCTCTCATTTACTTAATTGAGTTGATGGTTGCTCTGGGATGGAGCAGCAAACTGTTCAGTGGCTGTTAGAATAAATATTGCTGACTAAATATTGTGAAACTGTTCATATTTTTTTTCTGTTAACTTGGTATTTGCTGAAGAATTAAGATAGTTAATTTATTTCTTGGTTTGTGTTTTTTTCTTTTTTTTTTTTTGTTCAGTAGTTTAGAAGATTAAGTGAAAATTCATCTGCAATTTCCAAAGTTCAGCTGAAACATAGGGGCTATAAATAAGTATTGTTGAACAGTGAAGTAGGGTCCTTATTTCACACTTCAGAGAAATGCTGACAGGGCTGACAACTTTCAAAATGATGACACACATAAAAATGCTGTGCTTGGATAACAAACCCCACAATTGCTCACGGTCTAAACAGTCTTTTCAGTCGATGTGAGTTCAGGATCCCAATATAAGGGAAAATGGAAGAGAACTAGAGAAACTAAAAAATATTGCTGAGATGATTTCTCCCTAAATGATGTGAGGAAGGTAAAGACATTAAACAGCTCCTGTTTTTTTTAGTTTTGTTGTTGTTGTTTTGGTTTGTTTTTTTTTTCTGGCTTATTTGAGCTCTTCGTTTTTTTGTTGTTTTGTTCTGTTCCCCACATAATACTTTTCTCCTCTTCCTCAACATTTCCCAACAGATTCTTCAATGCATACTGGAGTGATCTCACACATACTACATTGTTCTGCTGTTTTTTTAACCCTTAGATTTAAAATTCTAACTTTAATATCACATTAGGATACAAAATTGACCATTAAGTCAGTGTCCAACTTCCTGATCCATGTTCCAGTGACCCTTGGACACCAACAGCTGATCTACAATAAAATATTTTTCCTTTTTTCTTTTTTTTTTTTAGTTTTTACTTACTCTAAAGAAAGATACAGATATGCTCGTATTAATGAAAACACTCTTTTACAAGTTGAATATATTCTAAACACCTTTTTGTGTTAGAACTGAGATTTCAGTTTTACTCCAGTCTCTAGAAGTAAAGTAGTGCTTGATGATTGGGAATTTCCATTATGAGATTTAGGGATTACAGACACTATTAAATGCTTTTAAAATAAATCAACAAATAAAAGAAATGAGAGAAACTAAAATAGGAGGTAGTGAGGACTAAAGGAAAAAAACAGATGTTAGATGCCTTTTTCTTGAACGGAAATCAAGGTAGAAAGGTGCTCTTGCTCTTTGCTTCCTTGGAATCATTAAACAAACTTGTCCTTTCATTAAGGAAATAATTTAAGCACAAGGTAATGGCAGCAGTGCTGTTTGTCATTAGCCTGTACCTGACAATAAACACGGAAATCCATCCGCTGTGTGGTCACTTTCCTCACCAACCCTCAAAGACATATTCCACATGTCAGTGTTCACAGGGAAAATCAGGAAAGAGACTGCCAGGCCACCCAAGCCTTCTTCAAATAGAAGATTTGTTTGAAGAAATGGAGAGCAGGTCCAAGACAACAGCCACGTGCACAGCAGCACTTTTCAATTTACTCTGCTGTATTATTACTTCACCAGCAAAACCTTTTCTCTGTTGTTTCCATTTTCACCCCTTCCCCACATTTCTTGGCACCCTCATTGAAATTCCATTTCTGCCCTGTCCCACACTCACATCTTTACCCCTTGTTGTTCTGCTGTTTGTTTTTCTTTTCAGTGCACTTTCCAATTTTACTGGTGATGAAAATTAGTGCATGTGTTTGGAGCAGGACCATTTGAGATGCTTATGGACATGGGAACATTTTTCTTCAAGAAAAAGGGCAGGCTTCCTAATTTTGTACGTTGTTGCGACTTGAGTTATTATTTTTTTTTTTATTATTTGATCTTGAGCAGATTCAGCAGATGTTGCAAAGCAAATAAACCATATGCAGTGGTCGTTAGACATTACTCATGGTGTAATCCCTTTATCCAAATGTGAAAGTTAAACATATGAAAGAAACCATATCCTTAAATAACGGGAGAAGTTCAGTATGTACTGAGAAAGCCACTGTGACTAATCCACTTCATTATCTGGTGTAGCCCATCCTCTCCTAAGGAAGGTAGGCAGACAGAGAAAAGATGGATTCATGACTATTCTTTTAAATAACAAATGTGGACTAACCACAACGGGTCAAATTCGCTGCTGACTGCTGACTTCAGTGGATTTACACAAGGGATTAATGTAGTCCTTTCTCTAATATGTGTTTTCAGGAGGGAGGAAGATGTTTTTTATATAGATTCAGCACAAGGTCTGCTGGCACATAAACAAACCAAACAAAGCATTGTTCCCTTCTCAAACATCTGTTAGCATCACTGTCCAAGTTTTGTGTATCTGCCACAGGTTGTTATAACATAGCTGCCTTGCTCTAACAAGTAATGCAATAACCATTTGGTTTCTACTTTAAACAAGAACCTAAGAAAATGACTTTCAGGTGAAGGGAGTGGTGATTTGGCAAGGCGCTTTTGGCAGGACTGTGGATTACACATGAGGAAAAGTTGTTTGGTGGTAGACAAATTGTCTAACAATTAATAAAAACAATGCCTAGTGTTTCTACATGACAGGGGGCTGTGTGGGAATCATCTTCCACCCAGATGCTCTTTACCAATAAAATATGGTCATCTCTGTAGATTTTTGAGTTATATGCGGTAAAGTGCTTTGAAAAAACAGTAACACCATACTGATTTGTACAAAGCAAGTAAACTGCAGTTACACGGGTTACAAATTTGAGAGGTTTAGCTATACTGCACAACTTGCCTTTAAAAGCATTGCAGCCTCTAAGGTCCAACATCAGTCCTGAGTTTTAGGTTATGCTGACGTAAAATTGGGGAAGACGTCTTAAATCACATCAAGTCTAAGGAAATTGTTCTGACTAAATCTGAAAGCAAAACAAGAAAAGCTGAGGAGAAAGGAAAGGCACACCTTAATAGTTTTTTTTTTTTGTTGTTTTTTTTTGTTTGTTTATTTTAAAAGATTTTAGGCTGTGGTTGTTGCTTCATGGATTCAAGTCTGAAAAGTTTCCAAAAAGCCTGTTTTCTTATTTTGCGATGCCTGCAAAATTTCTACATGTACATAAGCTATGTGGAATCCTTATTTGTTTTACAAATTTACGTGTCTACCTGAACTATAATTACTATTTTTAATTTGTTTTATTTCATGTATTCTTTAGTGCTTCCATTTATCTATCCATAGTCATGCTTCTCCCCATTTACAAACTTTCTGAAAGTTTTTTCTTGCATAACATGGCTGTATTGCTAACAATTTTTTTTTTTTAATGCTTTTAACATTTTTCTTATAAGTATTGGATCAGCATAATACAGAATGCAGAGATCTATTTAAGGTTTGCTTAAGACCGATTTTCATCAGAATCAGAGCAGATTTAGCATTTTAATTCTTGTTTTGCAAAGTGACTGACACACTACTAGCCAAAGTGTAATACGAAGTAAAAAAAGACTCTCAAATAACTTCTTAAAGTCATAGAGGTTTTTATTGAAAATCTTCAGATGAGCATATGTAGGAACTTAATTCTTCTTGTGTAAGAGACAAAGTTTGTCTTTTCAGCTAAACTGTAGATCACTGAAGAAGGGAAAAATTTGCTTTGTTTCCTGTAAGGCAGCATACGGGTTCATTTTGCTGACAGTTCTGCAATCCAGCTTCCTTCTGTGAGACTGCCGTATCATCTGCTCTAGGCTTGTTCGCTCCTCATGTTATCAGATACATTGTGCCTCTGAGATGTTCTTTCTGAAGCAACCCATTTTGCTCTCTTCCCAAGAATGCTTTGGATACCTCATTGAGTTCTGCAACTTTTCCTTCCTGAAAGCAATTTTTCTAGCAAGTTTTGACAGTGCAGACTGTTTCCCTTGGGAAGGGGAAGGGAATTTTTTGGAATTGCTGCACTGCCAACAGATGTCAACTATTAAAAAAAAAAAAAAAAATCCAGGTTCCCGGATGCATTTTTTCTTCTTAAATATAGTATTGACAGTGTTTTATCATTGACAATTAGATGATGTTGTGAGCATTTCCTCTCCTTGGAAGACATAATAAAATATATGCTCTGAAGAGACAGCATATTCCTTGGATTCATCCCTGCTGTTTTATACTTCAGATCATGTTTTTTCATCTGCGAATAGCTGCTTTCTTCTTTAGATTTTAGGATACAGCTATGGTTTTAGATTTTGCCATCCATCCATCTGTACATTCTTCTGCCCTTTTATTCTGGTTTTTCAGAGTGCTAAAGCTATGCAAACTAGAAAGTTCTAGAAAACCAATGAAAACCTTGGAGATTGGATTTGGGGTTTATCTGATGTGATAAGTGCTGATGTGAATTTGCTTTGGCCAAGGATTTTATTTCTTTAGCACTTGGAATCACCAGGACTGGGATAAATTTTCCCAGTTCTGCAACAGTAGAAAATCATCATTTTGGATCTAACTTTCTATATTATTCTAGCATTATCTTGTTTAAAATGTTCCTGTGTAGTGTGGCCAGCAGGTCAAGGGAGGTGATCCTGTTCCTCTACTTTTCTCTGGTGAGACATCGCCTGGAGTACTGCATCCAGATGCAGAGTCTTAGGTACAGAAGACATAGACCTGTTGGAGCATGTCCAGAGTAGGGTCACAAAAATGATCCAAGGGATGGAACATCTTTCCTACGACGACAGGCTGAGGGCTGGGGCTGTTCTGCCCAGAGAAGAGAAGGTGACAGGGAGACTTTCAGTATATAAAGAGGGGCTACAAGAATGAAGGAGACAGACTCTTTATCAGGGTCTGTTGTGATAGGAAAATGGAAAATGGTTTAAAACTAAAAGAGGGGAGAATTTGACTGGATATAAGGAAGAAATTTTTTACAATAAGGGTAGCGAGGCACTGGAATAGTTTGCCCAGAGAGGTGGTGGATGCCCCATTCCTGGAAAAGTTCAAGGTTATGCTGGGTGGGACATCGAGCAACCTGATCTAGCTGTGGATGTATCTGTTCTCTGCAGGGGAATTAGACTAGATGGCCTTTAAGAGTCTCTTTCAAATCAAATACTCTATGAAAATAAGGTATATTTGCATCTACATTTGTGAAGACTGAATGCTTATATGTCATGTTTGGAGTTTATAGAACCTCATAACTGTAGGATTTTGCCTAACTGTAGAGAAAATGTGATGAAGTAGAGCTCAGTTGAAGACCTACCTCAGTAAATCTCACACAAACGATTGCTGAAAAAAAGTATGAGGGAAAATAAATAACATAAATAATTTTGGAGTTGTTGAAAAATGTAGGATTCCATATGTATCTATTTAGTGGATACATTTGTATCCAGAATTGAATGACTTGCACCATGTTGCAGTGTTTTATTACATGGACTTCACAGAAGTTTAAATATTGGTATGGATGTATAGGAGGCTATGAGACCATGCAGCACTCTGGAGTATCCTGGCTTCTGGATAGAAGAAGAGGGATTGCTTAACCCAGATTTGTAATATCTCAGCCATACAAGAAGTCACAGGACTGACCAGTGATTCCAACAAGTGCCCTCCTGGGCTTGTATCCCTAAGTCCAGAGTCCACAACACGATGAGTCCTACAGGGGTGTCTCAGTTCTTGACAATTGCAGCCTCCAAATGGGATACCCAGAGAAAGTTCTGCTGTTCATTAGAATAGATGTTAAGCAACTGAGGGCTTGTGTACATCCAGCTGCTGTAGTTGCCCACAACAGTGATGTCAAATATGTTGTTATTTTATGTAAGCACATACTTTCTAACATGAGCTTGCTTTTTCTAATCTGTTTATTGTAATAAAAATAGTTCTGAGATTAAAAGAAACAAACTGTTCTTACGCTTAAAGACTGTTAGGCTAAAGATTTGTCAGCTACATTAAGTATGTATAGCTAAACCGTACTTTTTGATGTATTGACTGTTCTAACTTACAGTAAAGTGCATCAACTTCCACAAAACATTGAGATTTCAACGACAGACACAAGCAAGAATTTAAATTACCACCTGGACTGTTGAATCCAGGACTTATTTTCCTATTTTTTTAATAAGAAAGCACCAAGCTTTCTCTTCCAAGAAGTTAAACTTCTTGTTTCCTGTGTTCCTGGGATGTTCATAGGACTACTGTGTTAAACTTATTTGTATTTGTTAAACATATTGACTTGTGTCCCCCAGGGATCTATCTTGGGACTGGTGCTCTTTAACATCTTTTTGGAGATTTGGAGTACATTCTCAGCAAGGTTGCTGATGACACCAAGCTGAGTGGTGCAGTTGACGCAATAGAAGGGAGGAACGCCATTCAAAGGCACCTGGACACACTCAAAAAGTGTGCACACAAGAATCTAATGAGATTTAACAAGGCCAAGTGCAAGGTGTTGTACTTGGGTTGGCGTAATCCCTAATAGGAGTACAGATTGGGAGAAGAACTCATTGAGAGCAGCCCTGAGGAGAAGGACTTGGGGGTTCTGGGGGGTCAAAAGCTGGACATGAGCCAGCAGTGTGCTCTTGCAGCCCAGAAGGCCAAGGGCTGCATTAAAAGAGAGGCCAGCAGGGAGAAGGTGACTATTCCCCCCACTCTGTCCTAGTGAGACTCCATTTGGAGTACTGTGTCCAAGCCTGGGACACCCCATACAAGAAGGATGTGGGACTATTGGGAGTGGGTCCAGAAGAGGGGTACAAAGATGATCAAGGGCTGGAGCACCTCTCCTATCAAGAAAGACTGAAGGAGTTGGGCTTGATTAGCTTGGAGAGGAGAAGGCTCCAGGGAGATCTTATTGGGGCCTTCCAGTACTTGAGGGAAGCTTAGAAGCATGAGGGAGGCTGACATTTTACATGGTCTGATAGTGATAGAACAAGGAGGAATTAAATGAATTAAAAGAGGGGAAATTTAAGTTAAATGTTAGGAAGAAATTTTTTACTCAGAGGATGGTGAAATATTAGGAAAAGCTGTCCAGAGAGGTTGTGAATTCCCCATCTCTGGAGGCATGCCAGGCCATGTTGGATGGGATTCTGGACAGCATGATCCTAGTGGTTGGCAACCCTGCTCATGGCTGGGGGTTGGGCTAAATGATCTTTAAGGTCCCCTCCAACCTAAGCCAAACTGTGATGATTCTACATTTACAGGCAACTGGCAACCATTTGTTCTCAATCCAGTATTGCCTTTACCTTCTTCTTAGCTTTCCTGTTTGCCAGCAGGTTGGCTGGGGCTCTGATTTACACTGCTGAATTGCATGGTACATTGCTGGACTGCCACCACTGCATTTCTGTGTTTCTGCATGTCACCAGAGGGTGCCACCAAGAGGGGACTCAAATAGATCCACACAGACACTGTCTGCAACAGGGCTTAATAAGTGTCATTTTACTTCAACTTCTATGCATTTAAGTCCATTGGGACACTTAAAAGAATAACAGTAAATATAAGTAGTTGCTAATAAGGATGCCTGTAGTCAGAAGTTGTCAGTGTGGTCTTGATTTTCCATTTCTAGGTTCAATCTGAAGAGCTCAGGTGACTCGTAAAAAATCTCTTTGGTTTGATTTGTTTTTTCACTTCCCCATGATGCCTTGGTCCAGTAATAGCAAATGCTTTCTTAGTTAAATTCTTATAAATAAGAATATTTAGGAACCTACTAGTCACCAACAGCAGCTAGTATATTTTTCTAAGTAAATCCTTTTAAATGTAGTTGAAGGACGATCCACTGATGAAGAACCTCAGTGATATATCTCCAAATTTACTGCAGTAAATTTTACTTGAATCCTCATCAACTCCTTTGAGGAAAGAAAACTCTCCTCCAACTAATAACCTATTGCATTGTGAACTGTACGTAATTGAGAAGCAGTGAACCTACATACCTGATAATTCTATTCTCTGCAGCAACATATATTATTTGTGCCTTTACAGTGGAAGTTATGGGTCAACACAGACTTCTCTAAACAATTTTTTCTTTAATGTAGAATGACTGGACACAATCAACATGTACAATGTACTTTAAAGCTACGAACTTTCAATACTACAAATTAAACCAATGAAACATGTCAGGAACAAAAGTTCATGTCAGATGCTGATTGCTTACTGACTTGGAAATGAATAAGGTAGGGTGTAAAATTCACACAGAAAAAAAAGAAGATGGGACATCTGGATAGATCTGTCTATTTATATTTCAAATTCATTCTTTGTTTAACCAATGCTAAGGTATTGGTAAATCACCCCATGTTCAAGGTGCACACCATTCTCTGTCATCATACAATTTTGCAGAATGGCTTTTGCATCTCTGCACCCATGTTTCCTAATTAGTAATAGGGAAAAGAAAAGAAGCCAGTGAAAGGGGAGCACAACAAATCCAAATTCCTAAAAATAGGAGGAAATAATTGAATCAAAAGGGGCATACAAGATATTTTTGTTAATTTTTCTCTAAATCAGTCCCAGAGTAATGAAGTTCCTGAGCATAGCAGTGTTAACTGAAAAACATCAAGTCTGTAGCCTAATTTTTTTCTCGCCAAGAAAAAACCCTCTTGCATCCTTTCAAAAACTTTAAACCTTGAATAGAACACAATAGGAAACATGACAGGAGAAGCTACATTATGAGTTTAAAGGGTGATGAAGTAGCTTGGTTCTCAAAGGCTTAGGGCAGTCCATGACTCAGACTCTCAAAGGCAACTTCTGCACTGCTGGAATGATGGGAAAATCACTCCTCATCCTCAATCTCTACTTCTTGTTCTTGGACTTCGAAAGCTACACTGCTAAATCTTATGCCAAAGGCCATCTCATGAGTCTTCTTTCTCTTGAGCTAGCTCATAGCTTCTTGCCCGGTCACCAAGAAAAAAAACAAATACAGAGGGTAGCTGAGTATCAAGAGGCAATTGGTAGACTTCTAACTGTCGAAAAACAGTTGTCCTTATGTGTACAGACTTTATTCTTGGGGTGATCACATTGTCAATCTGTCGCAGACACATCTTGAGTGATTTCTGCTGCTTTCTTCCTACAGATTTATACTGTGTTTGTTCTGTGCATGCTTTTGTTGCTCTGAAGTGCCACATTAATTCTAATTGCTTAAACAAGGATTTTGTACATTTACTAACTCTCCTAGGCACAGAATGCCTTTGATGCTGTATTTGGCAAAAATGATCTTTATTTCTAATAGGTCACTGCTTAGAATTTCTAAAAAGCTTCTCTAGATCTAAACAACTCCAAAGTGAAAAATCTCTTCACTAGTAAAAAAAAGAATAATAATGCAGAATTACTATAAAATGAAAGTTTTCCACATTTTTCTCTCAGATGTGTTCCTATAAGATGCTCTTTGTGCAATGTATATGTACTCTCTTTGGGTTGTAAATCCTCAGAAGTATTTTTTATGGTGTTGTATTAGCTCTGTCTTCTGGAGGGGACCTACGTTTCATTTGCCTGGAAGCTTTTATTACAGGTGCCTTTGGAAGGGTGATGGCTGGAGACACAAATCAAAAAATAAAGGTAGAAAAGAATTACTACTTGTCAGAGACCCTTATCTTTCCTACCAGCCTATAGGGATCTGTAAAACGGCCTAGATTACAGATCAATAATGGAATGCTTGGCCTCAGTTAAGAAAGACCAAAACCTCATAAAATTTAAAATACAGTATTGATAGTGAATTGGTCAATTTCTGAGACCTGATCTTTGCTGCTCTGGTCTTCCACCTGAGATCTGTGAAGTAATTACCTACTGGTTAATATCAGTATGTGGTGAGCTAACTGATCTGGTAGTTTCACCAAACTTCTTTAGTAACATCTGTTAAAATGCTCTAAAAGACTCTGCAAGTGCATTTGCTTTCCCTAGTATGCTGTATTGGTGATATAAATTACCAGAGTTGTTAAAGAATTGTGGAGGCACACAAAGGAAGGTAATAACGGTGACTTCAAAAGGAATAAATAGTAGAACCTCAGGGAATGGCCTTCTTTATCAATACTTGCTTTTTTACAGTTTGAAAGATGAGTCTTTGTTATGCTGGTGAGATTTGCATAGTGATTTGAGAGTACTATGCATTTGTGTTGTTATTTTTGTTTTTGTTTTTTTTAATTCTGCTTTTACTAAATTGACTGGCCATTAAATGTGGAGAAAGTTTCAGGTTCCAATACATGGCTGGGCATACAGGTTTACAGGAGTTTGTGATAGTTTTGCTAAAGATCACATGCTATTTTCCTTCCTTGCAGCCCTCCTTGAGCTGTTTTGAATGACTCTTTCAAAGAATTTTATATGTAAGGTTGCTCAGGGGGGAAAAAATGCATAATTTAAATATGTTGTATGCTTACACTTCTATAATGACCCATTTCTAAACAGAGATAGTTGTAGAAAGTTAAGTAAATATTAACAGATCTACTGTTATTTGTTTTGAAAATGTAGTCTCTTGTGATTACAGAATCATAGCCAAAGTTCCTAAAAGCTTTCATGACATCATCCTCTACTTCAAAAAGTTGCTGACAAAAACTGAGGACATTCAAATACCAGGGCTGTACTCACTGGGAGTAAGCTAGTGATTGTCAACTTTATTTGTAGGTACTGTTTGGAAAATCACACTGGAAAGTATAATTGATTAGACACTTCAATTTCAGGAAAATTATGTGGAAGATTTAGGAAATCCATATCCTAAATTCTGTGCCAGAGTGAGATTGGGCCTTGAGGGGGCCAGGCCAGAATCTTAGGTGACTCAGTACAAACTGTAACCTCCTAAAGCAAGCTGAGTACTAAGTGGGCAGAATGGCAGTGATGGAGTCTTGAGACAGTTCCAAGAATAACAAGGGGATGAGGCAGGACCAGGCTCCCTTGGGGCACTGGAGATCATGCTATGACATCTGACCTGAGCAGAAATGGCCTTCGGGTGAGGGTCTGGGCATGGGTCTTGTTAAAGCTCTGTCACCTATAATAAAGGATTGCAGGTATCCCAGAGGCCCAAATGCTTTGTTTTTTTCATAGATGTTCATAGTACTATGGATGCTGCTCTCCATGTATTTATTAAGCACAGGAGAATGTAACTATACTTACAGAAGTTCTTGCTTGTTCCTCTCTTTGATTATCCCTGTGAACATAGTAACACAGAATTTGTACCGTGGTCCTTTGTCACTGCATGAGATATGTGAAATTCTCACAAGATGGCTGATGATCTATTTACATAGCTAAGCAGTGACAACAGGACTTCAGTTCCGAAGCAACAAGAGTCTACTATAATACTTACAGTGCCCCTTTAAGAGGTCTTCAAATTTTGGAAAAGTCATGGAGGAAAGGCTTATGAGGCAAATGTAGATTTTCATAGGAATCTTGGCATCACAGGAAAAGTCGGTTTGTAAGAGATCTTTTGGGGACTCTACTGCAATTTCCTGTTCAGAGCAGGGTCAGCCATTCATGGTCTCCAAGCAGGTTGCTCAGGGCTTGATCCTACCAGGTCTTGAAACCCTCTAAGGCTGGCAATTGCACTGAGCCAATTGCTCTGGTGCCTCAGTGTCCTCCAAAGGAAAACTTTCTCCTTAGATCCAGGCTGAATTGCTCCTGTTTCAACTTCTGCCCATTGTCTCATTCTTCCATTATGTACCACTCTGAAGAGCTTGGCTCATCTCTCAAGTGACCTCTGTGTAGGCAGTGGGAGAAGCTACTGAGTCCCCTCAAAGCTATGTCTTCTCCAGTCTTTACAAGCCCCAGTCCCTTATTCTTTCTTCCCAGGATAAGTACTGCTGCTGCTGATTATCCTGCTGCCCCTCTGATGATCTTGCTCCAGTTTATTGATATCTTGCCTGTATCAGAGGGACAAAATCAGATGCTCCATCCGAAAGGCTAAGTAGAATAGAACTCTTGACTTCCTGCCTTTACTTCCATTCAGGCAACTCAGGGTGCTTTTGGCCCTGAAACATGTTTCATGCTTCCTTTCAAGATGCAAAGTGCCTAGGAAATTGGCATTCATTGAGCCAGTCTCACTTCTTCTTAGGTGCAATTTCCCCTCATACCAGATAAAAAAAGTCTGAGTATTTCTTAGCTTTCATTAAATATTCCTGGTATCATACAGCATCTGCAGCAGACGTCCGTATATTTGCCAGATTAAGTTAGAAGAATTAAAAATAGTACTGAAAATAAATGATCAACAAAATTTCAAACAATACTTAAGAAACGTCTTTACTAGAGTAGAATGGCTGGATTTATTATGTCAAAATAAATGAAAAATTGGTAGAGAAAGCCCTAATCTTTTGAAATGATGTTCATCCATTCTACTCTGAAAACAAATGATAGAATGAAGTTCAAAATCAGAGTAATGCAAACTCCCAAGTGAAGGCTAAAGCTGCAGATGATGTTTCAAAGGTTATGAATTAGATAGTTGCAGTTCATTCAATTAAGGACATTATGTGTACATTACAGATGAACTTGTAGCCTGTGGTAAAAAGACTTGAGCCAACCAGAAAAAGATTGTATTACTTCTTGTCTCACAGGAAGATCTCTTTTGATGGAGACTTCAGGCAGTTGGAGGTCAGTGTGGGGCAGCTTGCACAATGTCCTCTTGGCTGTGGAATGTTGGCATGTGGAATCATGGAATGTTTTCCATTGACTTTCTATTGTATGCTATCTATCTATTCTATGCTATTGCCATATCATGCTTAACCTTCACCAGATCCAAGATGAGTAAAGCAGAATTGAAAAAAAAAAAAAAAAATGAATAAGAGAAATAGTTCAGCTAGAGAAACGTGACCAGATGTTTTGGTGACAGTGAGATGATCTCTTAAGAATAATGCTTTTTTGTTGCCACAAACACAGAAAATACTCTCATTCATTGAAATACACAAGTTTTCATTGTCCCAGTTGTTTGTTCTTCCCTTTCAGACATACACAGTTCTGAAACTGCTAGGTTTCCTCGCATCATGCTTCCATGACTAACTAGCATATTTCTGCACAGAGAATTCTTATAGAGAGGCAAGCCTTATGAATTACTGATGGTATCTCCAATTGAAGTTTTTAGATCTGTTCCCAAGTTATCAGAATGGCAAATCTTACAGAACTTCATATGTAATCATGGATTTTCAGAAAATATTTGTGTAAGCTATTGTTTGTATTTACTCAAATGAAAATTACAAGTTAGCTATATGATCCATAACCAATCAACACGTACATTTTTATTGCTGTTAATAGGACGCATAGCTCTCATTAATGAAAATGAGTGGTACACACTGGGCATGCACATATAACCAAAGAAACTTCTGAAAGAGGCTTTTCCCTATGTGTCTTACAATTCTTGACTTAAATCTTGAAACAGTAACAGAGCAAAGTGATTTAGATGAACAAGTTTTCCTATTGGAAAGCCCTCAAAGTCACAAGTTAAGAAAGTAACAAATATTTTAATAACAACAAATAGAATGTGGTTGCATGCAGAGTATCCAATTTGACTTAAAGAGCAAGCTTGACTGAAGAAAAAAAAAAAAAAAGAAAAAAGAAAAAAAAAGTGACAAAAAAAGCTTAAGCTAACCATAAATTAACTCAAGGTAAGGAGACCATTTGGTAAAATAATTCAGCTTTCCTAGGGATGCTGTCTGATTCCAGGGATCTATCTGGTTTGGTACCTTCCTTGATATTGTAGAGATTGCAGTTAGTTATGAATAACATTAGAAAAGACTGAATCTTGAAATAAGTGACTGACTGCAACTGTACTCTGGCTCTTGGCTTTGCTGTTCATCCCACATAGCATGTGTAGAGGGAAGAAACTTACATATGCTTGATGTACATTTCTTGTATGCTGTGTTGGCTGTGGGTCTTTTCCTTTGGTAGGAATTGGCACATATTGGTGATGGATCAGGTTCTCAAGAGTAATGTGCCAAGCTGCAGTGTGCAAGTGTAGCCAAGTTGTATCTTAATCTACCAGCATTTCATTGAAATTAAAAGACAGAGATTTAAGTGCACAGGGGAAAAATAATTGCATTCAGCTGGGCTTGGGGTGGTGCTGCAAATGGCCGTGTGGGTAGAAAAAGAAAACTAAGTTTTGTTCTCAGAAGGAAGACTAAAAATAAGAGGCAGTGTTGGTGCACCAAACCAGTAGTAGATAGCCCTTGATTGTATTTCACATCAGATTCCCTCTTTTCACAGCTCACACCTACTGCTGTATCCCTGCCCTGTGTCGCTCTCAGCTCTTAGCATGCAGGCTGTACTGCTCTACATTCTTCAAAGAGAAGTGTAGAGTAAACAGATCTAAGTCCTGTCTCAAAGTGTACAGGGTGAATATAAAGCAGTCTATCAGGATGCTGGGTGTGTTTCAACTTTTTCTGTTGATGAAAAACACCAGTGTACTATCATACACTTTTTGGCGCTCACCTTGATCATTCTCTTGAAATTTGTCCTTGAAGTGTCCCTGAAACTCACTAGATTGGAATTTGCTTCCTATTGACTCAGTTTTCACTCTAAGCTGTAATGTTAAGTCTTTACTTTTTACCAAAACTAGCTTTGCCTATCTCCCCACGAATTTGTGACTTCTTCTGTACATACATGTACACATGTCATTTCTACTTGTGTAATATCTACCCTGTTGCTGTAGTGTTGTGAAGCACCCCAAGCTCACATTACCAGGATTTTGCAGAGTAGTGAATACCTTCCAATTCTCAGAGGTTTACGTGACCTGGAATTTGAGAGGGTACACACTCACAGGAAACTACTGTTCTCATTTGAAATTTGCTGTGAATCTCCAGCAAATATGCAGATTAAATATGTTCATAATTGTTTGTACAGCTTCACTGACTTGGTTTTGTTAGTGTGTACAGTTCTGTGCACTTAACATCTTACATGATATTACGGTGCCTTGCAGTACAGGAGTTGCTTTTCAGAGCTAAATGCCTGCAGTGTACTGTGTTCTCTCAGTCTGCTGTTGCTGAAGGTAAAACTGCCTCTGCTAAAGAGAGCAAACCTTTCTATGCACATCTGGTGGATACCATGAGGCTACTGATGGAGAGATGGTCTCTCCATTGTCTTCAGAAGAGGCAGGTTTCCCTTCTTCACAGTTATAGCCATTTGTGCATTCAGTAGCTATTTGACAGGATGTTGTTCAGGGGACAGCTGCTAATTAGAGTATCATAAATTACGATAATGAAGAGGGGCAAGAGGGAAAAAAAAGAGCTGAAAAGGAAGGAAATCTTGTGGGAAGAAAGAGATCTACTAAGATAAGGAGTTGGGGAAATAGCTCCTGAGGAAAAAAAAAATCTTGATAGAGCATGTTAGTGACAGATACATAGATGTGAGAATAGATAATATGAGTTGGTATCAAGTACTTGATGGTCAGAGAAGATGCTGAGTACGTGAAGAAATAGGTGAATAAGAGTGAGGGGTATGAAGCAAAAAATGTCTTTCATGCTGTGAGCTTAATAAGGGGAATTGAAATACTTTAATCTTACCCTGCTTGTTTTTGAGGTTAGTGTGAACAGGAACTTAGTGTCTTATTGATGCACTCGTGTACAGCCAAAAAAAAACCATCATATGGGCCAAGGGTGTAACAGCTGTGTTCAGTTTTCTGCCTTCAGGGATTGTTCTCTGAATGCTAACAGTAGTTAATCTCAAATTGAACAGTTACACTGCTCAATGAAATAATTAACTGCTCAGATGAATGCGTCTCTACGAAGTTAGCCCTGCAGAGGTTTACACATAGAGTTCCTGCAGAAGCATAAATGTACAAGCCGTTTGCAATCTTCATAAATTCAGCATGTAAAAATAGTGATTCTGAAAGACAGTAATTATTTCCACCAGAAAAATAAAGCCACATTTTTGTGCAGGATTGAAAGAGCAAAAATTGCAAATAGCAAATTCAACAGATCAAATATTTCCCCTTCTCGTGGGACATTTTTATTTATTTTAACTTAATTTGACTGTCAAAAATGAAGTGAAATTTTGTACTGATAACAAGCTTGCAATAGTTCATTTAAAAGTCTAATTTAAACAAAGAATTGGCTGACTAAGAAGCACAGTCTGCATCTGTTTTGAAGATGACTTATGACACTATTATCCCACCGTGATAAGATAAAGTGCCAGATGTGTGCAGGAAAATGTTCCTCACTCAATTTCAGAATTATTATTTCTGTTAGTTGCTATTATATCCTTTTCTGAAGAAGTTTTTGAATAATTATATGTTATCTTTTGAAACAGAGAAGCTTTTCCCCCTTTATGCATACAGGGGTATTTGAGTTGCACAGGTGCAATTCCCATTTTTTCCAATGACAGAGTTTGGCTCTGTATATACTTTCAACCAATCCAAATATAGCATTTCCCTCCTGGTTTTGAGATGTGAGTAATGTTGTACATTTCCCATTTCTTGACTGCTTTGGCATCCCTCCCCGAAAAGGAGGAAAAGCCTTATAAAGTTTCCTTTGGCCCCCAAAAAGCAGAAACATCTGTTGCTGCAGCCGTGAGCGGTTCTGACTCTGTTCCATGGTGGGAAGATGCAGTTCCACTACCTGGAGAGTAACATGGCCCCAGGGGTGATGCCAGTCCCCTGGATGCTATGCACAGAGAGAGTCTAAGCTCCAGTGGTGCACTTTGCCATCACAATACTGTCCCAGAGGATGAGACTGCCTGTTGGTGGGAAGGCTTAAGGCACTGAAGTATCACAACCTCTGAGTCTACAATCCCCTCCTGCCTTTGAAAATGCTGCAAATATATTCTGACTGCATTCTTATTCAGTGCTCTTTTCTTCTTTTTTGCCTGCAAAATACACATTAGGTTGTCTAAAAAAAACTAACATGCTCTAAAATATTTTTAAGGCTCAAGGGACTAAACAAGAAATTTAATTTTCCAAAAAGAAAATATTGCATTACTGTATTCGTCATAGAATTGTCATCATCACAAAATCGTAGGGAGTAACCTCTGGAGATCATTGAGTCCAACCTCCCTGCTAAAGCATGATCTCTACAGCAGGTTGCACAGGAAAGAATCCAAATAAGTTTTGAAGATCTCCAAAGAAGGAAACTCCATAGCTTCTTTGAGCAGCCTGTTCCAGCACTCCGTCACCCTCACAGTAAAAGATCTTTTTTGCATGTTTGTATGAATATGTTCAAATTTTTGACTATCACCCCTTTTCCTGTCACTGGGCACCGCTGAAAAAAGCCTGGCCCCATCCATTTGACTTCCATCCATTAAATATTTATAAGTGTTGACAAATTTCTCTTCGAGCCTTTTCTTCTCCAGGATGAGCAGTCACAGGTTTTTCAGCTTTTCCTCATACAGAAGATGCTCCAGGCCCCTCATCATCTCTGTCACTATTTGCTGAACTCTTTCTAGGAAATTATTGGTTTTTTTGAACAGGGGAGCCCAGAATGACACAGTATTCCAGATGTGGCCACACCAGGGCAGAGTAGAGTGAGGATCACCTCCCTCAATATGCTGGCCACAGTCTTTTAATGTACTACAGGATACTATTGGCCTTCTTGGCCACAGCACATTGCCAATCTATTGTCCATTAGGACACCCCAGTCCTTCTCCACAGAGCTCCTCTCCAGCTGGTCAGCATATTCACAAAACACTGAAAATGAATCAGCCTAACACTTATGCTCTCTCCTCCTTGGCTCTAATTCCCAAACAAGTTACCATATTTCAGGGGTCTCACCAACTTTCTGTGAGCGTACTTTCAGTTTATGGCTGATCCAAACAATGTGTAATTAACACACAAAGAAAAAGGATTAAACATTAGTTTATGTTTTCCAAGAGCATGCACACAGACACCAGGGGTTTGCTTGACTTCTGGTAATGTGCTAAGCTATGAATGAGTAAAACTTAATAGAGAACCTGAGCCCTCAGAAACAAAGACACACAGAGTGCCATTTGCCTGCTGTTATGGAGATGATGAAATGACATTCACGAAGAGAGGGAGACAGTGTGAAAGCATAGGACTGGTCTGGACCTGATGAATTTAGTCTCTCCTCCTCTGCTGTAGGCTCTTTCCTGGTGGAAGGTGGAACAAAGATAATAAATGACGTTTTTTGTATTTCACATGGATTGTTTGGGGGATACATTCACTGAGTTATGGAAATTATAAGAAGTAAGAATAAGCTGTCAAAGCCAGGAAACTTAAAAAATAGTGAAAACCTTGTCAAGACTACACATTTAGACTAGATTCTAAGGGCAAGAAAAGGAAAAAACAAAACTTCAGTTTTCCCAAGATCACTGAGCCTGTACATTGTTCATTTGAGTGCACATGCAGTATCATCTTTTGTATTCCCCTTTCAGAGATGACATGAGTATTAAGAAGAAAATATGACCACTGGACATCTAGCATGTGAATTCTGCCAATATGTGATGCATTAAGCTTCATCAAAGTGTTTGAGGTCCAAGAGACCAAGCCGATATGGAAGCCACATTTGATTTGATTATTAGATGACTTGAAAGATAGATGTAGGTATTAACATAGCACACCTGCAGTTCTTCTCTGTGCACTTTGATCTAGCAGATGATAATTTGTAATGGCATCACCTAAACCCTGCTCCACCTGCAGTTTGTTAGGATGGCAGCCAATGTACATTACAGCTCAATTGCTGGCAACCAAGATGTCACTCAGCAACAAAAAAGAAGTCAATTGTCATTTATGAGCAACCCTTCATCCAGCAAGTGCTGCTTGTGAGGTACCAGTGCTGCCCACTTGTTTCCACATCTGCCTTATAAATGCATGTGAAGCTTTCTTCCCGGTCCCTGTCCTTCTCCTTCATGATTCCCAGATGTTTGGCTATTTGAATGTCAGAATTTGGAAGCACCGCTGATGTCAGCGGATGTAAGAACAGCTTTTGGCTGGCACAGGGCATGCACCTGCTGTTCAGGAGTGGTACTCCCCCACACTGAAGCTGGCAGAAGCTGCTCAGTGCATTGTGAGACAGGTAGGTGGGCTGCTTCCAAGTTCACTGGGCTGCTAGGCAGGAGGAGAAGTCATTTACATCAGAAAAACAAGAATTTTAATTGAGAGTGAAGCTGCTCCAGCTCATCAAATTGGTCTTAATTCATAGCTTAAAGGTAGGTATATTCCATTAAGACTAGAGATACTTATATATGTCCAATATGACCTGCTGTGGGTTTTCCTCTCTGTCACAGATGTTCCTGGGACCCACCAGGGAACAAACAAGGGAGGAGGGAACATAAGCAATTCCTTTTGGAGAGTTTTCAGCAGAGCGCCTGATCTGAGGAAAGATTTTGCTTTCCTTCTAAGGGAAAAGACGAAGCTCTTATACTTGGAACCCTTCAGCTTGGGTTGAGGCACATGAATACTTTTGGTGAAAGACAAAAGAAGTTGGTGAGCCCCGGTCTCCTTCATGCTCTCCTTCTTCTGCTGTGATAGTGTTGTGGTGTTAGTATCTTCCCTCTTCTTCAGCCTCAAGAAACTACTGAGAAAACATTCATTAATGCCGTGAGAGCAAATGGAGCTCTCCAGCTCCCTGTGTGGAAAGTAAAATCTTTTACCTGTCTGAATCCAGAGTTTACCTTAGAGTAAAGCAGAGGATGATGAGGTGAGGCCAGTGCTGCCAGGTGTTTCATAGAGCAAGTTCCTCACTACGGCCTTGATTATACTGGAAGTCCCTTCTTCCTTTTAACATCTTCATTCTTGGTTTCCTGCAAAGATAGTGCACACAAATCATTCCCAAATGACAGTGTTACAAATTCCTGTCTTACTAAAGATGATAATTGTTGCTTATTCTCCATTTGCGCAGAGGATTATGTGTTATTCAACTGAATGTAAAACACAAAGGTGAAATCTTTCCAACACTGCCAAGTACAGACCATACACATGCAGAGCGAGGAAAAATGCTGCTTGAGTCAGTTCTTTATTTCACCTGCAATGCACTCACAGAATACAATAGAAGAGAGTTGTATGTTGTTAGGGTGTATGTTGCGTTATGGCCTGTAAGATATACTACCACTACTACTCACATAGCAGTACCAGTCTTTATGCATTTCCCTCATCTTTGCTTCTCTCTCCCCTTATTTCTGTTTGCCCCCAGGGATTGTCTCTGATTGGGAAAATTGTATGTCTGCAAACCAGGTAATAGACATCCTTAAAAGGTAAAACAGAGACTCAGATGAAGGATAAGTTTACTAAGGTTGCAAAAGCAGTTATAACATCAATGTAGTTGATTTCATGGAAGGTCCCTGAGGAAATAATTTCCTGTATATATAGCTACAGTGCAGAGCAAATTCAGGAAAGAGAGTTATAAATGCCAGTCACATCCTAGAGACATAGGTTGATCCATAACCTAAGATGAATTTCAAACTTTTCTGAATGTTGAACCTTTCTGACTTTTTTTCTTCACTCCCCAGCTGGCTGTGACATGGTCATGCTTCAGAGAAATAAGCTTAAAGCCTCTTCTTTTCAGATGTTATATTAATATTGATCTGCACGTCTATTGTTATATTGATAGAATGACAGGCTTAATGGCAAATATCTAACTTGGGAAATGTTTGTAAATTCTCCTCATTTCAGAATCAAGCTCAAAACTCCTTGTTGTTCACGTGAGGGGTTTATGTGGGAGAGAACTTGTTTTTCTCTTCTGTCAAACTCACTGCAGTATCATAGCTATTAAAAAACAGTTTTAGAAAATTTAAATTTAAAAATCCCGTATAAGATTTAAAATCACAAGGGCTCTTTACAGCGACACTATGAAACCCTGCTGTTGGTCTGCTTTTGCTTTAGCAAAAGTACCATCATAACCATGTCCACCCTGCCCCACTCAGTGGCATGGGGTATCAGTAGGGCCAGGCCACTGTTTTCTCCACTACAGTCAGTACTTCAGAGGCTGAATTCACAAGTCTTGGTGATACATTGCAAAGATAACCAAGTTCGAATTCTCTGTGTTGAGGCTCCGCTTGAAATGTTGTTGAATGAGCCCAGGTGTGAACCATGATGGGTGCTCTCATTGTAGGCCTCTCTTGTGGAAGAGCTTGTCTGGCCTTGGTCACCATGTGCAGTTTTAAGCTCTGTGCTGTGTAAAGTGTACAGGGCAAGGCGGCAGGCTGAATATGTCTGTTCTCTGGTTGGGTGAATTGCCCTTGCATGGCTTTTTGAGTTTTGGGAAATCAACTTATAGACATATTCAAATCAGTATCTGAAATTTACCAATTTGCATCAATTTTGTCACACAAAATATGTGTTTTCTCAGGATGCTTAATCTTCCCTGTCTTGCTGCAGTGGGACCTCCTATAGATTTTTCACATCCTTTGATAGATGAAGTTGACATACTGCAGCTGTGCTTTAGATAAGAAATAAAATGGACCTCCTTATATTTGGCCTCTACTCAATCCTTACACATGCAGTCAATACAAGCAATGTATGTGTATGTACAAGGGCCAACATTCTCTCTTCTGAAAAACATAGAGGTGAAGTCCATGTGATTGGCTAAATCACAGTACCTGTGTGAGAGAATGCAACACAATTAAGGAAGGAGCAGTGGTGGCTGTACACCTGAGTGCTGAAATTTCCCTACATCCCATCTGTCACTGTTCCTTCTGAAGCACCGATTTTATGTGTTTATCTTAAACAGCAAGAAATTTTGTGCACTGGGTTGGCAAAGGATTTATTTACACTGAACCAGGAGTGATATGAAAACCTTGTAGGAGTTTCAGGGCCTTTAACCCTGAGTGCTCCTGTCTTTCCCCATCCTCCACACAAATTCTGGTCATGAGACCAAAGCTGCACTGAGGCGATGCCTTAAAGGGTGACAGAGAAATGTGGGGCTTTGTGTGGGTTTACACAGAACCTTGTGCTGCCTTCCTGTGAGGGGAACATTGTGTTGTCGGTGCAGTCCCACCCAGTGAGGCTGGGGAGCTACGAGGGACCAGGTGTGCACAGGTGGTATTGTTGGAAGGTTTGGCTGTATGCCTCAGCAATGAACCATTGCATTGCCCTTCTGGTAGGTCAGGACACCCCTGACTGGGGTGTGGTGATGAGTGGCAAGAAATTGTAATAGCTGAGTTCTTGTACACACTTATTATTGGCCAAAATTCTATTATTCAGAAAAAGGAAATAATATTTCTTCAATCATATTAAAAAATGTAGTATGTTGCTTTGTTTGTTTTTAAAAAAGGAGACTGTTTAAAGAATCACTGAATTTGTAATTTCCCTTGTTTTGGAGCCATGCAGGTCTGAAACAGAAGGCAGAGAATCTAAAACATGCACAGACATAGTCAGGAAAACGATAGCTAAATATTATGAGGACATCTCAGTCCTTCGGTCAGCATGTGTTGTTAACAACAGTTGATAATGTCCTTCAGGAAGGACAGTTCTTCATTCCCCCAGCAGTAAGATATATGACACCACCAGTGATGAATTCCTGGGGATATGTAAGAGCAGAATGCCCTTGTATCCTGTTCTCCAACGTCCTCAAGCTCTGTGCATGTGTCATTGTCTAGGCAAGCCTAAAGATACCTCATGGCTTTGTTTTCTCCTTAAGAATTTAAATGACAGAAAGAATCTAAAGCAATTCCTCAGCTCCAGACATGGATCCATATTTGACAGAGCAGAAGGTAATGAAGTTAATGCATGTAGGGTGCATCCAAAATAGCATAGCCCCACAGCATAGTGGTACCCACTATCAGGAGATGCTGTTTAATCATATAAAAATCTTGACTGCTTCTGACAGCCACCTGGTGGTGTGTATGCCATTGCCAGAACTAACAAAATATGAACTGAAAAAGATGATCTCATGCTAAGTCCTGAACAGGATAATATGTTGTCTCCTTACACTTTTTTAAAGAGAACAGCACACTAATTACTGCTAAGCAGGAGTGTTCCAGACCTTGTGCTACAATTAAAGCTAAGCTAATATCACCTGCCTTGCTTGTGTTTACAGAATTGCAATTCCATAAGCACCTCCCATGCAAGAAACTCCTCAGATAACTTCACAAAAAAGAACTGTTTTTGTTTGTTTGTTTATTTAAATTTCAGTGGGACTGAAGCAGCCTAGGAAGCCATTTCATCTCCAAATAATGTTTTGGCTACATTTTACAATGTACTTCTGCTTCTGTTTAAAGCCAGTGCAGTGGAGTGGCTAGGAGTCCTCAAAGGGCCTCTTATATCTAGGGTCACATCAGCACCATTGCCAACAGCAGTAGTAAAACAAGCACAAAGCATTCAATTATTCTGTTCAGTGAATGCTCTTGAAAGGAGTGAGCCCCATGCAAATTTCTCTCTTCTAAAAAATAAGTGGAAATTTAGGATAAAAAAGGGCTTCCTTAGAATAGTTCCAGCAATTAGCGAACTGTGCTAAATGAGTTAAAACTTTCAATTTCTGAGTCACAGTTTTAACTGCAAAGAGATTCAGTTCAAATTTTCTTATCATTTTATTGTATGGATTGCTTGTATCATTTTATTTGATATGGCTTATCTGTCTGCAAGTAGTTAAACTGCAGGTTACACCTGAAACTTTTTTTTTTTTAAGATCTTCATTATATGGCACTGTTAAGTATTTCCACACAGTTGTTCAAGAGATGTTCTCAGATTCAGTATAAGGAGTCATGTTCAATCCACAACCAGCCTGTATATAGCTTGGCATGGCTAGTAATGTGGCCTCACCCTGCCCTGCAAGAGGCCCCAGGTGTGCACTCATCGCTCAGCAATAACCAAACTGCCAGTACTCTATTAACGCAGTGTTGACTGAACCTGGGGCATGGTGGGGGCAGTGCAGCACTGACTCAAGTGATGGCAAATAGTTGAATGCATATTGATACACTGGCTAAACACGGGGCTTTGAACAGCAAAGAATACGTAGCCATGCTTTCTGGTTGAAAAAGGAGTTTGACAATAGGTTTCATGATTGCAAAAAATCATCAGTTTATGTTTGCAGCACCATTTTTTGTTGATGTAAATATATTACCTTCAAGTTTAAATGGAATCTATAGAGTTGCAATCAAATATTCAATTCAAAAACCTATTTATGTCTCTCTACCAGACTTTCATAATCTCTATCTTACCAGAGAGAAACATCCTTCACTTTACAACCACACCTTATTTGTGTCATCATTTTTTTGCAGTATATACATTTGTGAACACTTACTGTCAAGGATGAAGCACAGGAAGCGTAAAATTTCATCAATAATCTCTGATGAAAACCTTGACAGCTTACTGAGAATGGCAACCACTACCATTGAACAAGACTGATACATTAGTTTAACAAAAATAAGTTCAAATATCCCACTAGTTTTACGGTTTTGTTGCTCTCTCACTTTTTTTTTTTTAACAAAATTAAAATTAAAATTAGTTTTGTTAATCATATAGATAAACAATACTACATTTTTTCAATGAGAGCTGTCTCGAAAATAACATCTCCTGTTTCACTATGTTGGCCCATGGTGTCAGAGGTGGATGTTGGTGGTATGACAGTAGAGGCTGAACCTTCCTACCACTATCCTGTTACATGTTGTTGCCATGTGACAGATCACAGCAGAGGGCCAGTCTGGCAGAATGGCGTCTGACAGGGAACTGTGTGCACAAATCAAAAGTGTCATTGAACTCCTTCATTCAGAAAAAATAGCACCCACTGACATTCATTGACACTTGCTGAACACTGATGGAGATCAAACAAGATGGAGACGAGCATGGCATACAGCCTCTTGTTCATTGCTAGTGATGGTGACTATATTGAAAATTTGTGGCTGAGAATTTGCTCTATCATGTTATGTTACTATGTTCTTTCTATCTGCTAAAATTTCCACGGAAATAAATAGGAGGCATTACTTTCCAAGCAACAAATGTATCTGCAGACAAAGACAATTCCTATTCATTCAGCGATGCCAAGATAAGACAAAAGGTTGGACACACATGAGTGTAAGTATACACATATACAGCACATCTGTTTTAAGAAGGAGACTGACTCAAAATGTACTTCTATTTTTAAGCATGCATTTATGATCTATCTTATTTGACTAAATCACTTGTGATTTGTCAGGAATGTGTGAGGGATATGTATCATGAGCAATTTTTCTGACCTATACTCTTTCAAAGATGTAAAGCAGAAGAAAGTCTCGTCTTAAATCTCTATTGAAAAGCAATCAAACTTTGTCTGATAAGAAGTATAAAATGAAAATTTCTCTCTCAGTAACTGATCAAGTGTTCTCAGAAATGTCTGGGCTGAGGCCCAGATATCTAGGCCTCCTGACACATCTACCTGTCTTCTCTTACACTTCAGCTCTAAATTAGGTGCATAGGGTCTCTACACGATACAGGAGACTTAAGGATCTTTGGGAAAGGTCCTCTGGAAGTTAAGCAGAAGATACCTCTGCTAGCCTGGAGTGAAGCCCTGGGCTTTTTTTCTCCTCTTTGTTGAAGACTGTATGCACTTGTATGCACTGAATACAGGCAGCATACCCTTCTTTCCACTGTCTTCTTTTCATGAAGGAAGAAAAGGTGGAGAAAAACAATACATGTCTGTTATTTTGTCCCACTCGGTGTGTTGTGAGAGAGGTGAGTCTTTTTTATTTGCTCTGAGTGAGGGATTTCCCTGGTCTGCAAGGCCCCACAATGGTAGTATCACTGCAACTCAGTCACTGTAATGGGCTAGGGAATGTAATAGGATTAAACAATCAAACAATTTATTCAATATACTATCCTCAGTACTTTACAACAGGAGCTATGTGAAACAACAGGTTGGGCAAATCTGATAACAGTAAAAATTATGTGAAACAGCAATGAAATCATGTGAAACAGCAAATCTAGGAAAAAAATAATTTTGTTTTTGAAGTTTTTCTTCAAAAGAAAGTACAGCTTATATTATCTTCAGTTTCAAAGGTTGAATATGGAAGGGAGCTGAGTCATTGGATTTGTCTGACGGGAAAAATGAACTACTAGGAGTTTAAAAATAGGTAAATATACAGTAAAACTAACCAACTGAATAAACACCAAACCCTCAGACTTTAGCAGACACAGGGTCATTATGTGAAAACTAACTAGATCTTATGTCACTTGCAGGTAGCTGTCACTGTCCTGTCTCAATTTTGCATAAAAAGCTGAGTATGGTGATGCTGATGACCATGGCATATTATTTGTGAGCATTACTGCAAGGGCACTGGGTGATTCTATGTAACTGACCAATTATGCCATTTCCAAGTAGGCTGAATAAAACTGCAGAAAATGCATTGTCAGGAACCTCTTCGACCAGAAGTGAGTGAGACCATTAAGCAGTAAGAATCTCAGCCAGCAATGTCCGTCTCATTTTATTTGATCATTCCTGTGATTTAGTATTTCCTTGACTGAATTTTATGGCAACTTTGTCTTTTGTGTTCAAGTTTTTCTAATTAACTTTTTAAAATATTTTTACATGTGTCAGTTACTATTTTTACTATTTCCCAGTCAAAGGAAATCCGAATACAGGCTGCTTTTCCAAATGTTCACTTTGTCAAATCAATGAAGACCATTGAACTAGGAGTGCCTCTTGTAATTTATAATTATAGTATTATCTTCTTCCTGAGGAAGCCAACCAAAGGAAACACAATGTGAATCACTTCAGCCCACAGTATTTCTGAAAGTCATGAAAACGGCAAGGGGCAGTCATGTCTTTAAAGTCACAGAAGTGGGAGCTAGACTTCAGACTTTAGGTTTTACTGTTCACTTGCATTATTCTTGACTTTTTAACATTAACATATTGATAACTAATGTATATCAGAAGCTCTATGTATGTTTTGGGGAATTGGTTATGTGTAAAGCAAATTGGCATCTTGTTAGGAAAATTGTTACGTACAGCAAAATTCGGGTTCTAATTCCGTCACAGATTTGTGTATTCTCAGTGAAAGAAAAATGTAAAATTATAAAATCTAAAACATGCTTTTGGAAAATAATTGCATTAGATTTAGGGTTGAAAAAGATTTATTGTCATCCAACTTTTCTTTTGGAAATTACAGCGACCATCAATTTTCTTATGTTTTTATTTGTTCGTTCATTTTTATCTGAAAGCTTCAGAGGGCCTCATCTATGAGAAATGGAAGATGATTTTCTTTTTCCCAGAGGTGGGTGTCAATACTTTTGAAAGACAATTTTTTTTTCAAGACTGGCACCTTTTATTTTGTAAATTTTATATTCAATCATTCAGATAAGTTAAGGAGAAAAAAATGTTAGGTGATGTGTCCTATGGCCAGGAATGGGTCAAAGAAGCAGGACTTCAAGGCAGAGCATTTTGAGTAGGGGGAGAGGGCAGACAGCAGAACAGACTCTCTAGCAAACAAAAACAAAGTAGATAAAAGACGAAACACTTTGTGCAGCAATGATGAAGGTTTCAAATTTTTCCTGTTCTCAGGAAAGTAGTGACAGTAGTTGAGGAGCAGAGGCTGGAAATAGCAGGTGCAAAACAGAAATCTAACTAGTGTGAGTACTCTTAGCAGAGGGTTTAGTCCCAGTTTGCTTTCACAACCTTCCTGGCATGATGAGCCAGTCAGACTTTGCCTCACTAACGCAGTATCTGTGCCTGGAGTGATGAGGACCATGTGTCCATTTTGTATTGCTGTTCATTTCATGTGTTGACAGGCTGCCATATGCCCTGAGGATTTTTCTTCCATCTCTTCTCTTCCCTAGTTGAAGAATTTTCCTTCCACACCTCTGTGTGAGAAATTGCTTTTACTCACCAAAATAAATAACATCTCAGTGAATTAAGGAAAATGGATAGAAGAAAGAGAAAGATCTTTCAATTCCTTGTGTTACATTAAATATTAAGATTTTTTCTGATTGTAATGAAGCTACTCTTTGTATCTTTATTGGTCGATCCCATCTGATCAGTTATTCATGTGATTAAAAAGTTGGTAGTATGTCTGTTTGCTTTGTAGCAATAGCTTTCTCATGACAAACCTTTTCGAGTGTCTAGTGCGCTAGCATGCTGATGCCTTTTATTCTGGCCTCTTGGTAGAGCTTAGTCTAGTTAACTCCAGAGGGGTGAATGAAAGTGGAAGAAGAGGACAGAGATAGAGAAGCAAAAGGAGGGTAATGGAAAAACTAGAGAATAAACTGTGAGTCTTAATCTACGAGAACAGATTTTGTTCCAGCTGTTAAGGAGGCAAACACAGAAATTAGTGCAGCTGCTGAGCCTGTAAAGCAAAGTATTTCTGAGGAAGAAATTGATTATTCCTCTCAGCAGGACATTTTGGATGTTAATTTGTCCAGTGATGAAGCTAATAATACAGCTGATGCCCATGGAGGTATATGTTCTTCTATTTCCTCACAACAGTTAGCTCATCCCTGGGAATTCATATCTGCATTGGCCAAAAAGCAAAGTATCTTACGATAGAAAATTCAAATATTCCTTAAAGTGGGGTCAATCACAGCAAGATAATAGACATACTAAAACTCTAAGAATCTTAAACTAAGAGTTTACAGTGAAAAAATCTTGAATTACCATCTTGAAGGAATTCAAATGGCTTGACAAATGTGTTGTCTTTTAGTAGTTAAATAGTAGTTAAATACTACAAACCCCTAAATTGTACATGAAAATTTATTTCTTTGGCAAGGAAAGGACGTTTTCATTGCTCACTCCGTTTCATTTTCCAGAATTAACACTTAAGAAAGGGGTCAAGAAATTTTATTCCCACTAAGAGAGATAAAGAATTGCTTAGTTTATTACTCTGACCTCTGTGCAACTGATATCTTAAGCTAAAGTTCATTCTAAGTCATAGAAACTATATGTATTGTTATGAGAAAGAAAACGACACAGAAAGCTTCATTAGTTATTAGTTAAAATGATCATAATAAACTAAAGAGAAAATCTAAATATGTTGTCTGAACTTTATGCATGCAGAATAAATTATTTATCAGCCTTCCTCAAAACTAAATCAGTGACTGCACTGGAAGAGTGAAATAGATTTATTGCTGAAAAGCATTTCAGAATGTGATGCTTAACAATTTCATTATTCACAATTTACATTTTCAGTGAATCTTCTGATGTCTGGGGTATGGGATTTCCTGCAGTGAGAGCATGGTGTGGAGGTAGCTATAAGATGGCTGTAGGATGCTTGGAGCTGGATTGTCTTCATGCTCAGGGCTCCTGAGCTGACTGCCTTTAGCAAATAAAAATGTTCATGAAGTTGCATGTACCTTTAACTCTGTAACCAAACTACTGTCTACAGATTCCTAAGTGACTTCATCAAATGTGATTGGTAAATTGGAACCAAATTGCATTGCATGCGATTTATTTGACATTTTCTGGTTTCTCTTCTCTTCTCTTCTCTTCTCTTCTCTTCTCTTCTCTTCTCTTCTCTTCTCTTCTCTTCTCTTCTCTTCTCTTCTCTTCTCTTCTCTTCTCTTCTCTTCTCTTCTCTTCTCTTCTCTTCTCTTCTCTTCTCTTCTCTTCTCTTCTCT
>JAPSGF010000016.1:10840115-10918717 GCA_035772895.1 Perdix hodgsoniae
CCTCTCCTCCCCTCTCCTCCCCTCTCCTCCCCTCTCCTCCCCTCTCCTCCCCTCTCCTCCCCTCTCCTCCCCTCTCCCTTCTTCCCTTTTCCCTTTTCCCTTTTCCCTTTCCCATTACTGGACACCTGGCTTTTTTTTCTTTGGGTATGTTTTTCTTCTCTAATGTCTTTTTTATATTTTAGATTAGATGAGGATGAATGATGTTTGTTTACCATATAAAGACACATCCTTTCCTTGCAAAATCAGTAATTTTCAAATCCAAGAGCAATTTACACAAAATTTTAGTTTTATTGGTCTCAAATGGCAAGATATAATTTCAGAAACAGAGAAGCCTTCAAGAAAACAAGAATTCTCTTACGCATCTATCCCTAGTACTAATAGTCAGCTGGGAAGAAAAGGAGGAAATAAGCAGCTGATATTAATCTAAGTAGATGATTTTGCCAAAACAACCCATGAGACATCAGCTACTCTTTCTTGAGAAATGAAGCAATCTTTCTCTGTGATTTTTCAACAACTTTTTTTGCAAATGAAATGCTTTTCAAATTCCATAGTAGTTTCTTGAGTATAACTGCCTAGCTCGCAGAGAATAGAAAATAGAGAGATTGGTAAAGATCAGTGCTTGTGTTGCTTTTTTTTTTATGGAAAAACTCAGGGTCATTCATTCTAAAAATTTTCCAAGACGAACTCCAAATGCAAAGAAGCAGAGAGTCGCGTGCACCATCCTCCAACTTTAGGGAGTCTTGTTGGAGAAAGAAGGTGGAGAAAAAGTGTTAAAAATACATAACTCGTGAAAATAGAGTAAGTGATCTATCTTCTTTGTGCTTTAGGATAATAAAAGACATTTTAATTAAAAATGTACAGTAAGCATATCAGTATGAACTGGAGCAGCATGGACGTTGATATAAGATCATTTGTTAAAGTGAGAATAGGAAAACAGGAATGAAAGATCTCACTGCACAGAAAGGTTTTATTTAGCTTTGTTGAGAAGCATGAGGTGGTAATAAATGGGAGATGGGCAAATCTAAGAGGAAAGAGAAGAAATTACACTATGGGATGTGTTTAGTGGAAGTGAGCGGAGAAAGGCCTCCAGCAACATTGGGGCCAGAGAAGATGCTTTTTGGGGGCCCTTTCGGGGAAATAGAAAGATGTTAGAAGCATTAAAATAAAACTCCAAGTAGTGGAAAAGCTGTGCTAAGAGTCATTGGCTAGAGACAACTAAAAGACCCCGAGCAGTAATATTCAATCACCTAAGGAGGTGTAAACAGCGGGGGGATTAACAAAAAATATGGGAATCTTCACTGCTAGAGGATGAAGAAATGAGTATGCACCAAAACACATGATGCAAGGGCATATCAAGGGGAAAATAAACATGATTCAGGAATAAGTTCAACTGTGAGTTTTTTGACAAGATCCTTTTAAATCTCATGCTTTTAATGGAACCTGTCAGTAAGGACAAATTGCTATCAGAAAAGTATAGTTTTGGACAAAATTAGAGAAACTTTAGAGATTAGTCCCAAAATGTCTTGCATCATTCTAGAGGAAATGCTGATTTAAGATGTAAGAGGATAAGAGAATAGGAAATCAATATGATATGTGTGAACCTCATGTTTACTATGAAAACTTGACAAGTCTGCACAATGTGTAGTTCTGAAAACGCAGTAATGTTACCTATGGGAAAACTGTCTTGCTGCATCCTCACATAGGGCACAGGAGTACTTCTCATTTGTTGTGAAAGGAACACAGAAAACTTTCAGTCTCAAGTGTTCTTCATTTCATTTCTGTAGATTAATTCATGTAGAATTGTATAGTGCTTACTAGAAGTTTCTGTCTTTATTGTTTATCTTACAAAATAAATAATTTTTAAAGTGTCTTCATGTTAATCACAATATAAGTAAATGTGTAACAGAATATAAGTTACAGCTGCTTTTCATAGGATGGATTTTTTTATTATTATTATTATTTTTTTTTTTTTTGGTACTCCAGGAAAAACAAAAATGAAAACACCCACCCCAAAATGGAATGCAAAACCTTAATCACTCATTAGTCTTTAGAATGAATGTTTAGTACTTTTAATTTTTGTAATATCTACCAAGCAATTCATCTGACCCAATGTATTGTTATAAATATTCAAAATGTTAAGAATTATATTTGAAAACATAGCTTTTTTTCGCTTTTTTCTTTTTTTAATTCTAAATATATCATACAGTCTCCATATTCATATGCCTGTGATTCCTATGCATAGGTGATGGAACTGATAGAAGAATTTATTGTTATTATAAAAGAGATACATTTTTGATATCAATAAATCTCACTCTAAATCCTAAAATTTCAGCTCAACATCACTAATCAAATTTAATGGAAGTAATTAAAAGGAGAGAGTACTTAATTAGGTTCTCTAACAAAGGAGCTGGAGTGCCTAGTCTCAGTAAGATGCTTGCTGAGGGCTTAATAGGTATAAAAAACATTTCTGTATTTTATTTTGAAACCTTGAAAACTTGAGGAGACTACAGCTTAAGAATATAAATTTGATTAAATTCTTAATTGTCTTCCTTCTTAATTCTTTTTCCTTGTCTCTTTTATCTCCTAGTGCTTGATATAGCTTCAAAATCCTACTCAGGTAGGTGTTAAGAAGGTAAAAACCTTAATGTATGCAGTTGTTACTGACTTTTGAATCTTCCCTTTCTTCCATCCCCACTCTGTTAGGCTTGTGTTCCACAGCTTGATTGTAGAAGAAAAAAAAATTATGGTAAACTTAATGATTTAAAATAAACTAAACTGGAAATTGAATTGGATGTATAGGACAATCACATACCTTTAAGTTGCAATCTTGTATTTTACAACAGCGGTACTCATGCTAAGGGAATAAAAATAGAAAATAAACTGTCTGGAATTACTTTTCTGCCATGGAGATGTGTAGACACTCGATTAAACAACTCTTATTTCTACATATCTTCAGAGTCAACAATGGACTGTTTTTACCTCCTTGAATTGAAAGAAGTCTGTATCAGAAATATCACAATGGTATCACACTCCATGTATTATTATTATGTTTTTTTTGGTTGATTCAGTGTAGGAGTATCCAGTACTTGGGGAAAAAAAAAAAGTATATGGTTGAAATATTTCTGCAAGTTGTTTTAACACTCATGTCATGACATGGGTAGAAACTTCAGCCTTAGAGAATGCTGTTGTATCCCAAGCATAATAGTTTATTATTCTCAGTATGTTCTGTAAATAGCTTAAAATACAAAATTATTGTATTCATGTAAACTGAATTAATGGAGTTATCTTTTGAAGCACAATCTTGTAACTTTTTCATCCTTCCTACTTTCCCTCTCTACCAGATCTTTAAAAAAAACTATTGCAGGTTTAGCTGAATCAGTTTATTTCAATGTAAGTGCATTTGAAGCAGAAGAGAAATAATAGCTCATTTTTGTGTTTCATTCTTTGTATAAATTGGGATTATTCTGCTGAAATCAGCAATTGCTTCGAAATTTATAGCAGGGTGTATAAAAAGTAGGCTTGGTTCTTTCACTTACTTGTTTTCATTTCCCTTTCTTTAACTGCTATTGCTGATGGTCTTTTCTGTGGGTCACTGTAGAAGATATGATGCACAAGGCATTTTTCCCCCAGTTTATTGTTGATTGCCAGTCACAATTGCTTCATGGTCTCATCATCCCCTTAGATGACCTGCTGGCTTTTTTTGTCTGTTTTTGTCCCAGTAAATTTTCAGTATCTGGAGTGTTTGGAAAAAATTATCTAGAATAATAAATTAGCATTAGATTTTTCTGTTGCTCACGTAGTGCATTGTGACCTACTCTAGCAATCTGACTGTGCAAATGTGTTTAGTGTGAGCCTAAATTTCTACTCAAAAATTCTTCAAGATAAATCATCTTTCTGTTCAATATTTTAACAAGACCACTATCTGTGGTTTTTCGGTATTACTTTACCTACCTTACTATTTCACATCACTTCATTCAACTACTGGATTTCCCAAGTCACTGCTCATCCATTTGCTCAATAGCTGAATTTTACAATGTAGGCTGCTGCTTTGTTCTGTCCATGTTTGATGATAAAAACTCTGATATCCCACTTTCCCCCTTCTCATAATGATAGCACAGATTACTCTTTCAGAGGTAACTAATAAAAGGAGGAAAGACGGCAGTTTGTACCAAGAAATGGATATTACTTGAATTTAGTTGTGTGAACACAAGAAGCATATTCGTTTTGTCTGAAAATAAATGTTCATGCCTTAAATGTTGCAGAAATAATTGATTATTAGTTCAGTATCAGCAAGGTAAATAGTAATCGTTAGAAACTCCACTAACCTCTCAGGACTGAGAAAATTAAACTCTTGACATATTTTTATCACAGTAAATATCCAAGTTTACTGATTGTTCCATAGATTTAATGGATAGTCTACTCTAATCCATAGATTAGGAATGGATATATACACTAGAGGAAAAAAATAAAAATATTACTCAGAGATAGCTTCAGTGTCTGTATGAGCTTTCTTGAGCACAAAAATTTTATATTATTGTGTTCCTCCTTCACCCAAAACTGATTTGCTGTAGTAGATAATTATTTGTTGATATAATTGTCAATTTCAGGCAGCATTTAGCTCATCAGTACTCTTAGATGATAGACTAAACTCTTCCTCTTGCTCTTCTCAACCAGTGTATGAACATCAAATCCTTGATATCACATTAGATACCTGAGACTGCTTGGTTTTAATGTTCTCTGGGATCACACCTACTTTACATGCACTGCTGACATTTAAATATCAGCCAGATGTTGCTGTAATTTTATTTTCAACTCCACTGGCCAAATTGTATGAGTCACTCCATTCTGATCAGGTTCATGCAACTTGCTGGAAGAATCTTCCAGGCAAAAATTATCATCTTATGATAATCTTCTTCCTACCTCTCCCCAGTGATTCCATTTTAATGTATTCTGCTTTACAAAGGAAATCGGGGTCTCAAAGCCTGATTAATTGCAGTCACAAATTATGCAATAAAATGCAATAAGCTTATATGTACAGAAGGATGAATCCATTCTCCAGTCTTATATATACTAAAACCTGTAACTGGAGCCAATTCTCATTAATTTTGAATTCTTTTTTTTAATAGCAATCAGAATCCCTGCTTTGAGGATGACTTCTCATAATCGGCACTATATTTGTTCTTGTACCAATATGTAAACCGACACAAGGTAAATTGGTCATGAAGTAATGGTTTTAATTGTACCAAGGGAGGTTCATGCTGCATATTAGGAAAAATTTCTTCTCTGAAATAGTGGTGAGGTATTGGAACAGGCTGCCCATTGAGGAGGTGGAGCCAGTGTCACGGAGGTGTTCAAGAATCATGTGGATGTGGCACTGAGTGACATGGTTAATAGGCATGATGGTTGGGCTGGGTGATCTTAGTTTTTTTTTTCTAATCTTAATGATACTACGATTCTATGTAACAGTTCTGCCCTACTAAATTCTAAAAAAATCTATTTAATTCTCAGTTTGTTCTACTAGAAGAAAAGAGAAAATCATTTTGCAATAACTGAAGATGAAGTGTAAAACAGCTGCAGAGCAACGGATGTATTTAAAAATGAGATAGTGTTCAAAAAATGTACATATTTTTTCTTCTGATTATAAATCCATTTCATGTTTAGTTTCAATGGCATGATCAGTCTGTATCTTATTCTTTGAGATTAACAGATTCTCTGTACCTTGAATGATAAATTAAGATGGAGACTTGGAGAGGTGGAGCATTGTATCTTTCTTCTTTTATTTTGATTCCCTTTCCCAACCACCTAAGAGCACAGAATTAGAGGCTGTAAGAGGCAGTAATTCTTATCTGAATACAGAGTCTAAAACCCCTACTTTATTTTGGGCCCCTTGAAATATGGTTAATTTCACCAGCCCATGCTTCCAGGGCTGCCCCAGATCTCCTCCTGTTGCCGTTCTGGATTCCAGCTGAGCCAAAATCACCCATCTGGCTGTTAGAAAATCTGATTTCCTTCCCACCTGCCTGGATATCCTCAATGCAGAGCACCTGATAAAGTGCTGAACATGCTGACCCCAAATAGATTGATGTCAGGATGCAAAATAATTTGTGTGGAGCCAAGGTTTTATTCCTGCTGTGAAATGAATAGGATTTGGAGATTAAGTAAATGAGGAATGAAAATTTCATCATTTTCCCCATCACTCATAAATGGATTCATACTACATGTAAGGCTTTGAATGAAATCACTCTTCATCAATTTTCAGTTTGAAATTTTTGGTCTGATACAACTGATCAAAGACTACTGTTTTACGTGATATCATTAGGTGGAAACTAGGCCACATTTCCATCTAAAAAGAAAATCTTAATTTTACTGTGATTTTTATTTTACACAATTTTCTGATTTCAATGTGTTGATTTAGAGACTTGGATAAATTGTGTATACAGTTTAAAAATGTATGCTAAACTGTATGCCTTGAGGTTCTCATCTATTAGTGAACTTAGTGTCTATGCAGATTAGATGAAATGTTATTAATGTATAGGGTGACCAGTAGGGGACTCTTGTCTTATGTTGGATGGGTCAAAGGCTCTACACCTCTACCTCACAGCACTGTGTTACCTGAAGTACACCTGAAGTACACTCTTTTTTTCTCCTCTCCTGCTGCAGACAAAGGTGGATTTTCTGTGCACATTTCTGAAGAATGAAAAAGACTCTGTTTAATAACCCTTTTTTTTTTTCAGTGAGCACTCAACCAAAAAGAGTTGAAAACTTTCATTCTTGATGAATAATATATTGGTTTTTTGGCCATTCTTGGGGAATTTCCTGAAGTGGGACTATCTAGCATAAAGGGGAAAAGCAGTACCTTGGTACAACTTAATCTTAAAGACCTAATAATGATAATCTTGAGCCTTTATGGTATCTGTGTTAGGAGGAGTATTGGGCCAAATGAGTCTTCTCTTGTACCTACCACCATATGGAAATGCTTTTTGTGAAAGTGTTCCTTGAGGGTTTAGAAAGCAGAGGAAATGATTTTCATGATTGTTTTAAGACTTCATAGGGATCCGGATAAATTCCTTGCTTCACCTACAACTGACAGCTATTGTAAGAGATCGTACTGACTGGAAATTCAAATTTTCTGTTGAATATCAACGTCATCCTTATTTAACTCTGGAAAGTGGGGTTAAAGAAAAGGCTATAGTTAAAGTCTGTGGCAACTAAAAGCATTATTGCCTGAGATGCTGTTGTGAAGAGCTGAGGGTTTCTAGGCACACAGCCAGTGCTTCTTCCCCCTTATTTAACAAACTGGACTCTAGAGATGTTAATAATTTCAAGTGGCAGATTACAGTATGCAGTGGTGGTGAGGATATTAGGTAAGTCTGTTTTAAGTAGTTATGGAGGGTGTTTTATTCTTCCTAACATTTTTCAGGCCCAGATTTAAAATCCCAGAGTTCTAATCCAGAAGGGACTACTACATCAGTTTGATTGAACTCCTGTTTGCCTCAGACCATTACGCTTAACACAGTTAATTGCATGTTGAGTTTAGCAACTTGTGTTGGCCTAAAGCATAATTTCCAGAGAGGTATGAACTTGTGACTTGAGGTTATCACACTGTTTCTCTCACTGGTCTATTCTGATGTTTTACATGATACACTTTCAAGTACATGGATCTAGTTGCTTTGTATTTCTTTTAATTGCCAGTTATTGTTTCTTTTATGTCATTGTTAACTGGACTAAATAATCCTTAATGTTAAGTTTCTTTAATTGTCTACTTTTAAGTTTTAGCAGAGATAAACATGCTGATTTCTTTAATTGTTTTGCAATCCAGCACTTCCAATAGCTCTACAGTAATTTTGTATATTTCAAAACTTTCTCTGTTTTCAATACATTTTAAGCATTTTCTTTACTCTCAAAGAACTGTAAAGAATGCAGATCACCAGGTGTGGTATAGTCTACAAATGTTATCATCAGTGATCACATTTAAACCAATCCATTGGTAATCAGGTTTAATAGATTCAGCCTAGAAACAAGTCCTAAAAATTCCCAAGCTGTTCAGGAGTGATTAATTGCTGATGTTCTTTTTGTCACTTGAAAAAGTAGACAGGTCTGTATCCATTTAACATGTGCTTTGTTGCTATGTGCTTTTAACTGGGAGTTCTGCAGTGCAAGGTCAAAAATCTAACAAAAGCCTGATTTTCACAGATCAGTTACTTTTATTGACCAAACTTGTTATCTTATTAAAGATGACATTGTGATTATTGGGCACTACTTGTTTTTCACAAGATAACGTTCTTTAAAAACATGACTTCTTTAGTTCAAATCCTCGGTTCAAATTCTTGTTAAATTTTCCATTGTTTTGTCTTGAATTGATTTATCTGGCTTATATTACCTGTATTACCTTGTGAGTCTTTCTGAGGCACTCACTCCCTTCTTTTGTAACATCTCTGTTTTTATTCAATTTTTAGAAATAGTAGTAAGCCAGAGATCTCCTCAGACAAAGCTTCTAGGGTTTTGAGTGAAAGTTATCATCAGTCCTGGAGTTAAACTTTTTAAAATGTCTAATTCCCTACTGGATATTGTCTAATGACATTGCTCTCAGTTACTAATGGACTAGAAAGTACTTCATTGCCTTCAAAGGATATGATTATGTCATCCTAGTCCCTTCTAAATAGAGAATTGCAATATCTGCTAAATGTCTCTGCCCTAGTACTTATTGGAACTAAATAGATGTCATGCAAGATGGAGCTGATCTGTCAGTTCTGAGCTAATTCTGCACTTAACTAATTTTGGGTGCCTCACAGTCTAGAATTCCCATTAATGTGTGGTTTTACAAAAGCTGTTTGACCTGCATTGCATTTGCTTGTTTTAAGCACGTATTGCTCCCATTACCTTCTACTTCTTATAAGCAAAATTTCTTTTGGACCATTTCTCCACCATCCAAAATTACAGACAATTCTTTACAGACAGATCCTTTTGCCTAAGAATTTTCAATGCTACTAAAACATCATGTGGAAGAGGCAAATTTTCAGCAGTGTTATTTAGTCACTGGAACAGTAAAATAATTTCTTCACTGTATTCTCTGTTCTCACTTCTTGCAGGTTTGCACAACAGCACATTGCTGTGGAGATGGAAGAGCCGCAGGCTGATGAGTAGCGTTTCCTGTCTCAGAGGAATGGTTTGTTAGCTTGTGAGATGAGTCTGCAGTTTGCACAAGTGCCGCATGGGGAACAATTCTGATACTGCCAAGTCTTATTTTTAGTCCATAAAAGACAGCTGAGACTGCTCAATAATTATCTAAGCTGATTTCTTACCCACTTGATTCAAAAGGAAATGGCAGCTGAAAATTCAGGGCCTGCAGCTCTCCAGATTTCATTGTAAGAGTCCTAGGAGTGGAATCAGTTTGGGGTTTGCTATCGCTGCTACTTACTCCATGCAGACTGCCCATGGCTGGCCAAGCATGCTGACACGTGTGCAGCCAAATCCACCTCCATGGGCAGAAGTGCCAGAGAGGGACTTGCAGTTACTGCATTTCTGTGGAAATTAGTTGGGCTCCTTTTGTCTGTGAAACACCTTTCAGTGATCCTAGAGCAGCTGTGACAATCTAATAGCAAACAAAGGACTTCAGAATTCAATTGTACAAAAGGGGCTTTGAGGAGAACGTTAAATGACCTAAATTAATCCACTGTTTTTAAGTACCTAATATAAGCCTTGTCCATAATGCATACTTTCCTCAAGCCTTCTTGCACCTGTCACTGTTGGAAAACAACTAGTATTTGCCTGTCCGTTGTTTGTGTTCTCAATAATTTATTTGTCAAGTGCCCCTGAAGTATTGGCATAAAGAGATCTGTATGTTGGCTTTTTGATTCCCCTTTAGCCTTCCATGCCCTTGTGCTTAGCTCAGTAGCTCAGGGAATAACTTGTGTTTGGGTGAAAAAACTCTACCTTGCTTAGAATACCTTTGATAAAAAGGTATTTCTATATTTATGTCTCTAAAATTATGTTTGGATTCTCTGTATCTCAAAATAGCAAGCAATGGTTTTCCAATTTTCTTAGATTATGAATTTGGAAAATAGTAGATTTTTTAAAATAGATTATGTAGATTCAGTTTCCTCTGTTCTAGCACTTCTAGCTGCTGGATTGGTCTCACATGTTTTCGGCTTGACAAAGCAGTAGGAGACTAAAGGGTGATATACTGCGCTACAGTATCTTATATGTGTTTTTAAGAGGAATTGGGATACTGGTATTGATTGCTACTGTGCCTAGAGTAAAAATATTGAACTAAAAAAATATTTTTCAATTTCTTTGTGTACTATGAAAAAACATATGTGGTATGACACTTAGAGATTTAGAAAGGTAGAAATTAGCAATTAATAACAGAACCTGGGAACTCTTAGATGGGCTTTGTCAGGTAACTCAAAGGGATTTTATCATCATCATGAATCCAGCCAAATAGATTTCTCCAAAGTATTTCTTCAGTGCTAGTATGATGATGACAAATCATATAGCATAGAAGAGAACTTCCTTAATTTATCACTCTGTGTATTTGCCTCACATTTTGAAATTTGTAAATACTGGACAATGCCACAAGCTATATTTGAGAGACATCCTGGTTTATATGTGTATGCGGAAGGTCATCCTATAAAAAGAAAGGCGACATTTCTGCAGGAGGCTTTCTTATGGGAAAATCTTCTATTTTGCCAGTTTCTGGCAGAAAAATAATCCTGTGATTTTAATCATTTTTTAGGACATTTTGACACTTCCTGTTCTACTGATAAGACAGGGCTCAATTTTTCAGTGCACTTAACTGTGTGTTAAAGTTCTGTTGAAGCCAACTGAGGTTTATGTTCAGAAATAAGGCTGTACTTCAGTGCCTGCCAGAGTCATCAGGAATTGACAATTCCCACTTGTTAGCATTTTAGGATGAGAATTTTCTATTTTATTCATAAGGACAGCAGGATCCAATCTGCTGCCTTGATATCATTAATGTCTGTTTTTCCAATGTACAGAAGCAGGATACCAAATTCTCAGGCTTGACCACACAGAGCAGCACCAGTATTTGACTCACACCATATTTTCCATCTAAAAATCTCAAAGCACTTTCAGTGCAGGCTCATGTCTTATCATCTTCTTACAAAAGAAGAACATAAGCAGGGAGGAGGTGAAATGGCTTGCACACAGACATCCAGAAACCTGTAGTAAAGAAAGAACATGGGAAGTGGGTTGATGCCTGTCCTTAATCAAACAACGAGGAGTTTGTTTGTACTTGCTGGGAGTCGTTCTGTAGCATTTATGGCTAATTTGGACATTCTGTGTGTGAGGTCTTATTCAGCCCATTGTAGCATTCTTGTATAGTGTGAACGGGATAGTAATTCACACATTTTTGGCAACCTGGAAAAAAATATTGACTCTTTCCCACTCTGTCACAACAGTGTACCATTGACAAGACTAGTTTGGGAAAGTTTAGTTTCATCTTTACAGCTGCCTGTTGCAACTTTTTAAAAACTCAGATGGAAAGACCAGCTTAGACCAGGACAGGGAAAAGGACTAGAATTAAAACTGTCTTGGATAAATGGGATGGTGTTAATCAGCCTCAGGAGATTGCTCCATTCAGCCAGATATCTGCAGAATCACATAATCAAAAAGGAGGCTGCCCTAGAATAGAGCAGAAATAGAAACTAGGAAGACAGAGCACTTTTATTGGGGGAAATTCTGGATTTTGCTAGACTGTAGATGAAAGACTGTTTTACTCCTTCACTTTGCATTTTACTGTCCACAACTTTATAAATACTTTTGTCTACTGCTTTACTTGAATCCTATCGCTTTCGGCCACTGGTTTACAGCCATCAGGTTTGAAAATTCTTAATGCTCTCGATTCTAGAGCTGTGTTTATTACTTGGTGATCTATTTTGGAGGGTTTGTGTTGGTTTGTTTTTTTTTTTTTTGATTGACTCGAGGTTGGTAAAGTGCTAATCCTTAGGCTGTGTTCAAACTGAGCTTGAAAACATGGCTACTAAAGGCTTCAGCCCAAGTGAAAAGAGAAGCCAGAACTATAACTTTTGAACATCAATTTCAATAGAACTATTTTGAAGTAATTTCTTCTATTACCTTGTTAATAGCTGTATCTTACCCTCTTTTCTTTCCTGAATACCATCTCAGTGAAGTAAAAAATTAAAATTGTAGGCAATAAGAGAAAAATATGAGGTTATGAAAAGAATTTCATTTTTCCAGTTCTCTTTACCAGGTGACATTGAGAGAATTCACATCATGCTCCTTAAGCATTGAGGTTGCTTGTTGACATCCCATTGCTGGGCTGGCTAAATTGATGGAAGTATAAAAGTGACCAGGAAGATGAAATTTAAAATCAAGTGCTGGGCCACTTTTCCCTTTCTCCCGAGGCTCTAAATCTCACAGGGGTTTTTCAGTGGTTTCTTAAGTTCTGTGTTGAAGCAAAGGGAAAAAAGAAAATAATTTTTTAAAGTAAAAGTTTTCATTTGTCGTTTTGATTCCAGAGGGTAACATGTCAAATGTTGTAAGCTCACCACAGTGGCATTGATTCTTGCCAGAGATCTAACAAAACTGTGCCATTTTAAAAATCAAACTTGTTAGAAATGTCTGTGCAAAGCAAATGTCAAATTTGTATGCTGGAGTATTTATGATCCATATTTCTGGTTTTATAAACAAGAATTTGAGCCAACACTCCATCAGTATCAGCCTGATAGAGAGCAGAAACACTGTTGTTTACTTATTCAACTAACGTGAACTAATCAGTACACCTCAACAACTGAATATTTGAGGAAAGTTGAAAGAATTAACTAGCAATTTCTGATAGTGAAAACATTATAGAAATTGTAGTTTGATTATAGAGTAGGAAGAGAAGCAAAATGCACTTGTTGCCATTCTCTTCATAAATTAGTGCCTCTTGCAATTCATCCTGTTGTGAGAGGTCATAGACGTAGTGTTAACACTACTTTAGTAATCACTAACTAACAATAGACATAGTGTGTAACACAGTTATCACTAGCTGTTATGTCCAGCTCTTATATAATACCCATCTACTGTTAGGGAGGCCCATCCCCTAGAGGGGATGAATCAGTAGTCAGTGGTTAAAATTCCTTGAGTAATTAATCAAATCCTTTTCTTCTAGTATTAAAAATGTGCCATTTTCCAAACAGATTTCTGAAAAGCTCCAAATTTCTATGGATTTTATTTATATATAGGAATAATCCTTTCTCTCTCGTCCTCCCAGTGTCCTTCTCTCTTCTTTTCCCTCCTCCCTTGTGCTTACTTTTCTAATCTCTGTTAATCATATAATAGAAACAAATCCATATAAACATCATAGCTACTTGAAGTGTTTTATCAAGACTATCCAGCAGAGCAGACACAGTTGAACCTTGTCGCACCTTCCATTTTTATAGAGCCTCTTTGCTTCCTTTGGCTCCCAAAGAACATGGAAGTATATATGAAGTGCTGAGTGTATCTCTGAGGTTTTGCTGTTTTCAGTACCACTCATGGAAAAGATCTACCAAATTTCTAACAATTTCCTACCACGTTTTAATATTTCTCTAGAAGAAATAATTGAAAACGTCAATTTAGTCATGCACTTTAACACCTTGGCAAAATTGTCTAAATAGCTCCAGGTTTGGTTTTGTTTGATTTTTTTGTTTTGTTTTGTGCTTTGTTTTTAATTTTTGTTTGTTTATGATGTATGCTGGTTTTTAATGATGAACTGAAGTGATCCATTTTTTTAGTTCACAGAAAAAAAATTGCATATCATATTTTTTGTACGGCAAAGGGTTCAGGAACAATTTCTTCCATTGGCACTATGTAATCATGTGGCGTAAGGGTTTCCTCTTTCCAGTAATTGTCACAAATCCTGTTCTCATTCACTGATATGTAGCATTCCTGATAGAAATTCAATTTCCCTGGTTCCTAGACAGGAACTTCTTATCACTTTTCAAGGTGGAAGCTGTCGCAGAAGAATGAATGAAAAAAAAAAAAAAACAACAGGCAGGTTGCTTTATATATAGCACTATGAATTAAAGCCTTCAAAGCTCATAAATCAGCATTAGCAGTCAATGGTTTTTAAATGGGAGTTTGATTTTAGTTCTTGTCTTGGTTAAAGTAATTCATGTTAACGTTTTTCGGTTTTCCTCAAGCAACAGCAGAGCTGGAGAATCCCCAGCAGGAGCTGGCACCAGGGACAATTCTGTAAGCTCTGTCCTGGTGGGAGCCTCTTTTGTGGCCAGAGGAACTGTAGGTCTGTGAGCTATCCTGGGTTCTGCATTTCAAATTAGAGCATTTGAAACCGTATAAATAAAACAGAACATCTTTACAGAGGCAGGCATTTTCTGTCCTCAGCCTGTAGCCCAGACACAGCTTCCACTGTTATTTTTTATATTTTTTTTCCTTGCAGATTTTTAGAGGAAAGGGAAGGTGATGCCGTGAATGTATCTGCATGTCCCCTTTTACAGTACAGTTGAGACTATATCCAGATCCCCGGAATGTACACAGTTACAACATCTCTGAAAGTTTCTTTCATATGGTTAATTTCAACAGTAAATGGGTAAAGCGGTCACGTTACTGTTCCAGGATTTATTGGATAGGCAAAAAAAACACTGCATCTTTGTCTTTCACAGATGACTTCACAGACAACAGAATTCAGTAGTGCTACCCCTCTTACTTTCTTTCAAAATTCTATGTGTCCTCAAAGGATGTGGATCTTACAGTAATACATTAAACACAGCTTATGCAGAAATAGAATTCCTCTATAATTTGTACTATATGAAATTTTTGTAGTTTACGTTGTAAAAATAATGTGATTTAATTTCTACTGTTTTTGCATATTCTTTTTCATTCACCATATAAAAATGTATTATTTTTTTCTATAAACTTCCCATTATAACTTTAATGACATTCATTTCCTTCAATTGTATTTTAAGTATGCTGTTTGTTTCATTGATATAAATGACTAAGAGCTTTTCAAAAAAGAAAATTAGCTGCAGATGCTAATTCTCTGTTTTCAATTTTGTAGTAATTTTTCAAAACCTGCCAGAAACTGAAATTTGGGAGGAGTCTGGTGCGAGACCACCATTACAAAACTCAGTGGAACTGGGCTGTTCCTGAGAAGAAAATGTCCTCACTTGCATTTTGAAGTGAATCATAATTCCCCATCTTAAAGGCAAGGTAATTCTTGTCCTCTCATTTCAACTAGTAGTACATGGGTAGAAAATTTATTGATCAATTTCATACTCAGGAAACACTCAACAGTATCACTAACATAACTGCATACCATGTAAGGTCAGGACTTTATGTTTATCCTGTTTCATGTCTGCCTTGCCTTTGGAGTGATGTACAAATTTTGTCTGAAGTGCTGAACCACATGTGCTGGCAGTAGCTGGACAGGCTCTGTGTACTTCACTGTGTACAGAAAGTGCTAGTTGGTCATTAGCTAAGCACATGAAGTTTGAATGGACATGTTCAGCCTCTTCTAGGTAAGTTATATAGATATTTCCTAGATGTCACATTCTGGTTTGATTCATTCATTATAAATGCTAAGCTTGATAACATCTTTTTAATTGTAAACAAGAAAGAAGAAAAATCACTAATGGCATTTTACCTTTTATGTGCCAACTGAGTGATGCCAGAATGCACAGTGACAGCAGAAAGCTGAGCATAGTTTCTAAAACCAAAGAAAAGTAGTCTTGTATTTCAAAGGAATTCAAGTTGGTTACATTTCCTCTTACTAAAACATAAAAATAAATGTATATGTATATATATAAGGCAAGAAATGAACCAACCAAAAACTTGTAAACTCTGTGCTCTAGTGAATGAGTTCTTTGGCAGTGTGTGGTAAAACTAGCAATACCTCTCTGATGCCTTTATCCTGTTGTCAGTGTATATGGTTGCCAGATGAATGACATACAATATGAATTTTTATAAATGTACATAAAATATAGTCTTGTATAAAGAAATATTTCCCTGTAACTGCTTCCCATAAGAATATGTTTAACACAGGCTAATTTTTTAATGCCAAATGTTTAAGTTAAAATGATTTTCACCAATTAAGCATTTTCAGTCAGAACACATCTGTATCCTATAACTCCACAGAGTAGGGTGCTGTCCCATATTAAAAGGGATTTACTCCTTATAGCTTCCCCAAGACAGGCTTGGAGTTTGAAAAAGATCTTTAAAATAAGAAATGAAAATGCAAAAATACTGTACTTCATTGTTTATTTCCAGTGAAGTTATATACAGGAGATTAAGGAAAAGCCTCCTACAGTAGGCTAATTTGAAAACACAGAAACATTATAATAGTTAGAATAGCATTAGAAGCATTGGAATACTTTGCTATTTCCTTCTGCAGATGTTCACTGAGAAATAAAACAATTTCAGGTCACATTGCCACTGCCTCCAGGCTTTGTGTCACTGTAGTACCCCTTCCCTATGGGCAAAAAAATAATAATGATGTGAAATTGCCTCACTTGTGTTTTCAAAGGGCTCCAGCATCTGTGTTCACCTAGACACAAGTCATGGCTGGCAGATGCAGCTGGGCACTTCTCTCTCATTCCTGGTCTTCCTGTTCATGTTCAGATGGGTGGCTTGGCCTGGGATAAAGACATGAGGAGCCTGAAACAGCAGGGTGGCTTTGATAGGCAGCTCTTTCGTGTTAGTTGTGTTAGTATACTTGGGTAATAACACCTAAGTGCCCAAATTGAGGTCAAATGGCACCTCAAGTCCATAGTCAGGAGCAAGCTCTACTGAGAATACATGTGCTATTTTAATCATTGTAGTCATGTCAATGATTAAGTTCTTTACAGAGAGAGTAGTGAGGTGCTGGAACAGGCTACCCAGAGAGGTTGTGGATGCCCCGTCCCTGGAGGTGTTCAAGACCAGGTTGGTTGGGGCCCTGGGCAGCCTGGTCTAGTATTAAATGGGGAGTCTGGTGGCCCTGCATGTGGCAGGGGGTTGGAGATTCATGATCCTTGAAGTCCCTTCCATCTCTGGCCATTCTGTGATTCTGTGCAACATTACTTCCACGCATCACAAACCCATATGAATGTAGATTACTTGGGTCTCTGGGGACTAAAAACTTATCAGAACCTTTAGTATGGAAAATCTGCATGTATGGGATGAAGGCTTCTGAATGACTTCTCTACACTGGAAAAAAAAAAAAAAAAAAAAAAAAAGGCCCAAACTTGCTGCTTCCAATCCTTTTAAATATAGACGTCAACTGTGTGCCACATCACACAGTTACCCAGTCATAAAGAGCTTCTTTCAGATGAGATGTGGAAGTTCTGACATTTTGGTGACTTTTATGTGCATAAATATAAACATAAATAGATACAGCTAAATCTACATTTGTACAGACTAGATAAGCAGTCTAGTACCACCCTGTCGGGTTATCAGAAGAAGACTGAAGTGCAACATGCCCTGTGAAGCTCGAGTTTTTCAACTTGCATGTGCCTTGCTCTGTGTCAGGTAAGTGAGTAGACATTTCCTAAGACAAAGTGAGGCTGCTCTTGACTCTTAATTAGAAAAGATGCTAAAAGAAGCTATCCAGAGTATAAAATATTCATGCAAAGGGATTTAAAATATCATCCACTTCATATTATTTTAGTAGTAAATTAAAGCTAGTCACATCTAACAAAATTATAAAGATGGTTAGATTAGCAGAGAAGGAATCAGCCCTATTTCAGCATGCTGGAGCTACAAAATAGTTTTCTCTGGCCCCATTAACAGGTTCAAGAATTGAAACAGGGCTCTCTAGATTTCTATTAAAATGGTATATACAGTATGATTACAATACATTATATCTTTATATAATATTTATTCATTTCCCCCTAGTCCTTTGAACTTTGTAATCCTTTGGTCAATTATTTTCAGAGAAGGAAATTGAAATTTCTTTCATGGCAACTTTGACAAATGCACGACAAATGTATTGTAGAATATTCTCATGGGAGAACTTCAGAAAGAAAATTAGTTCCGTCAATATGCCATGAGTTCATCAGCCTAGGCCTTCCTGAATCTTTTGGCACGGCAAACATACAAAGGACTCTTTCATCTTTGTTGCCTGCTTAGAAACATAGTCTAAGATCACTCTTATTATCCCTCTTAACTACCTCTCCTGTCACTCATCCTTCCTCTCTGAGCATAGATTTAATAGAAAAGGTACAGTTTCCGCACTAAAAAATAAGTAATAGAATCTATATAATATATATGTGTGTGTGTGTTTAGAAATATGTGTATATATCACTATAGGAATAAACAAGGAGTACTAGACCCTATGGACTCACACATTAAGGCTATATCTTTCTTTGGGGTATCTTTTCCTGTCTTGACTCTTAAAACCCAAAAAATCGGAGAGACCATGCCGCCCAGCTTTCACCATCTGTGTTGTTGAAACTGTCACTGGCCATGCAAACACACATTCTGAAGAAGGGTTCAAGAACCATTAAAGTTGGACTTAACGATTGTATGATTCTATGATACACATGCACACAGTTTAGAGGAAGAATTACAATCTCACCAGGCAATAGATGTCTTCCATTTAGCAGCAGGCCGAAGATGATGATAAAATCATTAATTCTGTCAATATAAATGCTAAATAGAAAAGGGAAATTGGATTCTGTCTTGTGTCACGTTTTCTCTAGTAGGAAATTATAGCGGAGAAATTGAATCTGATGAACCTTCTGCTTTTATGGCCCCTCATCAAAGGTACAGCATATAGTCTACAATAAATAGCATGACACCTCTTAATTAAACAATGCCACTGTTTAGCCCAGAATACGTGTGCTTTTCACTTGGCAAATGAGCAAGCTACAAGCTCCCATAGGGATCGTAAAATAAAGAATAAAATAAAAAGGCCATAAAGTTAAACAAAATCAAATTAACAAGCCTGCACTAATTATCTCTGGTATTATAGCATTGCAAAGGTTGCCATAGGTTGACAGATAATGGAAGCAAGCTCATTAGTAAAGTACTGAATGTTTTAAAATTTGAAAAGAGAACATTTATGGCTTTTTGTCTATATATTGTATGCTTTGTACAATTTTCTAAATTAGCATCTTAGGTTTGTAAGTTGAATTCATAAAGACACCATTTCTGGTAGAAAATGACTACATCATAGCTGAGAAAGCTAATTTTAGACATACGTGTACTGTTTGAATGTCACACTAGATGACTGCAGGGGCTTGCAGAAAGAGTAGTGAGGAGGAGAGGGATAGAGCATGTGTATAGTAAATGAGTCTGATAAGATAGTGGGAGATCATTCACAAGAAAAAGAATATTCACAATTTTCCTGGTATACCTGTGATTTAAATGTACAGCTTCCCTGAACACATAGAATACTTGTTAGTCATTGACGTAATTCAACTTTGACTAAAGACTGTACAAAAAGGTTTTTAAATTTTCTGTTTTCTTTCCAGTTACTTTAACAGATTTTCCCTCCAACAGGAAAGAAAATATCAGCTCCTATCTTCCCATTCTGCTGCTGTTGAACAAAATTTGGTATTTTACTTAACTTTGAACAGATATGTATGCTCTTATTTCATGTCCAAGTTACCTTCCAGCTCTTCATAAGAAAGATAGCCAAATTAGTACTCAAGAATTGGCTTTGCAAGAAAGAGATCTGGATTAAAAATCATGCTAAAAGCAGTTGCTTCTTGTAAGTCCTAAGTAACAGTAAAAGATCTTGTTGAACTCCCAGATGCACAGAGGCATTTTAAATGATGCATGTTTCTTTTACTAGCTAACCTTTTCCGATCTTTCAAGACATGTTATCTTTAGGAATCAATAAACTACCAGTAAAAGAAACTAAAAAACCATGGAATTCTCTGAAAGACCTTTCTGTGACTATGAGTGTAAATGATGGAAAACTCTCAACTCAAATTACTGTTTGAAATATCATTATTCATAAGGGCAAAAAACCCTTTTGCTATGGCCATTAGCCTGAATATGAACAACATTAAAAAGTGCCACAGCTGAAATATAAAACCCATTGAAGATGAAGTGTATATTATGGCTGTGTTCATATGCAGCATTCTTGAGTGCAGTGTAGATATCAGACTGGAATACAGAGCAAGTCTGATTGCTATCAAAAAGACAGAACTGATAACTGACCAAGTGTCACAGATATATTTTACTGTGCTTTCATAACTGAGGGATTGTTCCAAAACTCAACGTGTCGCATGGAATATAAATGTGACTTACATTTTGAATTGAAGGGTTGTTTTTTTTTAGTGTGTGTAGCATAATAAAAGTTGTATAAATAGACAAAATAGTTATCACATGGTAAATTTAGATATGAAAGTAAACATTTGGGGAGAAAAGAAAAAGAAAAAGCAATGGGGGAGAATCATAGAATAGTTAGAGTTGAAAGGGACCCTTAAGATCGTCTTGTTCCAAACCCCCTATTATAGGCAGGGTCACCTCCCACTAGACCAAATTTCTCAAAACCCCATCCAGCTTCACTCTGAACGTTTCCAGGGAGGGGACACAACCTTTCTGGGCAAGGTTGTTCTTTCTGTTTCAGTGTTTCACCACCCTCGCAGTAAAGAATTTCTTCCTAATATCTAGTCTAAATCTACCATCTTCAAGTTTATAGCCATTTCCCTTTGTCCTGTCACTACCTTCCCTTGTGAACTGTCCCTCCCCCAGCTTTCCTGTAGGCCCTGTTCAGCTTCTGTAAGGCCTCTATAAGGTCTCCTTGGAGCCTTCTCTAGGCTGAATAGCCCCAGCTCTCTCTATCTGTCCTCATAGGAGAGGTGCTCCAGCCCTCTGATATTCCTTGTGGCCCTCCTCTGGATCCACTCCAACAGCTCCATGTCCTTCTTGTGTTGGGAGCCCCAGAACTGGGTGCAATAATCCAGCTGGGGTTCCATGAGAGCAGAACTGAGGGGCAGAACCACCTCCCTGGACCTGCTGGTCACGCTTGCCTTGATGAAACCCAAGATAAAATTGACCTCCTGGGCTCCAAGTGCCCATTGCCAACTCATGTCGAGTCTTTCATCAACTGACATTTTTTTCAAAGTGTGTGGCAAATTCTCTAGCTCTCAAAACCCTTGATTCAAGTTTGGTATTTCTTCAGGACATGTAAAATCAAAGCTATCACAAAGATGGATGACTAGGAGATGTAGTCAGTAGGAAAACTTAATAAATTTCCAGTTTCCTTCAGAGATTCTGGGCCAATGGGAGGATTGTCCCAGCTGTCAGTCCACCACAGTTCTCTTTAAGATCTTCACAAGCACTGTAGGCACAGCCCTTACTGGCAGCCTGACATCAGCTCACAGCTGTTATTGGTTCTAAATTTGCATTTATACTTGCGTCAGTGTATTCTGTGGTAAGCCTTAGATGTAGTTATCTTCACTCATATTGGTATTTTTTCCAACCTGTTCTACAAGGTAACTCCAGCAGTGTTTTACAACCTACCACATTCTGGGTGTCTTCAACCAAAAATGAGCCCAAAAATTTCATACATCAGAAAAAGGCTTGGGGATACCTATACCTCACCATATATCATATTGACTTCTATATCAGTTTAAGCCTGTGTGCTTCAGTATTCCGCTTGTCTGTACTATGAACTTAAAAATAGGCTTTTAACTACATAGCTGCTGTTGCACTTTGGGAGCCTGTAATTTTCCTTCTTGGGGCTGGGCCTGGACTCCAAGCATTAAGGAATCCTTTGGGAAAACCTTTTGGGAGCTTGACCTAAGGGTGGCATTGAGAATGAAGAGAGGTTTGCATGACTATTTTGTGCCTTTATGTGTATGAAGGATTAACAATCTTCATTATACGTGCTAAAATTCTCTGATGGAGTATACTTTTCTTAACTCCCTATGCAACATGCTTGAAGATGTATAGCTTTTCTGAAATCTTGAAGGAAAGATGTAGAGCAAGACCACAAGAGAAATGACTTGTAACCTTTGGGTGGAGTGTAGGAAGGTATGTTAGAAGTAAACCTTTTGAACTTCTCATCAGTTAGCTAAGAACCTTCAGACACTATTTTCTTTTCATTTACCTACTAACCTAGTCGAGAATGCTAGTTTGTACTTTCTTTTTCAATTTCACTGAGCTGAATATTTCAGAGGGCCTCTGTGCTTTTAGATACCTATTTCACAGTCACCGAGTGTGGCAAATTATTGGATTTAAAAGTTCAGAATACACTGGACAATGAGACTCTAGATTTTAGCTTCTGAGTAGCATAATACAGCTCCAGTCAAAGGGTGCAGGACACAGGATAGATACCCTGTTGGTAAGCCACTCTGCATACAAAGTTGATCTGACCTTTGTGACTTTGAACATAATTTCTATATTAATTTTCAGTTTTTAACTGGCTTAAACTAAATCCATGGAAGTCTAATGTTTTGATAACTGATAACAAATATACAGATTAATGCAGAATAGAAAGACAATATCAAATGGTGTCAGATACTGGAGACTTGAATCATAAAGGGAGTGTTGCTTGTATGTTTGTTTTTTTCCTCTTTGAAACTAGCTACTATGTTATTTATGAAAGTTGAATTTTTTTTGCATTTCAGCTGAATGGAAGACTGTGTGCAGACTGATGATATTTTCTTTATTTCCTAAACATTCCCACTACTAACGTCATTGTGCTTGCACTGTTCTTTTTTTCTTCTGAAATACCTAGAATTATTTTGCTGCTTGTAGAAATTTAAATGAAAAATACTGCTTGTGAAATCATCCATATTATAAATGTAAAGCAGATCTGAAAATTTGCTAGGAGAGTGGCTAGTATAAGTGTCATCTTGTGTGGGAGGCATGTTGCCCAATAGCTTTCTTTTTGTCTGTCCAAAATACCTTAGCAGTCTGCTCAATGATGCCAAACATAAAGCACAAAGAAATTCAGGCCCACTTGGAGACCACCTCTAGACTGAAAAGAAACATATGCTCCAGAAGTGGCATTCTTTTTCATTTTTTCAGCCTGGCATAATCCTCACATTCCCAGACTGACTCTTGTCAGGATTTAAAAATGTATATGGGGGCAGCTGGAGTAGTTTCCGTTCCACTTTATTTAAGCTCTACCTCTTAGCCTGCCACAGACTTGGCAGACAAATGCCAACCTTCTTCAACTCCAATAGAAATGACTGAACCAAAACACTGATATTGATTTTAGGATGATTTAGTACCCCTGTGTTGGGATGAGGTCTTTGAATTCTTCTATTCATGTCTCTACAGTAACAATTTAAATTGGCAAGGATACACAGTTCTTCAGACTTAATCTCCAATTCATATTAGTAGAATAGCCCTTCTTTTCATTAGCTTTATAGCTGTAAATGAATGATTTAGTATGGGCTATGTGCTTCATTGATGACATCAGACCATCCTATCCTGTATTAATGGCATACCTTTTTTTTCTCTACATGCGAGACTTTCTTGTCTTGTTTGCTTTGAAGCATTTAACATACCTTGGCATCAAGTTTCCTTATCAGGGGGACAAATTTGCACAGATGTATGGCAACAGACCTGTAATTGCCTGTAGGAATAGGAACTGGCAACAACCGGACAGACAGACAGAAAGATCTTGAGACTGTGCAAGAGAACTGCTGGTCCAAATCAGACTTAATACAGATTATCTGTACTTAATGTTTCAGATTTCTTTTTTACTTCACTGGAAGTTTATGTGTGCAAAGAAGGCAGGACAGGGATGCATTAATTAGAATATTAATGTATGTGTGGCAGCATTTCAATTTAACTAAAGGGAATGCTGCAAGAAAATTACCAACATAAATATCCACATAGTAGCAACATTCAGAAATGATATTGCTATCTACGATTGTATTGGACTTAATGTAACAGATTTGTTTATGTGAGGAAATGTAGCCTCAGGTTCCTGTCAGGTTGGAATGCAAGCAACAAGACAAATGTAAAGCCAAATTTCATTTCCATTTGATTGTATTTGTGTTTGTGGACTCTAAGTACATTTAAGAGCACATGAATACAGTTGTAAATCCATCAGCTAGTGAACCCAGAACTAAATAATATTAAGCAGACTGAAAAATATGATAACAAAATTGAACCCTGAAACAGATTTTGAGAATGCCGTGATTTCTATAATAACATTCACCTACCATAGATGCCTAGAGCATGTGTAGATTTAACTTTACTGGTAGAGACAAATACTCCAATATGTGTGGAGTCAAAGGGTTATCCTTCTTAGAGAACTTGTATGCCACATCTTCTGACCTAACTGCAAACCTTAGGGTAGTAAACATATTTCCTCACTTCTTGGTTTCTGTAAAAAAGAAATACCTAATTTAGGCTGTTTTTCTTTATTCCCATTTTCTCCTACTTTCTAATATTCAAGACTGAGAATAACTTGGTCTTTTATGTGTTCAGAAATTAATTCCTCCAGTCAGTGATTCTTGTTTTGGAGAATGGATGTACTAATTAGGACTATTTTGAATTTATACTGTTGAAAGCCTGACTCTTTTTATTCCTGTGGTCAGCCTTGGTGCTATAGTCCTACACATATGCAAGCTTGTTTGTTCAAAAAGAGTTCAAAATGAAATAAAAATAAAAAAATGCAGATGATGACCTTGTCTTCAGATAGACGGCCTAAATACATGTGATTTCTAGCATTAACCTTTGGAATTTATACATCAGCAAGAAAAACTCAATTTGAGGAAATGAAGGTTATGTGCACAAACACAGGTAGGAGTTTAGGACAAAGAGAATCAACACAGAGCATTCAGTTTCTAAGAATTAATTAGATTCTCTGTGTCAAATTTCTATATCATTTCTGATAATAAGAAATCCCCAAAAAACATAGTGTAAACATATGTAATGACAGTTTAAAAAAATAATAATAATTCTAATTGTAATCCTTCTTTATATATCAGGGATAACGTTCAAGAGGAAAAACAATCAATTACCTAACAATTCCTTACACTTTTTCACTATCTGTTCCTTGAATCCTTCACATGGTATCTCTTTAATTGCCATTTAAAAAAATGTCAGTTTTTGGTTTTACAGTTACTGAATAAAATAGCCAGCCAGCACCAGTCAGTGGAAGAGAATCTGTTTTAGAAAATAAAAAGAAGACATATTTTTGTCATCCCTCAAGTAAAAGATTGAGGTCTTACTCAACCCTGGTTGAAGATTTGTGAAGATGAGCAGATTGCATGTGACTTATTTGTTTCACATACTTTTATGGTTAAGCATACACTTGAAAGCAAAGTGCAAGGGCTCCTCCAAAGCACTTGGCCCAGAACATTGAAGGCTGATGGTATGGTCATAGAGGTTGAAACTTCTTAAACTTCCAGCCAATATTCTGTTACATGTTGTTGCTATGTGACAGCCAGCAGCAGAGAGGCAGTCTGATAGAATGGCATCTGACATGGAAGAACATATGAAGCAAAGGTGTTTTAAGGAATATAATGTGTATAGTTTTGTGTTTGTCTGTAAATCTGACTATACCAGCAGTAACGCTAAAAACAGAGCAAGCAAAGGTTATGTTCACTGATTTGCAGGTATTCATAGTGTTATGAGCTGTTGCAAGAGGAACACGCCTAAACGTTTACCAGACATGGCAGATAAATTGACATTCACAATTAAGCTGGAAAAGGTACTTGCTCGTGCTGTGTGTTTGGCGGATATCACCTAGAAACTGATCAGTCCTCTCGATGAGCAGTGGTCCATGTTCAATGACTGCTACAACAAGGGAGGGAGAGCATAGCTTTGCTTTCATCCTGTCTCTGCTAGATGATTCTAACCCTGTAGAAGAAAAAGCTAACAGCCACGCTGCTATTTTGTGTAAGGGTAAGCTTTCCATATGCTTCCTCCCTGCAAGACCCACGCCAGCTAAATTTCAGTTTAAGAAAGACTATTGTATTTCTTTGAATACTGAATCTTTAAAAACATTTTAATAATAGCAAAAAGTAATATGGCATGCTACCAGCAAAAATATATTAATCAATTTAAGAATAATAAAAAGTCATTCAATTGATGGAGAGTACCGGTTTGGAAAATTGAAAGGGTGTACATTCTCCAGCTCCACTTTCATTCTGAATGCTAGCAGAGAGTCATGTTAATATCGGACTACTCCAGAGAAGTTACTGTGCTGGCTTATAAAAGCAATTACTGGATACAATCCTTCTAATCGCACAAAAAGTCTTGAGGCCAATTTTTACTATAACAAGTATAACTCAACAGGATTGGATTTCTGGGAGCTGTTGGTTGAGAAGAAAAAATAAGTGAAAACCTATTAGTTTAGGTAGAAACAGAAATTATTTGAGATGAAGAGGGAAAGAGAGAACTTTATGATGTAAACAAAATACATCGTTTTCTTTTCAGTTTAGACCCAAAATTTTCCATTTCTCCAAAATAAATTTCCTTTTTTTTGTTCTGTTTTTCTTATTAAGATCATTTTCCAAATGGGAAAGGACACTTCAAAATGCTTTTAATATGCTTCCCCTCCTCAAAGTAAAAGGAAATATTTTAGCATATTTAAGAGTTTCCCACACATATTTTTTAACTGATGTTACTTGCTGAATCCACCTTGAGTTTCCTGAAAGTTTTGGCTAGGGCACAGCTCAATTTTCCACTTACTTCTCCAGTCTTTTCAAAAATGTGCCCAACTGTGATCAGGTTTTCTCTCATAAGGAATAGATATGTCCATCTGACAACAGCTAATACAGAAAATGAAAGGTGTGTTACTGCAAGAAGTTGCATGAAATTCTTAGGCAATTAGGGTGTTTAGGAGGAAAAGGGTGTTGAGCTCAGGTTTGGCCTCTGATTTTATGTCCCTATGATTTATGAAATAATTTGGGAATGAAATCTTGACAGAGTGTATCACAGGTAGTAAGTAATACCTTCTATGATACATATGGTGGAGAGAGCTTATATTATCATGAATACTGAATCATTCACATATATGCAGAGAAAGTCTTGAAGTCTGCTTCCCTGTCCTAGAGCCCTGCAGGCTTTAAACGTCTTTGAATCAAGATTTTCGAGTGACTTGCAAAGCTAAGTCCAAACTGTGACACTTACAGAGATTTAATATCTTTCTTCAGATAATCTGCTTCACCTCACGTCTTCTTGAATTCAGCTGTTAAAATTGCATTTTTTTTTTTTTTTTGCAATTAAAAAAAATGTGAGTAAACATTTAATATAATGAAAATCTTCAGCATATTAGAAAACCGTGGAGAGTGAAAAGAAAAACTGGATAACTGTCATGGTTATCATGCTTGTTATTGTCAACACTGTTTCACAACACCATGTTGATTTCAAATGGTGATTTAACATAAAAATATGTGGGTTTTAATACATTACTTGTGAAAATTCTTTCTTGTAGAGCAAGAATAATATTATTTCATTTAGGCCTAAAGGGTGCTCTTTCTAAACAGGCTCCGAATTGAGGACTGTAGTTTTAACAGTGAAGACCCATGATAAGTTAATTGTGCCTGAAAATCCTGCTATGAGATAACATCTTGAATAATGAATTGTTTATGCAGGCAGAAGGAGGCAATTGCATCTGAAGGGTATTGATCTTTCAGTTGTGTTAAGGATGCAGTGCTCTTAATTGGGCAATTTGTTTTTTTGTTTTGTCTTGGTTTCACTGTTTTATATTTTAGCAAGAAAGGTTACCATTTATTGAAGTTCTTACAGCAGTAATGAGATTGTCATTTAACCTAATTCTGTTTGTTCTACTGGTAGAAATGTTTTAATACTGCCATATTGATTTTGTTTAAAATAAAATGCTGCTTGTAACATCTTTGGCAGCTGCAAGAGTAGAAGCTCATTTTCAGCAGGAAAAAAAAAGAAAAACAAAAAACTTACAACTTGCTATTTTTCAGAGACAAAGCAGTAGAACAAAATCATGAGAGGGATGAGAGTTCTTCTTTACTTTAAGAGTGAGTTATACTGGAGGAAAGAGTGTGGTTGAAATGGTGGGAGGGAAGAGGGGAAGTGTGTTTGATATCTGGGTGTTTCATGACTTTTCTTTCTGTAAGTTTCCTTACTATAGATGAAGCCCAGTGGGAGGATAGCAAACTCCAGGACTCTAGACTCTAAAAACTCGGCAAAGGTGATAGCTGACTGACTATTCTTTGATGACAACTGCCTCTGTAGACTCCTTGGCAAGTTCCTCCATGGAAGCCTTCCACCCGAGGCTGTGAGTGAACAGCCAGATAGCTCTCATGCTTTGTGAACTGTGAAAGCTGAACTTTATTCAGAGTATCTATGAATGGAGCTCAAGTCTTGGAAAACTATTTCGAAAGCTCTATCTCTTCTAACCATTAGATGCATTTTGATTAAATCAAGCCAACTTTATTTGCCTGATGAAATAACTTGGTCTCTGACATATAAGATAATGTTAATGAATATTGAACTGCTATTAAAATAATATCCAGGAAGAGAATCCTCTGTATGATCTAGTTAAGCTTAATATTGTTTGACATTAGAGAAGAATGTGTTACAGATAAAGGATGTCCCCTGAAGTGCATATAAAAGGGAAGGAAATGGTAAACTTTCAAGAAAATAAGTCACTAACAGAACAGAATCCCTGAAAGTTTGCTTCAGTGGAGTGTGCTGAGAGAGAGCTGAAAGAGCTGAGTTTGTCATATTATCCAAGTGGAGTATGTGCTTTCTACTGTCAGAACCTCTCTCCTGCAGAGCCTTACTATTTCCTCAAGTATGGATACATTTTCTTTTCTGACAGCCATTGTGAAAATGGTGATATAGTACAGGCATATTTGAATTTCTATACAAAGGTATCCCAGACTAAATTATTCATACGGGACATATAAGCTGGAGCCCTGTTGGCTTTCTCTGCTCCAGTTACAGCTGTTTGTCCTAGAGAAAGGACAGTATCCGAGTGTTTTTTTTTGTCTGTTTTGTTGTTGTTGTTGTTGTTGTTGTTGTTGTTGTTTTTCCCCAAAATGAAAGAAAAGAAATAGGTCTCTCATCTAGTCCAAGTAAATGTCTTCTGGATGGTGAAGTGAGGAGAGGAAGGAAGGTCATTATAGATATATTTTGTGCCTAAAGTAAAGGTTGGAGTAGAATTTTGCCCTTGATTGATGAAAGAAAATTTAATTTACTTAAGAAATTATATCAGAATTTAACTGGGCTTTGTCCAAGTTCATAGGAGCTGGTATTTGAAAATATGATAGTGGTAAAGTTTCTATACCCTCTAAACACTAGACTGTGAAATAGCTAATCCCATCCAGTTATCATGTGTGTGTTGACATCTGTAAAATTTTGTCAAATCTGACCAATTCCTGTTGGAACCAACTCTTTATTGGTTTCAGCAGGACTCAAAAATACCAGAAATCTCTCCTGTCCCTTCTTCTCCCTGAGAAGCTGGGCTACCTGTGCTTGAGGCCAGTTCTAGTGTTGGCATTTGCCTTCCTCCAGCCATGTATAACGCTATGGCAGAAACTTGCCTTACTGATTCGATATCCTGGCTTAATACAAACTTGGTAAACACTTCTGACCAACCAACCCTGAGTGCTCTCACAAAAGCTGCCCAGCTCACCTCACTGGGGTGCTAGGATGGGCCCCAGTTGGCAAGGGCTCCCTTCACAGATGAAGCAGCTGGCTCTCACTGTGCCCTGATGTTAACTGTAGGATAAGTAGTTTGATGAAAGATCTTGGAGTACTACTATAATATGTACCTATTTTTGGGAAGTTGAAGCTTCTTTTAATAACCTGGTCAAGGTGAGAGCTTGAAAAACAGTCTTTCTCTGTGGACAATCTCATTCTTTGTGTGTGTCTTCATGTATACGTGCATTAGATTCTACCACAACAAAGAAGAGAAATAATATACAGTGCTAGATAAGTAAGAGAAGTACTCCAGTCTTCATTAAAGAGTTGGACAGAATGAGATAGTTAATGTGGATAACACAGTAACAAGAAGGAGGGAAATAAAGCCAGCAGGCAAAAAGAAGGGTTAGTAACTATTCATGTGATCTGAATCAAGCTGTCTATAATAATCCATGGATTGAAACAATGACAGAAACTTTTTTTAAGCTAGGGAAAGCTTCAAATGCTGGAAAGGACAAAAATTGGGATCAGCAGTTTAAAAATGGGAAAAGAGGAGATCTCAAGTAACAACCAACTTTCTTTCAAATCCTGAAAAAATTAAAAGGATAGTTTTAGAAACCAGGAAGACAAATAGGAGAAATATGTAACAATACACAGTAGTGTATTTTTCTTGACTTATAATAACAAATCAATTTCTTGCTATAACATGAGAAAAAGAGTTGACATTTAATGAAATTTTTGAAATTGTATCTCATCTCATAGAAAAGGTAAGAGAGATACAGCCTAGCTGGTTCTCTCATAAAAGAAAATGTGAGAAAGTGTCCTTGGTCCCCTTTTTCATTTGTGCACTGATAGACGTATGTCAGTTGAACAATCACATAATCCAGTACACTTTTACTTTTTCCAGGGACAGAAGAAATCATCTGTCTTTTTATATCAGCAATTAGGATTACTGGGTGTCATTTTTCCCTTCAGTGTTCAAGAATCAATTACTTGAATGCTATAAGCTGGTCAAAACTGAAATTGTCATCAGAAGAAATGGTCACGTTTTTCTTTTTGCCACCTTTCTCTTTTTTTCCTCCTTTTTTTTCTATCCTATCAATTAAAAAGGTTCAATTTAGCATGGAGCAGTTCCCTGATTAAGTTGGCTGCATGGCTGTAAAAATACTTGTGCCAGTATGACAGTAAAGGGTGATAAACCTTGATAAACCTGATAAAGTAAAGGTAAAGATAAAACTTTGCTTTATGTTGCAGCTAATGTGAAACTGAGTTTAGCATAACATGTTTGCTGCCTGGCATGTCAGCTAAACATAACTAAATGGCACAGCACTACAAGCGACTTCCTTACTGTCATCTATTTCTCTTCCTCTCTCCTTATATCAGATGCAATTAGCTTAAGCTTCTCATGCCTAATACATTTTTCCCATTCTGTGTTTAGTCAAAATACCCTGTTTCTGCAGGTGCACATCCTTCTTTGCAACTATGGTTGTGTCATGCTGGAGAATATTTTCTAAAAGCATGTGAATGCACTCACTGTAACTTTCCTCTTATATACACAATGACTAAAAAGAATACATTAAAAAGAATCATAAACAGATGAAATGAAAAATAGTGCAGTATGAATAGAGAAAGTTGAAAATTTATGGTGTTTGAAAAGTTCTTTCAACTCTTTCTGTTTTTGTTATCTCTATAAAATAATATAAAAAGTAGAAAAGCTGAGTCATAACAAAAGTCAAGTCCTGTTTTAATAGTCGCAAAATGAATGGGTTAACAAACCTTCTAGATTTGTATTCAGCCTTCTGGCATGCAGAAAGTTGTAATTTTTTGCTACTGAATTTATCATTTAAATGTGATTGATTTAGGCTCATTCACTGGATTTGGGGTTTGTTTGTTTGTTTGTTTGCTTGTTTGTTTGTTTGCCTCAGTCCTGACAAAATAATGCTGTCAGAATCAATTGTGCTTTCACATTACTTGTAGAAATTGTTCTCTCTTGGAAGGCACAAATGGGTTTTCAGTCAGCCTTCTCATACCCAATTCCTAGTGAAAACAGGCCCTGGCAGTTAGAAAGTCAGGACAAATGTAGAAAAACATACACAACAGTATTACTTTATTTGAGTTAACAATACGGGTCAAGAAGACGCAGAAAGAAGAAGAAAAATGTTAAATGATTAAAGATGTCTGATGAGAGTAGCCAAGACAAAACCCTTCAGAAATATATTTTTTTTTTGCTTGAGACTTTTTATAGTGCTTATGCCAATGTAGGTTCAACACTGATTTGTGGATTTATTAGAATGAATGTGAGGTACTGTGGGAATGCAATGTTTAGTACCAAAAATCCATGTCAGAGTTATAGACAAAAACAATACCCAAGCAAAGGAATTTTGCTTCACTTTTCCTTTCCATTTTGAGGTTGCAAAGTAAAAACAAGTAATCTAGCTTTCTTATGAGCGAAATACTGTGTTTTTTTAACTCATAGTTTTGGAAAAAAAAGGTTTTCTGAAATCACCAGCAAAAGAAATAACATGGTGTCTTTGTCTCTCAGGTAGCATTTCATTACTTTCCCCATTTACAGTGTGACTTAAGCAGACATTATTTAAACGAGTATACACAAATGAAACATTTCATTCGAAGCTGAGAAAATTTTTTGTCTCAAGGTATACTTTTTAAAAAGCAAAAAACATTGCATGGTTAGCTTTTGAATCATTGAGGCTAAATACAAATAAGCAAGAAAACTACATCAGCGAAATGTTTATAGCCTAAATAAAAGTATGGGCAACAAAATGGAAAAACTGTAATTACTAGTGCCACATATAGTCTACTAACGGAAATGCAACACTGTCAATCATGACTGATGGACATCTGTTAGTACAGTATGTACTTCTATATTTATATGAACAAAAGTGCATTTGGCATCACAAGAGCTGGACAGGTTGCAGCATTCTAAAGTGATAGGAAAACTCCAAAAGAAAAGAAGTAAGAGATTAAAAGAAAAAGGGGGCTGAAGTTGCTTCCTTATGGATAACGAAGTACTCTGCTGAAACTGAAGCCTTTTAAGAAACTGTTTAATTTTGGCTAAAATTTTAGGAGTCACTGTAATCTTATTATTGTGAGGTAGAGGTAAGAGCAAGGATTGTCACTACTGAAGGTGTCAGTTTGTTTCAGAAGTGTCCAAATATTTCTAAATTGAGAGGATCTAGTAATCCTGGATATGAAGCTATCACATAGTCCAAAGCTATTGTATAGTCCAGATAATCCCTAAATTTGAGTCTTAATTAGTCTTACTTTATACTTGGCTTCAGAAACAATCTGTATTCCATAAGAGGGTTAGTCATTTCAGGTAATCTGGATAAATTTTTATAGAAAGATAAATAGGGGAAAATCTGTGTTACAGGCTCCTTGTTTGAAAAGGAAAGAAAAAAGCTAGCTAATTTTACTAACTTCTGGCATCACCTGAGCTACATTACAGATTTATTTTTAACTTCATTTTTTAAGTATATTTATTTTTCTTCTTTTTTACTTCTCAGTCTTCAGATCATTCATATTGACCCTGACTGCTTTTATGGAACAGATTAACTCCACTGTGTACTGGGTGTCTCACAGAATTCAATTTCATTACCCTAGAAAAGTGAGGCATCAGGGCAGCGTGGATTATTTTATGAATTAGGCAATATTTGAAAGGTAGATTTTCTGGTTTGATCAATATAAGTGATTTCTTAACCACTGGTTTTACTGGATTGCAGTACTTGGGGACTTACGTCAATAATATTGTCATTCAAGTTCGGTTTGCTTCAATATCTGTTCCTTTTGAGAAAGAGAAATAAGATTTTCTTTCAGTTTCTGTACAATGGAAGTATATTTTATTTCATGTCATAATAGGTGTGCTACATGTCTATATGGAGTTATCCATTTGTAAATATAAGTTGTAGGGAAAAACAAAGATGTAGTCAGAAAATAGAAAACAGTGGGAAGCACTTTTAATACTTATTATTAGACTGCAGTACATTTCAGAGTCTAGGTAGCCTAGTTTATAGAGATTTTATATATATAGAAATAATTTTTTCACATATAGGAACAAGTACCTCCCCATGCAGGGCTGTCAGGTTGGTAGGACAGAGCAGTAAATCAGCAGAACTGCACCATATATGTAGAAAAGCTGAAGAAGAGGCAGAATGGGGTCAATGTGGTGTCTTGACCATATTGTTTTAATGATGCCAGAAGAGTCATTTTCCCTTGGGCCCACTTTGTCACTGGTCAAATCTGAAGATCTGACCTCTTTTAGAACACATCATTTCAGAAACATAGGGAATCTCACAATTCATTTCATGCTATTAACAGGTTCTCTTGAAATGACAGATCAGATTCTCAAGAAATTAATTCCTAGAGCAGCATTATTCAGAATGAAACTGAGTTGTAAAAATTTCCCCTGAGGATCAGGATATCCAGACTATGTACTCTTTTAAGGGCATATATATTTCTTTTAAAAAGTAGAGGCAGGAAATAAATATTTAATCTTATCTAGAAGAGGTTTGATACACTTAAAATAAGAGTAAACACTGGTGTATTTGTCCATATCTGATGATGTGGAGAATATATATTCCAGCGTGGTCCTGATATGATGCATTAACAACCCTGAGGGAACTAGCAGAACGCAATTCCCTCCCCTGGGCCTCCACTCAGTGCCATCTCAAATCCTAGGGCCATCAGAACCTGTCCCAGCAGGGCTTTAGAGGGGCTGATCTCCAGCTCCCATAATCCTGCCCAGCCACAAGCCCTGCCAAGCTTGGGACACCTCCAGGCCTGCATCCCACCAGGGCCTTACTTAACCCCGGCCCCATAGAGCTCCATGGTGACCTTTCCAGAAGGCAGAACTCAGCAACATCATGGAGATGTTTGATTCCATGCTGGTGTTTTGGTTTATTCCTGGTCACAGTGCTCACAAAGACACAGTTGCTGAAACAAATTATGAGTCAGCAGTTGAGTATTCAGATTGCTACCAATTGCTTATGGAATGACAAAAATTTATCTCTCTGGCAAATATATATATATTTTTTTTCTGCTGAAGCTTGTGATGGTATTTCAGTGAAGAATGAAAAAGATCACCCAGAAAGATCCCCCCTCAGGATATCTGATATCCAGATTAAGATCTGAATTTTAGCATATTCAGTGGTGCTGACTTAGGGAATAAAAACTGCATCTCCCACGTAAGAATTGATGTTGACCTAGAAGAATTTTTAGATTCCTCAATATCTCTGTTGCTGATTTTAAACTTTCACAACAGGGTGTCATTTGTTTGGGTCTGAATGTGCTTTGTTCCCAGATCAGGTGCTGCTGACAGAAGGCTAGGAATTTGGTAATCTTCACCGGAGTAGTTTGCTTAAAAAGGAAAGCCTTGAAAGCAGGCGGCTGCCATTTGCTCCCTGCTGCTATTTGCTCATCTCTTTTCAGTGCAGAAAAGGTATCTAACCATCTTCCTAATGAATGTAGCTCATCCTTTCCATCCTGTGGAAGCTGTTAATTGTTGTATTTGCTGCACCTAAAGGAAGACATCTGACAAATTTTTGCGCAAGTGGGCAAATTCTTTCATCGTCTCCTACATTCTTTATTTTACATTTAGAGGATGAGTGTGTTGTTTTTTTTCTTACTGTTATTATCTATTTATTTATTATTATAACTCCTCAGTTGTTTGAATAGTCTCTCCCTGCTGCCCACTCAGTTTCATACAAGAAAGTCAGTGTGTAATTCCCTCAGTTTTAGAACACTTCAACCATTTGTTAACATGACTGAATATTAAAAGTTCATAAAGCAGATTAATGTAATTAACTTTAAAAGTTACAGTCCAAAAGTACATGGAAACACTGCATCAATCAAAACTAATGAAAGCAGCCATAAATACAAATGGGCCAGTGCTTGAGGTGACCTAATGTTACTCATGCATGTGCTTTCTAACAGAGCATATCCAGCTTCTTTCACTGGTATTTACTTCAGAGAATTTTAGCCATTTTGAAAGATGTTCATTCATGTTACCTTGACAAATGAAGAATTATTGTATTATTTTGAGGTTAAGTGAGCATAGTGAGCATGACTTTTTTTTTTTTTCTTAATCTGAAAAAAATATAATACTTTTCTGTAAAGAGAAGCAGAAGGAGAAGACCTTAACTCTCTCTGTTCCATAATGAACATTGTTTGCTCTGAATCAATTGATAGGGGCAAAATTTGGAGGAAGGAATGTTAAATATGCTCTCATATAGGATGAAAACTTTGCCACTTCATTTGTGATGGTGTACCAGTTCTTTTTCTTATACTGCAAAACAAAACATTTATGAAATCACTAAAAAATCAGGGATAATAGGTTGGCATTGTAATAAATTTTAAGTCCCTAGTTTTGGAAAATATATGCAGTGTTCTATTGTGTGTTCTGTGTATAAACATACAGAAGTAGCTGTCTTTATGGATATCTATTGTAAATTACATATTCATATAGTGTAAGATGAAAATTGCAATAATCGGAGTTAGGAGACTTTTTCCCTTATGAGTTCCCCACAGGAGTGTACATAGTCCACCTCTACTTATTGCTCCATGCAGAAGTCTGATATAGAACTCTGTGCACTTGCTTTTCCTTTCAAATACAGAAATGTATTTGCATACTCAGATTTCAAAGTGGAGGGAAAAAATGATCATTTGTGAACAGGAAGAAGGACCAAATAAGCAAAACTCTTCTCGTAGAGCATCACACTTACACATCTCTGTAGTGATGTGACTGTTGAAAAATATTTTATAGGTTACAGATGTCCAAAATTGAGCATTCTACAGATATTTTATTAAAGATACCTGGGCATACACTGAGTCTGCCTTAATTTCAAATGATACAAATGATGTGGTTTTGGTCCCATACAAGATTCTGCTAGCAAGTTATGATCTGTTCTCTGGTGAGATACCTGTAACTATTGGTCATTAAGCTAATCAAACAGGGAAATGAGGAAATTGTCCAAAATACCTTTGACTCGTGTATGTAAAAATGAAGTGTGTTTTTGACATTCAGTGTTTAAAATAGTGCCTTGACTCTGAAGGCCTTGGAGTTTGAGAAGAACATTGGCATTATGATTATTTTACTGAGGCAGAAGTTGGTTTGAGTATTCAGATTGCTACCAACTGCTGATGGAATGCCAAAAGTTTATCTCTCTGGCAAACAAAAGCAGAATTTTTCTCCTGAAGCTGGTGATGTTATTTAAGGAAAGAATGAAAAAGATCCTCCAGAAAGATCTCTCCTCAGGATATCTGATATCCAGATTAGGATCTGAATTTTAGCATATTCAGTGATGCTGACTTAGGGAATAAAAACTGCAGAATTTATGGGGCTGGTCCACAAGATTTTATCAACAAAATACAGAACGTAGTAACATGGATTTTTTTCCAGGACCTTTCACTGTTGGAAAACCCACCTTTATTTAAAAGAAAAAAGTGGGTAGGGAGATTATGGGAGCTGCACTGAAGTATTGTAGAACTTTACTTGTTCTTGTTGAAACTGAAATTATAAAGAAATGCCTTCATCAATAGCTGATCCTGGCAACGTGAAGAACAGATTATATTGATTCCTGAGGTGTTTTGCACTAACTGTCCTCTGTTCCCTCCCTACCACACCTTAGTCCTGCTCTTCCCAATTGCAGTATTTACAAGAATAACATGGTAAAATGCCTGAAATTTCAATGTCCACATTGTGGCTGAAGCAGTTTGACAAAAAGTATGAAACTTTTAGGAAGTCACAGGGAAAGGAAGTGAAAAACACCTGAACAGTGTAAGAAATATCTGAGCATTTTAGTCATTTTACAACTGGCTGGTTCTACAACAGGATGCTATATGCAATTAAATTAGTATAATAATTGCCTCCACTGAAGTTAATGGAACAAATGTGAGTGTAGATACAACACAGGGACACAATCCAGTCAAGCAGTCACACTCTCAGAGGGAATTATGTCATCTCCAAAAAGGATTGCAGATCCTTTTCCAATTTACAGTAGGAAGCTTGTTCTTTTAGTGGTTGCTGCAGTTTTGAAAAATGTCTGTAGCCCTCAGCTCTTCTCCCAGTGGGCTGTTATGACTATGTGCTCCCTATTATAGATGGGGTTTCCCTTCTGAGGATGAACTCTGTCCTCAACAAGCAACTGAATTGAAACAAAGGCTGAGACCAGGATGGGTGAGAGACAAGTGCAAAGCTGTAGCTCCCTAACGATGACCATGTCATTGGGAAAGTGTTGTGTTGTGTTTTTTATGAAGAGATCCTTTCAAAGCAGCCATGCTAATTTCTTACTATTATTGAAGTGGAACAAACAAAATGGATGTTCCAGTAAGTTATTTACATTAGCAAGCTTCAAAGCAGATGGAGAGCTTTATATCCTGTTATGAAAGGCATACAAGTTACAGTGACATAGCTCCTAATTATGAACAACTTAAACTACACCATCTGCGTTTAACAAAGCTCCATATGTATGGATGTGATCTAACTTGGCTGCCTGTATTGTTAGCAACACGTGCAAAATAGATACCAACATGCAGAATCTAAAGATACTTTGGCAGGCTTGTGGGAAGAACTGGAAATGTTTGTGGTGCCCCTTCCATCTTCACTGTCCAAACCCCAAAATGGGGGCAGCAATCATTCCAGGATGTAATTGTTGCCTCCTACTGAAAGGAGTTTTAATACATATGTTTGCCAAATTCAGCATATGGGTTACCCAGTCTTAACAAATGCAAGTTCTTTCTGTCTCTCTCGCTCCTTTTTTTTTTTTTTCTTTTTTATTTGGCAGAATATTTCTTCTTCTTCCCCAAAGCAATTTAGACGGACAGTATGTAATTTTAGATGCTCATATTGAAAGCCCAATTTTGCCACTGACACAACACACTGCTATGCAGATTTCAGCATAAGGGATCTGTGGACCTCATTTTAAAGAAGAATAAGAAAATTAATCCTTCTTTGAAGGGAATGAAGGTCCACTGAACCAAACTGCTTACCTGGGACACAAACCAACATCTGAATGTTCAAGGGGATTCTTCTGTGCTCTGCAATATGAGGAATTACTTTGCTCAAAAGTAAACTCCTAAAAGTTGAACTCCTCAAAGAGCTTTAAACAGTCTGTAACTGAGAAGGGACTTAGCAAGGGAGTATTATTTTTCATCTGGTCTTAGCAGCTACTTCCGCTGGAGAAAACCTTAGGGCATGACATTCCTCAGGACCTGAGCTACATTTAGCTGGTTCTTCCCTTGAATTGTGAGTACGTGAAATAATTGGGATGTCTTGATGATGTTTGAAACTACTTGGTAGATAAAGGAGAGCAAATATTAAATTTTCTGTGTACTTACAGATGGAAAAAAGGTGGAGGTAGTCACATAGATACATGCCTTTGGTAGTTACAAATGACCTGCACAAAATGACTCTACTGACTCGGTTTCCAGCACTCTGGATTTAACAGTGTCGTAGATCCAGCTCTCCCATAGTCATACCCTCACCCACACTTTCCACACTGAACCCAGCATGTCTTTTACCTCAAGGAGAGTGAATTGCTGCTGAATTCTGATGGTGACAGACATCTTGCATTAAAAGGGCTTTGTGAATCATCTTTTTAAGAGATATGACAGGTACCCAGGTAACTATCCTACTGGATTTAGTTCATCTTCAAGCTGGACTGCAAAATAAAAACAAAACCATCAATTAAGGAAAGACAAAAATAAGTAAAGTCTTTGGAGAAACAAAATAGCAAAATAAAAACAAGAGCCAACTCCCCCCCAAAAAAACAAAAGAAAACAAAACAAACAAAAAACAGTAAATGAAGAGCACAGCATAACTGGAAAGTTAGAGGGGATCATGAATGTCTGTTTTCACAGAAATCCGAATGTTGACTGATTGGACTGACTGTAATAAATTCCCCCCAACCCTCTTATTCTCCTTTTCATTCTGCTGTTTCAGATATGGAGATTAACACTGACCTTCGGGCTTTTACATCTTGCAATTTGCCAGCCCTTTGATAGAAAGCACATTCTCACTAGTCACTTAATTCCTTTCTGATCAGTATTACATGACACCAGCAATCAGAGAGCCTTTGATTCACCAGGACAAAGGAGAGAATGGAAATTTACTTTTTTTCCCAACATGGTATTGCCATAGTCCTATGAGCTGGATGTAATCCTGTTTTCATTTTTCCATCCCCATTCTTCTGTGATGTTATAAACCCAGATATAAGGCTAAACAAGAACAAGATAAGGCAAGTTCTTTTACTACATGAATACCAAAGAAATATTTTTTTTTACTTCTTGCTAACTTCAGGTGGAGGCCATAAGAAGCCTTCATGTATTAACATTGAATACAGCTGTTCCATTCCACTTTGCCTAAATGATTAGTTTCATTTCTAAAAGGACATGTATTTAACCGTATAAAGCAGTAAGAAGTACAAAGGAGCAAATGTGACTATTTTCAGTAAGACATTTAAAAATAGGGACAGGAAATACATTGAACATTAGATGCTGACACCTCTAATAATCTCCTTTAGCAAACCAAATTGTGGGGAATTGTGAGAGGTGAGAGACAGAAATCTCAGCAGTCAGCTCTCTGCAGAGGAATTTAATTGAAGGACTAGAGATATAGCAGAGGCTGTCTTTGAAACCACCCTCAGATACAACTGTGACTGGAGGACTGCAGAAACTTAAATATTAGTTCATGACTCTGGGAACATTTTTGTCTTTTCCAGTGATACTACTTTAATACTTACTATGTAAATAATAAGGATTAAAATAAAAAAGGAAATGGAATTTAGAAGTAAGAAGAAATGATGTCTTTCATTTTACTGTTCATCTAGTTTCTTCCAGGTGCTCCTGAAGCATCAAATAACTCCTCTTCTTAGTGTACATGTATATATACGTAACTATATATATGAAGATACTCCCTTCCTGAGTACATTTTGTAAGTCATAGTTGGTGTTTAATCAGATTTTGGAGTGTTGCTTGTGTGTTGTTTATCAAATGATGATACAATAGCATATTAAAAAGAAAAGGCATCTTCTTCTCTTAAAACAAAAACAAAAGACATTGCAGGTGAGAGTCTAAAAGCAAATTAATTATCATCAGCTACTGAATCTGGAAAATTTTAAGCAGATTTGGAAGCTACCCAGGACACTATCAAATAGATAAACTTTAGTTATATTGTAATATTTAATCATACACAAATATTTCCTAGGTCATTTGATCAAAGCTGAGGTCAGCTTTATGTTTTTTTTGAAGTGAAGGATTTAATCTAGTTTTTATACAAAAGACATAAGCAAAATAAATAGAAATGAAGTGACTGAAAGCATGAAATTTTTAATCTGATGAAAGTCATTTTGACAAAGTTCCACATCAAGAAAATGTTCAGAATTTTGGGGTTTGTACAGAGCAAATTTCTGGCCACCCAAAAAAGTGTATTTAATCTAAGAGAGTATCTTTCTAGGATGTGTTTAAATTTCTGTTTTCAACAAATAACTTCTGCAACTAGCAATCTCCATTCTGGTTTGTTTATTGTACACAATATTTAGAAGAACTAGAAGAAATCTTGTCTAACTGCAAATATGGTATTTTTGATTTAAGCTATTGAACTGATTAGCAAAAGGTTTTTTGCTTTGCTTTTGCTTTAGAGGAAGTGATGAGTTCATGAGTAACTCAGGCTGAACACAGTTGGGAATTCAAGGAATCGTTATTTCTACCAGGATATAAAAACTACACTAATAGTGTATGAATTGGAGCTCTGGCTGAGTCTAGAGAGTGTGGTACTTCCCAAGCATGGAAAAAGAAATCCCTGGAAGTTTGGGTAAGCTGAGGGAAGTAATAGAGGACTTTCTGAAACTCTTTAGTTATGAAGTGAAAAAAAAAAATAGTCAAGATAATAGTAATATAACTTATATGTAAAGAAAAGAATGTAATCAACTGAATACTTGAAATGGTGTGAATTATTTGTCTAGCTCTTCTTTTTTTGTGTGTGTAAATGTACACTCTCAGTGTGTGTTCTGCTCAGCCTTTGTGAAATGTGGTGCATATGTGCATGACAGTCTGAAGAGTGTGTGCTCTCATTCTGTAAACAGTGCTTCGTGCTTCATTCCCAAGTTCAAACACTGGATCATCTGGGAGTAGAAAGGAAAGTGCCCCAGAATGTTGGGGAAGGCTTTCCTTAAGTTTCTGGCATAAGTAATATTATTCTTCTGAGTGATATTTAGTACTTGACTTAAAGATTCTTGATATCTAGGAATGAGAGTTTGCTGTGTCTAAAACTATTAAAATGTCACGGGCTTTCTCATTTTCTGACCTTTAATCCAGAAACCTTCTAAGACTGTTTTGCCTTTTCGGTAGATTAATTGGAAAGAATATTATTCTCAAATGTTTTTTTTTTTTTTTTTTTCCTTTTCTGTTTTTTTTTTTTTTTTTCTTTCCATGTTCTCTACTAGAGAAGAATGAAAATAAACTGACAAATGGTGTTTGTTTGCTGCTATAATACTCAAAGTTGGTGTCTATTCCAGTTATATATAGAATAAGTCTTGTAGGCCTGCAGTGACTTTAGGGTAAAGAATTGCAGGTTTGGCTTGAGGTGGCTTTAGGTTAAAGAATTGAACATGGCTTCAAGCTGCACCAGGGGAGATTCAGGCTGGATGTTAGGAAATATTACTCCTCTGAAAGAGTGGGCACTGGAAGGGGCTGCCCAGGGAGGTAGTAGAGTCACCAACCCTGGAGTTCAAGGAACATTTGGACATTGTGTTGCGAAACATGGTTTAGTGAGAACGGTTGGTGATAGGTGGAAGGTAGGATTGGATGATCTTGTAGGTCTTCTCCAACATTGGTGATTCTGTGATTCTGTGAATGACAGGGTCTGTAAATGTAATATATCTGCCTGAGTTCCCACTGTGAAGCTACGTCAATTCTGTAAACCGTAATCTTTGTTGTAAAGTCCCTGTCATGTAGAATAACTACAGATAGATTGAAAAGAACTTAATTTTGAAATTCATAAATGATTATTGCCCATGAAAGGTTTTGTGACAGATCCACATACATTGGCAGGTTTCTCTATTTTTCCTTTCACTTTCCATAATAAATAGAGGGAAAACCTTATCATAATTAATGGAATTTGTTAATATGTATTACTGAGCTTAGAAGAATTTTAGAAATATTTTAAATTCATGACAATAACAGCAGAATATGTACAATTGGGAAAAGGCTTTGTGTTTTAAGTAGCTGAGAGAGGCTTAAAAATATGAATCAAAATACTTGGAAAAGTAGAAGCAACTTTATTTACCTGTCTTTATTTTATTTATACCAGTCTGAGTGCTAAATTAAAGTTCTGCATATTATTAGTAAAAGCAAAAATCTTTATTGTTTTAAGATCTTGCTTATTTATGAAAGGAATTCTATAACATGGCTCTGAATAATCAGGATCTAGTTGTAGTGACCAAGAAAACAACTTCCAGCTTTGTGTCTGTGCAACTAATATTTAAAAGGCAGAACCTTTGAAGAGTGGAGATGAATGGACTTTTCTTACACATCTGGAAAAAAATAGGTCTACTTTGTAAACTGAATGCCCTTGGTAACTCTACTGAGATGTGTAGAATATATCTATTCACAGTAGAAGATCATTAACCTGGCACTGAGTAATCCATTCCTGAATGTTTGATCTAATTAATGAAGTCAAGATGGTTTTCTCAACATCATTTAGCTGGCAAGACTCAGACATTTTAGATTTGACATGCATTTCTCAACCACTCCTACAACCTTGTCTATGAACTTCTGGTCAATCAGATGAATTTTTTTGTGTTTTCTATGTGAAACAATAGGAAAGAAACTGTGTTGTGTGATTTCTTAAATTGCTCATTTCATAGTATTGTGTCATCTGGAAGAATCTTGGAGAAAAGCTGAGTGCTTGATGCACACTGGAAAGCACCATGGGTAATCAACGGGTATAGAAGTAAAATTAAGAAAATATATCATTCTGGATTTCGTGGTGCACTTATCTTGATTAGAAAAATGAAGTAAACAGTCCCCCTCAAAATAGTTCTCTTTTCTACAAGTGAAGACCAGATATTTTCAGCATCACTGTTCATGTAGCTTAGAAGATTTGTTTGTTCTAATAGGATCTCACATGCTTTATCATCTTATTGTTAGAGGATGCAATTTGATCTTTACCAATAGATGAAACAAAGATTTTCAGTTCACAAGAAATGCACTATTACTGTTTGGATTCTTATTCTGAATTTAAACTAAAGCTCATATTTTTCACAAAATGTTTCAAAAAATCATAATCACTTTTAGATAAATTGAATTACTGTGATAAAATAAATAAAACATTTTACCTTTGGTTTTTAATTATGTAGTATAGACCACACAGTTCAATAAAGATGAAAAACGGTTTATCTATAAACAAAAAATATTTCATCTGAAGATAACAACTGCCATAGGAAGCTGTGATTTTAACTAAATTAGCATTTTCACAGAAACATACCCTGCTAGAAATGTTTGACTGTTTCAATTGTTTTGAAGAAGAATAAAACCATTTTGATGAATTGTTCGACAAGGACAGAAAAACGTTTTGATTTCACTCCAGTAATTCAGGTACTGTGTAGAAAAGTAGTAGTTATGAAAACAAATCAAATTGCAGTCCATATAAAATGATTAAAATTGCTAGGAGTGTTTTCTGTCTTGTGCTTTTCTCCCACTCCTTTCCAATTTTATATGAAACCGTGTGATTTTAGAAGTTTACAGACACTATAAGATAAATATAAATGAATCAAATGTTTATTACATGCTCATGACTTACATGCTCATAACTGTTCTTTGATTCATAACGGTACTTAATTTAATCATAGGAATAGTTTATAAGAAATTGATTAAAAGGCCACAGACAGAGGGTGGTCATCAATGGTTCTATGTCCAGGTGGAGGCTGGTAACGAGCAGTGTCCCCCGGGGGTCTGCTTTGGGACTGGTGCTCTTCAACATTTTTATCAGTTACATCAACTATGGAATCGAGTGCACCCTCAGCAAGTTTGCTGATGACACCAAGCTGAGTGGTGCAGTTGACACGGTGGAAGGAAGGGATCCCATTCAGAAGGACATCAACAGGCTTGAAAGTGGGCCCGGTTGAACCTAATGAAGTTCAGCACAGCAAAGTGCAAGGTTTTGCACTTGGGCCAGAGGAATCCCAGGCATCCATAGAGACTGGAAGGAGTGGTCCTCAAGAGCAGTCCTGCAGAGAAGGACCTGGGGGTCTTGATGGATGAAAAACTTAACATGAACCAGCAGTGTGCTCTTGCAGCTCAAAAGCAAATGATATCCTTGTCTGCATCAGAAGAGGGATGGCCAGCAGGGACAGGGAGGTGACTGTCCCTCTCTCTGCTCTGCTCTTGTGAGGCCCCATCTGGAGTATTCTGTCCAGGTCTGGAGCCCCCAGTACAAGAAAGACAGAGAGCTGTTGGAGAGTGTCCAGAGGAGGGCCACAAAGATGATCAGGGGACTGGAACTTCTCCCCTACAAAGACACAGTGAAGGAGCAGGGCTTGTTCAGCCTGGAGAAAAGAAGGCTGCAGGGTGACCTCATTGCAGTCTTTCAGTACCTAAAGGGAGCCTACAAACAGGAGGGGAATCAACTCTTCAAAAGGGTAGATAACAGCAGGACAAGGGGAAATGGTTTTAAGTTGAGGGAGGGACGATTTAGATTGGGTGTCAGGGGGAAGTTCTTTACCAGAGAGTGGTGCGGTACTGGAACAGGCTGCCCAGAGAGGTTGTGAATGCCCCATCCCTGGAGGTGTTCAAGGCCAAGCTCGATGGGGCCCTGGGCAGCCTGGTCTAGTATTAAATATGGAGGCTGGTGGCCCTGCTTGTGGCAGGGGGGTTGGAGCTTCATGATCCTTGAGGTCCCTTCCAACCCTGGCCATTCTGTGATTCTGTGAATTAAGCCTAAACCTGTTGTACCTATTTCATTTCAAAGCCAAGTCAATGTACTGATCTTCCTGTGATCAACTGACTTATGATTTGAGAAATGTATATGACAGAAACAGCAGTTGCCTCTAGTGGAACTACAAGGGCTGGTCTGAAAGTAATGTCTCCTATCTTACTGTGTTTGCCCACAACATTGGAGGTGGATTTTGGTTGTATGGTAGTAGAGGTGAAACCTTCCCAACAATATTACAAAATGTATTTTGTTGCCATGTGACAGATGACAGTGGAGAGGCAGCATCTGACATGGGAGTGTGTACGAAGCAAAGGTGTGGAATTGAATTCCTCTACATAGAAAAAATGGCACTGACATTTATTGATGATTGCTGTATGTTTATGGAGAACAAATAGAGGATGTGAACAAGGTAAGGCAGTGCATTTCAGCAGTGGTGACAGTGAATCACCTTCACTGGTGCAAATTTTTACAAATGCATGATGCAGGCTCATTGCACATGAAAGTACGTAGCTAACGATGATGATTATGTTGAAAAAGATTACTTAATATCTGAGAAGTTACTCTATTAAATAGTGTTATTCTGTTTTTTCTATTTTGATTGAAATAAATAGGAGGCGTTATTTTTGGAGTGACCTACATAGATCTCCATCATCTTCAAGCTCAATGTGCATTTCCCATACCTGTCTGTGTGCCAAAGCATCCTCACTGAGCAAAGCTCTCAGAGACACTGTCAGATGTTCAGTGAATATAAAGGCATGGCCAGTTCCTACTTAAAAGCCTAATTCCAGGCATCATTTTTACACGTAGAAGGAGGCAGCCACAATACCTACCCTTTATAAAACTTGCTGTGAAAGCCAGCTTGCAGTGCTTTGCTTGGATACAACCAAAAATCTCTCTCTTCCAAGCAGTCCTCTCACAGATGTAAAGTAAATGACTCTCATATCATTACTGGTGAAAGAGGAGGCTGATGTTTAAGGAATATGATTTATACCTGCTGAGGCCTGGGAATAGGCCAGGGTGGTGACAGAAGGAAAGAAACTATAATTAAGTTCTTGGAAGACAGACCTTACTTTTCACTGATGCAGAATGCCTTTTCATTTGCCAGTATGGACTGAAAATAGTTATCAAGACTATATGTAATGGTAAAGATAGAAATTAATCAAACTGAGTTTTCTTTACAGTGTCTTTTATATTTGCAGTAGAAGTAAAAGCTAACCAGCAGAAGTGAAATAAGTCGGTTTATGTAGCAGTGGAATCTTTATGTTAGTATATTAAGAAAAAATAATAATAAGCATTACTTCTCTGGGTTATTGGTATCATGTCGTCTATAAAATTTAAAATTGATTAGTTACAAACAGAAGAGCAGCAGGTTCTTTAGCAGCTGTTTCTTAGGCTAGAGGAAACAGCCTGATCCATTAATAATGTATTCATCTCTGCTGAAATTAGAAAACTGGAGCCAGCTTTACTGAGAGCCAATTAGCCATTTCATAGTAACCATTATAACTGAAGATGTTTCGTTTACTGCTGCAGTGAGACTGACAATGATTTCAGGACAGATTCCTCATAGTGACCTTCGAGTCAAGCCCCTTCACCCTTCCCCCATACTTTGTATTTCTCCATCCAGCAGTTCTAGCCTGCTCATCCTAAGTCTTAGAGATGTATGTAGTTCTTTTTATAACTTACAAGTTGCTCAGTTCAAGAGGAATCTCTGAGCAAATAATTTACATTTCACATAGAAATATGAGATCCTTCCTCAAGAATGATTTTTCAGGGGTAATTTCTTATCAAAAGAGGAGAAGCTGCTCATTGATGACATACCAGGTGACTGGGAGTACTCATGCAGGACACTAGCTGAGAATAAGCTACCCGTAACCTTGCAGCAGGTGAGCAGTGGAACTCAGATTTTCTGCATCTTGCCTGAGTTCCCAATCCACTTCTGTGCCCTTTAGAGAACTCACCAGCTGTTTCCTGGACTCCTGAGCACATTGATTCTGCCCAAAATGCTCTGAGGAAAATCTTTTTAACATGAGCAGATTCTCCAGGTGCTCCTGAGGTCTGTGTTATGCAAGCAGGAGTTTCTCAAAGGTCCCAGTTCCTCCTCCACCAATGGGATTCTTGTTTCTACATGGGCTGTAAGTAATCTTTCACACGTTTTCCTTCCTCATTGTAGTTTGTCCTGCTGTGTTCAGCCTCACTGTCAGGAATCTTGCTAAAAATTATGTAGAAGAAAAATTGTTTGAAGCTTGGAAATGTTCTTATGTCTCCCCTTTGGGGATTTTTGGTATTACCAGATAACTGGCTGTCCTAGTTCATCTAGATATTGCAATAATATCTCAATCCTCTCAGTGCAAAGATATAAAATATATAACTTTTAAAACTTCAGAAATATTAAGAGGACAAGAAAAAAATCCTTCTGCAATTTTTCTTGCAATCATTTAATCCACTGATGCTCTATTATATCTTTTCCTCCATCACGTTATATGCATACTGGCATTTGATAATAGAAGGATGATGGATTGAGGGTTACTTGTAAAATGCTTTTTTTTTTCTTCTTGTAGCATTCAACAATTGAGATTAGAAAAATTTTTAAGAGAAATAGATATAACCATTAGGATTTGTCTGTAAAAGAATATGAGGACAATCTCCCCTGTGAAGAGATTCATTTTTCTTGGATATAGTTGAGTGATTGGTGTTGTTTTTTTTCCGCTTGTTGGATTGTGTGTTTTTCCTTGTTGTTCTGTTGCTGTTTTGGTTTATTTTGTTTATAAATGGTTTTTAGAGGACCCTATAATGTATTTCAGGAATAAAATGTAACTGTTTTGTCCTGTTAAAATTTGATATAATCTTTTAATAAGCCTCTTTTTCAACCTACCACTTAAGACAATCAGGCTTTTCTTTCCCTGAAATAGGAAAAAATTATGTTTTGTATTTCTAAAATGTGACACCAGGCAATTTGGAAAATTCTACTGTACTTTATTTCTCTTTTTAAAGAGTGCAAAAACAATGTGTGCTCACAGCAGTTATGCTGGAACTATGTCTCTAGCATGCAAAACTTTTCACTTTCACAAAAGAAAGGTAAAGATGAATACTATGTTCTTTTGTACATAATGCATATATAATGAGGGGGCTTTCTTGTATGTTTTCATATGGAATACATTCTTTGCTGTTCGTAGTACTCAATCAGAAGTGTTTTTGCATTTCACTATCTTTGGTACTTGAGCATTTGTTTTGTGTTTGTTTGGTGGGTTTTCTTATTATTCACCTTTTCATTTCAGAAGATGAGTTTTATTTATCTGTTTTCAGTGGGATTTGTTGATCTAGGTCACAATACTTTTCAAACACTAAGGAATTTGTTTTCATACAATTCTATTTCCCTATATATACAGAAAAAATAGAAAAGTGATATAATGGGTAAAAAATCAAGATCTGAGGCTAAACTGTTTTGCTGGATAACATTCTCTGGGCCAATTTACATATATAAAGTAACTTATTATTTTTAGGTGTTTTAATGTTGTTGCATTAGAAAAAGATCTGTAGGAGTAATGCATCCTATTTGGACAGATTTAGTTATGTGTTAACAAGGTTCAGTAGAATGGATGATCCCATATGTTCCCAACAAAAAAACTATGGTTCTTTAAGAAAACCATGCTAAAGTCTTTATCCTTCTTACTGCTACTGTATATTTAATGCAATTTTATGTTTGCACAGTTGTTTGTAATGTGATTTCCTATGTTAAATCTTCACCTTTGACTACTGACCTGGCTACTCTAGGGGCTAGATTTTCTTTATCTTGTTTAAATTTTGGATTTGCTGAGAGTATGCTGGATTTCCATGATTTTCAGCAGGATCATTTCTGTTACTTGATGACTTCTTTCTAATCCTTAAGCTTTTTTCTATCTAATCCTTGTGTTTTGCCATAAACCAAAATTCTATCCTAGGTGACTTTGTTCCTTATTATATCTGTTACTTTCCAAGTAAAATTATGAACTTTTCTTGGTTAGGTCTGTTTGTGCTCTTTTTGTTTCTTTTTCTTCTATTTAAACTGATATATACCATGACACTGGAAACGATTGTTGATAACACACAAGTGAAGGTAACAGCTGATGTTTGCCCACTGGTGATAGTGGTGGCTGGGAGTACTTCTCCAAAGTATGTCTGTGCTTCTGTTGATCAGTATAAGTACCATGTATTTAGAGCAGTGATATGATGGAAAAAGAAGTTTTTGATGAATCTGAAAAGCAAGGGGTTTTTTTCCAGCTACTTGCCCGTGTAACTGCTGTAACTTCATATAGTGCATTTTCCCAAACTCTTCATGTTAGAGCTAGCTCATAATGTTTGTGTTGTAATAACTAGGTAGTTGGCTCCGTTTGCATGCTGGCTGAGAGATATGGCCACAGAGGAAAAATCAATGCAGCTGGGAAAGTCTGAAGGAAAATGTGGATGTTCCTCTATTAGAGTAATGCAATGACTTGAGGATAAAATTAGTTCAGCCCCATCTGCTCTTGTTCTTCCCCTGTTTTAGAGAATATAGGCACAACTGTCCATGGGGCTGCTGTGAATCAGACTTAAGGTTTTGCTGTTTTTAGAGCACTTACATACATATTATTAGATTTGCAGAGTGCAAGTTTAGAAGAGTTTGCTTGGGAAGTGTGAGCAGACTGGAAAGTAGTAACTTTGTGGGTATTCTGGGCAAATGCTCTAGAGTGCATAAGCATAACCCTTGTAAACTTGTAAATACTGTCAACCCTGTCAACCTGTTATTTTTGAAGGGAAGAAGTGTAAAAACAAGTACTTGGTTTGAGCCTGAGCACTTCCTGGCCTTTACCAGTGATGCTTTGGCTGGATTTGGGTGACCCACTTGATGGGGAAGTCAACAGCTACTTGCTCAGTGGCAGTTTTCTCAAAGGAGACCAGTACTTTGCACCAACCTCTTTTCTACTTTTAGCAAGTACTTGCTAGTATCCAAAGTGGACTCCAAAGTTGCAGTGGTGGAATCTGGATTTTTATTTTTTTTTTAATATTATTGCTCCAGAGGCAAAGTAAAGGCCTTTGTAAGATTCATCTCCCCCTACACCAAATATCAAGGAAATGCTGTTGTCTGTTCTATCTTCCTAAGCTGCTTGTTCTACCTGTGATCAAGGCTTGCCCTTTTAAAGAACTGTTTCTCTACTAGTTTCCCTTTTCACAGTGAGGTTATAGCTTTCACATTACACTGGCTTAAAAGTCTTTGTGATGAGAAATCTTTTATTTCCCAAAACAAGTTCACAGTTACAGAGCAGAACCCTGTCTCTCCATCTGGGGCTATTGTGTTTAAGTGAAGAAATATGACACTGAATCCCCATCATATTTCTTCCTTCTTTTGACTTGCTTGACACTAAATTGGCAGTTTTTCTAGGCCAAAGAGGCAAAATATTTCTAATTACTTTGAGCATATTTTGATCCCCAAGGTTTTGATATTTCTGATGAGCTTTGAGGTTCTTGTTTGATTCTTTAAGTTTTATTCCAAACTGTATGGATGTTTGGGGATATCTGCTGGGATTAATTTTACTCTGGCATAACTATATAGAATAACTCCAGCACAAATCAAGGCTTCTGCACTTAGCAGCTGATGTCCTTGTCAGAACTGCTTTGCACTGTTCTGTTTGCAGTTTCACAATGAGGTAAGCATACCTCAGAGTTCCAGAGAGATGACTTTGAAGTATTCAGAACTCTGGTAGAGATGGTCCCTTCAGATTCAGTCCTGAAGAGTAAAGTTGTTCAGGAAGGCTGGATGCTTCTCAAGAATAAAGTTTTAGAGGCACAGGAGCAGGCTGTCTCCTTGTGCTAAAAGATGAACAAGCAGGGAAGAAGATTGGCATGGGTGAACAGGGAACTTTTTCTGAGGCTCCAGGGGATAAAGACAGTTTACCTCCTGTGGAAGAAACCACCCATAATTTAGGAGGAAACAGAGATTGTCACAAGCCTATGGGTTCAGATGGGATCCACTGAAGGATGCAGAGGGAGCTGGCAGAGATGACTGCCAAGTTTCTTTCTGCCATTTATCATTGTTCCTGGTCAACCAACGAGGTCTCAGAGAATTGAAGGCTTGCCATTGTGACTCCCATCTTCAGGAAGAATTGATCTGGGGAACTACAGGGCTGTCAGCCTGACCTAGGTGCCAGAGAAGGTTATGGAACACACTGTCCTGAATTAGATCACATAGCATGTGTAGGACAACCAGGGGATCAGGCCCAGCCAGCACGGGTTTATGAAAGAAAGGTCCTGCTTGGCCAACCTGATCTCCTATGTTCAAGTGACCCACTTGGTGTATGAGGGAGGGGCTGTTGACCTGAAGTCTTCTTAGACTTCAGCAAAGCCTTTGACTCCATCTGCCACGGTATTCTCCTGGAGGCACTGCCAGTTCGCAGTTTGGACAGGTACACTCTTTTCTGAGTAAACAACTGGCTAGAGGATCTGGCCCAACAGTGGTGGTGAATAGAATGAAATCCAACTAGTGACCTGTCATGAATGGTGTTCTCCAGCAGTTGGTGTTGGGGCCCATCCTATTTAATACCTTTATTGATGAGCTGTGTGAGACAATTGAGTGCACCTTCAGCAGGTCTGCACAAGATGCCAAGTTGGAAGGAAGCGTCAATCTGCCTGAGGGTATAGGAAAACCCTACAGAGGAATGTGGGCAGGCTGAATAGCTGTCCTGAGCCCAGTGGGATGAAGTTCAACACAACCAGATGCCTGGTCCTGTGCACTGGCCACAATAACCACTGGCAATGCTACGGGCTTGGGGCAGAGTGGCTGGAAGACTATGTGGAAGAAACAGACCTGGGGTTGTTGGTCAATACTTGATTAAACATGAGCCAGCAGTGTGTCCAGGTGGCCAGAAATAGTGTCCCCCTGTACTCAGCTCTGGGAAGGCTGTACCTTGAATGCTTCATTGCCCTTCAGTACAAGGACACTGAGGCCCTGGAGTGCGTCTGGAGAAGGGCAATGAAGTTGTGAGGGGTCTGGAGCACAAGTCTCATGAGAAATGGCTGAGGGAACTGGGATTGTTCAGTCTGGAGAAGAGGAAACTCAGGAAAGACCTTATCACTCTCCACAACTCCCTGAAAGAAGGTTATCACCAGTGAGGCAGGTGTCAACCTTTTCTCCCACATAACTAGTGATAGGACAAGAGGGAATGGCCTCGAGTTGCAGCAGGGGGGGTTCAGGTTGGATATTAGGAAAAATTTACTCTCTGGAAGAGTGGTCAGGTGCTAGAACAGCTGCTCAGGGAGGTGGTTGAGTCACCATCCCTGGAGGTGTTCAAGAAATGTTAAGATGTGGTACTGAGTGCATGGTTTAGTGAGGAAATATTGGTTGTAGGTGGACAATTAGACTAGATGATCCTGGAGGTCTTTTCCAGCATTAATGATTCTGTGATTCTAAGCATCTTTGGCAGAAAACATTGTATGTAAATGGATGGCAAGCTGCAAGAAAATTAAGAGTTGATATCCACTCTTTCAGAGGATAAAATTAATGGGTATAAATATAATCAAGTTCTGTCAGAAAGAACAATTTTAGAATAACACTTTTCAAGTAGTTTTTTTATCTTGTATATTACACAACACAGTAAGTGCTTCTCCACTTCCAGCCTTTTTCTTCTCCTTGGCAAATATCCCTTTTATTGTTAGCAGTCTGTTCAGATGCTGCACAATCCCCTTTGGATTATGTTGAGCAGTATTAAATATCACAGCAGTGTACTTCCTTGACTTTGCTGATGTTAAAATAGCAAATATTTGTTCTAGCTTTTTTCTATTTATTTCTGAGAGTGTTCTGCTTTAAGCATACCTTATACAGTTTCTGCCTGGAGCCTGCCATGAACCAAAGCACGTATTTCAGAGGTCAGCTGCAAACTGCTTGGTTACAAAGATAGTGCTGAAGCAAATTCCAGTAAGCAGGCAAGGAAGGAAATGGCCTCTTGACAATAGCAACACTGAGGAATGCATTTTCCCAAAGGCAAATTCTGTGGGGGAACCATGGTCACATACCAAAAATGGTTTCTGAATTACGGTTCTACTCTTCTTCTGGGAGCAAGGAGGGAGCACCTCCTATCTTAATATTATCGCTTCCTTATTATTCTGATACAATTTCCCTAATGTGAAACTTCAGCACTTGCATTTCTTCTGAAATAGTGGTTTGTTGCATTTGTACCGATGAAGACTGTCATGAGCTGGGAAACTGTGACACCACCAGAATTGTAACAGATACAGAAAAATTCCTTCCCAGAGGGCTTATTCATTAAGCAAGCATTTTTATCTTTATCATCTTCTCTCTTAGCTTTCAAGGCCATTGTCTGACATTTTGTCAAACTTGCACTTTTCTGAAGTGGTTTCCAGTATTTCCTCTCTGAAATATTAACACTCATAGTTTCATCTGAAAAATCCATGTACAGAACAACTGAAGTTTAATATATCTGTATAAACATAACAAAATCTCAGTATAGTTTTAATAAGATAAGTCTTCACCTGCAGCACAGATTGAAAAGGGGTCATGAATTGGCACAGTGCTAATCCATTTGTAAAAGGAAAATGAGAAATGGTCTGTTTCTGACATTCTCATAACACAAGGGAAGATTGTTATCCTGTTCAGCTCACATTGATAGCAATGGGGGAGGATGTGTAATCTAGGAGCTGAATAAGGATGACCTTGGTCTGTAGAAAGACACTTTAGTTAATGAATTTGTAAGTGCTCCCAGTTTCCATTTTCATGCATTCTCATTCCTTCCTTCCAAACTGATCAACACTCTGTGTTAGGCAGACAGTGAACTTGTCTGCAGTTTATCTCATATCCTCAGGTGAGTCCTGCAGAGGACCTTTTCCCACCACTCATCCCTGCCTATGTGCATAGGCAGACAATGTCTGTTTTTCTGGACAGTATTATCTGCAGCCTTGGTGTTCTTGTAACTTAGTGCATTTTTTTATTTTTTATATCATTAAACACTGTACTGTTGTGGTGTTTTTTTTTTTCTTCTTTACTGGTACATGAAGATTGATTATGGGGTAGGGAGAAGCCACTTAAGAATTAAACTATTGTGCGATGGCTGAAATCAGTAGTACTGTGTCAGCTTTCAGCACATGAAAGTCAGCCTCGTGGTTTTTAAAAGGCAGTAACTAAAAAATTCAAAACAGTTCAACATCTGTTTCCTTTTGCCCAAGGTGTCTGTCTTTAAAAAGGCTGCTCTGCTCCTAACTACTGTGTCAGAGTGAAAATATTGAGTATTGTTACTAAAATTTCCATATGTTATGACTGCTGAAATGTCTTCATTTTTGACTGAATCACTGTCTACATGCTAATTTACAGAAAAAAACATCCCTTATTTTTAGCAATTATTAAGACAAAGGAGTGCTATTCGTGACATTATTAAAGCATCATCAACCTACAAATTAGTTACCTTATCCGTTCTCTATCAGCATAATCCTCATACCCCTGTCACCATGTTTACAAATCCAAATGAATATTATGCAGCCCAGATCTAATTAATTTTGGATTAGCCTTTCAGACACGTGTAGTTCTGATCAAAACAATCTGTATTCTCTCTTTTCTGATTAGGATGAAGCCTGACCCCTGGAGTATTCTGTTTGTCAGAGGATGTGCTAGAACATGAATATCAACAAGCAGGTTAATCCTTAGGCTGTCACTTTCTCCCATGTACACAGCAGCATGTTTTTTTTTTTGTTTCCAGAACCCTTGGGGATATATGTAATGTCAGAGAGCAAATCAGTACTGTGCAGGGCTCAGGTGAGATTGATATCAGAGTAGACGTTTAAGCAATCCAACATGATATATAATGAAAATAAACCAGTGAAATGACTTTTCAGAAAGATCTGGCATTCTATTGTGCTCTTTTTGAAGTGAAAAGCCAACTTGAACATATATTTGTAAAGAAAGCTGAGCTGCTATAAATTTCAAACTAGGTAATGAGAAATTTAGCAAGTGGTGATTGAGCAATGTGTTTGTTTTTATGCATCCTCTGACAGGGCAGCAACTGGCAGCTTCTGTCTAATGACCATAGCAAAATAAAAAAAAAAAGTGGAAAAAAAAAAGCTTTTCTCTTTCCCTTCCTCTCCTTGAGTCAAGATGAAATTTGGAAAGGGCATTCTAAGTTTCACAGTTAAAGCTCACAATCAGTTACAGTGTGTTGATGTTCTATAATTTCTCTCTTGTTTGTCACAATTCTTTCTTTCAAAGTATGGTAAACTTTTTCCTTAGCCATGCTTACTCACAGCACAAAACAAACCTTATGCCCCGAATCCTGTATTCTTCAGGGTGCGTGCTCTCATTTTCAAGAAATTCAATGGTTTGACTCTGTGCAGTATTTTGTACAGAATGGATGAGAGATCACAAGAGTGACCAGAGCTTTTGCCTGTATGAAGCACAAGTACAATGCACTACAGACTGTTTAAACGTTGATTTCTGTTGTACTCCCTTTTCAGAAATGCACATCATTTTATGTACAAGTACATTAGTAAGTGCTGCTCTTACTGAGTTGTGCTCCTGAAGAGCAGAACACTTGATGCTGTCAACTTGAAGTCTGTTCTCTCCCACTTTCAGGAAGCTACTTCATACTAGCTACACCCTGGCCTGACTGCTCATTTAAATTAGACTGCATCAGATGAGGCATTGAAATATACCTTCTGGTTTAACTTGATCTGAAATCGATCCTATTTTTGGGCACTAACTCAGCTGCAGAATGTGAACCAAAATTCAGACAGTGCAGATGACTAGGAGACTTGCTTTGAAAGTGTATTTCTAAGTCTGGTAAAATATTAAGGCAGATAGATGCAGCCTGTTAGTTAGCTGTTTACAGGACTAAATTTAGTTAACTAGCTCTGTTGCAAGTAAAAATAAAGGGGAATATTTTCTGTGATTATTTAAAAAACAAACAAACAAGCAAAGAATACAGTACCTTCTTCAATATATACAATACTTCTACAATACCTGGGCTCACCTAAAGCAGTGCCTGGTCTGCTGTATGGTTTGGTATCCAGTCATGTATGGCCTAATGATGGAAAACATTTGGAATTCCATTTTAAACACTAGGTTAGGGTCAGTCTTCTAGGCTGTACCCTAGTGGACTGCATCCTGTGACTTTTTTGTACTATGTTAGCATTTGAGGTGTAAATCCCACTTTTACATTTGAACCAAGAAATTTTATACTGAGAGTCTAGAGGGATGGGAATGGAGGAAAGAACCTTCTTTTCTTTTTCTGAAGAAGTCACCAGTATTTCTAACGCTTTTGTACTGCAGGAGTGTTCTGCTATAAAGTAATTGTCTAAGTCTCAGAGCTGAAAGTTCCCACTGTTGTACTGAGTACCTTGACTTTGTTAATTTGTTGTGTTGTGAAGTCTGATCTTCACCCAAATGGGTACAGTAGTTTTACAGTAATTAAGGCTTTTAGTTGCTCAGTGACAAGAAAGTTATCTTGTTTCTGTTTCTTGCATGGAAATCAGTATGTGATGTATTTTTATTTTTTTTAATTGAATTTGATTCAGAATTTGAGGAGAACTATTTGAAGCTATTTGATGGCTAAAAGTTGGACTTGAGACACTGGCTCAACTTATGCTCTGACGTCACAGCAGATAGCTGTGCTGTTTTCATTCATCCCACATTCCATGCTTTTCTGGGAAGATCAACTGAAATATATCTCAAGGCTTAACAAATAAGGGGAAGACAGTTTGTCTTCCCTGCAAAAATAACCTTTGCATTTCATGTTGAGGTTAAATTTGTCAATCTAACGCACACTGGATGAACTGCATGGGTGACATTCCTTGAGCCTTCGCATTACAAGGTTTTTTGTTTTTGACTCTCATTTTGGTCTCGTCTTCCCTTCTTGTTCTGGGCCTGCAGTTGTCAGTTCTGGATGTCATATTTTGTAAAGACTTTTTCTGCAGAGGGAAGATGGCATTCTTCCTTTGTGCTTATTTTAGACGTGGAGGTTGTATTAGCCATTGTTTGCCTGACCAGATCAGTCCCTTAGAGGAGGCTCTCAGCTGTTCTGGTTGGACAGCATTATGGTTTAGTTTCTTTTCTTTAACATATGGGGGAAATAAATGCTCAGTATAGTTGCTTTAGGACTGATATCTCTGCACAGTGAATGGAAGATTTTTTCATTGATTCTTTTTCCTCAAACTTCTAGTTCCCTTGTTACTATCCTACCTGTCATGGTCACTACAATACTATTGCTATATGCTTTATAAAACATGTGAGATGAGGGAAATCAAATACATTAACAATTTGATAGTAGTTAGAAATCTGTAATTTTAAAATCAAATGAATAAAAAACTAAAACTAAATGCCATTAACCAAGAATAACTAAGTTTTTGTAGCGAAATTTAGTTTTAATTATCTATTGTCTTTAACAGTAGGAATTAAGTTCTTAAAAGCTAGTCAGGAATGTTTTGGAATAAGAGAGAAATCAATCAGGATACGTAATACTTCAAAACCTCTCTTCCAAGTTTGGAAGGTTTTTTGGGAAATAAATAGCATTTGAAGTCAAAATAATTACATTATTTGATAAATCTGATAATGAATGTATTTCAGCATTAAGTGATCTTGGAACATAGGTAGTCTGCAATGAACTTGCCTTAGTTTGTTATTGCAAACAGAATCTCAATTAAGTTATTTTTTTTCCCCTCCTCAGAAATGTTTTTAACCACAGGGTTGAATAGAATGGGTAAAGAATTCATGTTTCTGCATCTGAATGCTGGATAAATCTCTTTGGGCTTCCTTTCCTATTTTCCATCAAACAGGTTTTATTATTGCTCAGCCATGCTCCCTCAGGTGTAGAGCTCATCCACTTTGACTTAGGGTCACCTGATGGGTCATAGCTAGTGGCATGAACTTCTTACCAGATCATGGAGACAGTCAGCATCAGTGATTAAATGTCTTTTCCCCTTTCTGTGCCCTGAGGTACCAAGCTTCTAGATCAATGTCAGGTTTTATACCATTTTCCCTGTTACGCAGAATTTACCATGACAGGGCAGCTTTATTTATGTATCATTGAAACACTATTGAACTGCCTTCTCTTTTGTGCCTCTCCTTAATGAGTTATTCTCCAAGGTTGGGGACTAACTGATTAAGCTGGTGTTACAGATAGCTTTGATTGGTGATACATCAGCATGTGTCAAGTGAGATGCTACAGATCTCTCTATACATACTTCATTCAAGCTTAGCTTTTGTTAAATACACAAAGGCACTGGTAGCTGAGATGCTTTGCAATTCTGAAAAATTGTATACCTTTCTGCAAGTAAAGTTACTGTATCTGTGGGCTGCCGCATGTTTTTGGTAAATATTTGCAAATCTGCATCTATTTGTATGCTGCCAAAAATGATTAAGGAAGAGGGATGCTTAAATACCTTGGGAAAGCAATTGGCTCTAAGGCCCAGCTGCTGCGAATACTGAAGCATGGGCTTAATTCTATGTGTGATCAGCATCACTGTGAGCTTAATGGATGGGCACTGGTATAAGGAAATGTATAAATGTTGCTGAGATAGAGGTCTGTCTCCGAATATCAGTATAAATCAGATAGGTCTGGTAATATATAAAAGACTATGACCCTCAGAAATTGCTAAGGGATGAAAATAGGTTTGATTTTGTTGCAGATTTTTGGAGTGGTTTTTGCTTTTTTTGTTCCTTTCTAGTGGAATCTTTTAATCTCTTTGAATATTAATCAGTAGAAGGGAAAGAGAAAGCTAATGTTTCAAATCAGTCTAAAGACCAAAATTTGCCAAAAATAAACCCACCCTGAGTTGATCAGTTGTGTTCTTTTCTTACTTTACTGTTGTCTGAAATACTGATGGACAGAACAGTTGAAAGAATTGTTTGAGACTAGTACTGTGGTATGCATTGCAATCCACCCCATATAAAGTGAAATAGCTGAGATGCTTGTTATGACTAGTGATTTCTTACGATCTTTCAGTAAAAGCAAGGTCTACGAGTATTTGAATGAATGTGATTATATTTCAATTTTTCAGTGTTCAGCCTATCATTGTGGTCTTTAAGAACTGCTCAGCAAAAGTCTGTTACATTGTGCTAGACGCCATATGGTTATTGGTTATTGTGAAAAAGCTGAAATTCATCTTTCACCCCACTAAACTGACTATCTCAGTATGGCTACTGCCATTTGAAGCTTGACTTTAGACAGCAGGTTAGCAAGAGCATGAAATAAATTGAGAGAAATGAACATTAAGTGTAAACTAGAAAATATGCACAAAGGACAAGCAAGTAAAAAGAAAAAATTAGCAACAGAAATGGATGCTTTAACAACTCTTTTATCTCAGGATGGGGGCAGGAGGGAGGGTGTGGGACAAACAATAGAAAAGATTAATTACATCATTAAGTAGAGCAACTTCTAGTAGCTATAAAACCCAGAGGGCTTAATTCATCTTTGTATTTTGTCTTCAGAAGTGAGTGTTAAGTGATGATGCAAGATACAAAACACTGATGGATGGGATTGAGTCCTATATCTGAATGATTACAAGGCTGTAAATCTGTGCAGTTGTAATGACCTTGGTGTAATATCAGTTTATGGCAGCTGAGAATTTGTCCCTTTACTGAAACTGAGGTTGTATAATTTTTCTCATGAGAACAAGCAATGTTACTCTGTAAGAGGCTGAAGAAAAAATCTAAAATCTCAACAGGGCATTTTGTGGTGTGAACTAAATCCCTGGTATATAAAATATAAAGGTAAACTAGTATGCTATGATGGACAGAGGCATGTGATGCTCAATGTACAAAGCAAGAGTTGCTTATTTATCTCATCTTTTGTCTAAGGCTAGTAATAAAATCTATCCTAATGCTTTATTTATTTTATAGGAATGCAAGAAATGTATAGTCCCACTAACTTGGGTGATATTTGACCAGGAGTAGTAGTGGTGAATACTGTCTTTCTTAATTGCCAAATGGGGTTAAGACCTTTGGTTTTAGAAAGAAGTGATTTCTGAGCACAGAAATAAAGTTGCACAAATCCAAACATGATATGGAGCATAATTCATTGTAGCATGATTGTGACTCACCTCACTCCTACTATAAGTAAAGAATGTAAAAGAAGAATTTAGCTTCAGTGGGACAATAAAGCTGCATTTTCTCTGAGGAATGAGATCTTAGTTTTTCTGGACTCCTGCTCTCAAGTCATGAAGAAAGTAAGCGATATCCTCAAGTACTGGTAAAGTAAGATAACTCTTTGGTGTGATTGCTTTGGATTGTTTCTGCTGCTTACTTTTCTCTCTGCATCTCATGAGATCTTAAAATTCAGGTAACAATATATTTGGCTGGAAATGTTTGAAGTCAGAAAAGGTTTTCTTACAGCTTGAATCTAGATCTTAGACAGAAGTGTCATTTTTTTGGATCCAGGCTCAAAGTGACTGAGGGTTATGTGATAGGTTGGATCAGCACTACTTCTGCTTTGAGTTTACCCGCAGGACTTGTGTACCTGCAGCAAACAGCAGCAAAAACAAACAGGAATTCTCTGAACATTACCTTTGTCCTTTTAGTAGGAAAGCTGAAGCATTTATTCCAAGCAAAGTGCGATGCTAGCATGCTCTGAAAAGCGCGGAGGGAGTCAAGATATTTAATCCCTTGTTCAGAATACATTTTTGCAACTATGTAAGCTTTTATACATTGGCTATAAAGTTCATCCAGCTATTTGAAAAAGCAGTGAAGACTGTACCTGCCTTTGTCTTTGCCAGGCAGAGTGGTTTCACCAAGGTAGTATGGAGGAGGATGACAAGCCAAGATGAGTTTCAGTGGTGGAGAGCATCCAAAGCTGAGCAAGAGAGCTATTCAGGAGAGAGCTTCTTTCATGTTCTTACATAAAACTTAAACAACACCACCTAGTATTACAGTGAGTTCAACTAATGATTCCCCTTGAGTAGAGATGAGTCTTTGTGAACCGTACCATGAAAATATACTTTATTCTCACAGTCTAAAAGGAGAAGAATAAAAAGACAGTAACATCAAAATCTTCCAGTGGCTGACTCTGTCATTCTGGTTATACCATGCAGACATTGACTTTTTCATTTTGGTTTTTTTTTTATTATTTTTTTATTTTTTATTATTTGCAATCATAGTAAAATATGCTGGGATTGCAGAAAGGTTACAGCTGCTGTCTTCTGAACAACTTTATTAAATGTTCATTTGAAACAGTTCATCACTGCACCAGAGGAGTTTCCTCCTCCTTGCCACACTGTATTGCTGTCACAATGCTCTAAAAAGACAGTTTTTCTCCCCTTCTTCTAAACTGCACAAGATCATTTGCATGAAAACGAGGACTTTGTTTCTTAAGTGTGCATCCATTCCCATGGCTTATCCTCCCACCTGAAGTTCTCATCTGTGGCATCAATGAGTTGCAGTGGAAATCTGTTTGATGAGGCTCTTTAAGAGCAAGCCACTTATATATTATATGCAATAATCTCTCTATAATTATAGAACTCCCCTTATTATTATTATTATTACATCTTTTAACACTTTTAAAGTTCCCTCAGTCCCCTAATTCAGCTTCATTGACCAGAAGACAAAGAAATCCACCAGCTGCAGAGTTAAAATCATGATGCGGTTGGCTTTAATCTCTCTTTAATCATTAAAATATAAATTAGCGCTTGTGTTCATTACTTCCCAAACAGCTTTCTCTTTTGGGTTTCTCTCATCCTCTGCTCACAACTGCCACCTGCTTCTTCTGGTGGCCTGTCTTGCTCCAGGGAAGAGATTCCTTCCCACGTTTGTCAAGAACAAGGGAGCAAGGGCTAAGCAGCAGGAAACAATAGTAGAGAAGAAGCGAGGGTGTGAGCAAGTAGGAATAAGTAGGTCAAAGAATAAGGACAGCTTTGTCAAAGCTTTTAGTGGTTTTAGTATGTGAGTTTTTAGCAGGGGTGTCCCTTTAGGCAAGAACTAATAGAAGCCTCCATAGAGCATTGCTGAAATTTCTAGCCAAACGTGGATGCATGGTGTGCACTATACAAATGTTGTATTTCCTTGCAGAAAGGACAGAAATATACTTCTGATAGTACCTGACAAGGACAGAGTTTTGTATGTGAGTCAAAATCTCTTGTGCGTAACTGCATTTATTTTTAATTAGTGCATCAAAGACCTGGGTGATGTACATATGTACAGACTGATGGACAGATGTCTCTTTGATAACAGAGATATTTTTGTGAATATTGTATTTCCATGTAAAAACTGACTCTGTACCCACTATAGAGAAATGTGGAGATAATCATGTTATTTGGCCATAGTTACTACCTGAGCTCCTGTACCAAAACTACATCTCGTGTTTACAGATGCATCTCCCAGCCCAGCAAAGAACAACTTTGGTGGGTGGAATCTATACCTTCTAATGGGATGGAGTATTTAGAGCCTCAGGATTTGGTACGTGGCTCTTAAGGCTCACATCTCTATAATCTAAGGCCTACATAAGTTTGTGGGTCTAATGCTGTTTAGTGCCTTAGCATCTCTGATTGCAGAGAATACAACAGATAGGAAATCCTGAGCACAGAGACTTGCGATCATACAAAGCTTAAATTGGGATTGAAGTCCAACAAAGGCAATGTATGCTTTAGTAGATGCTTAATTTTAAGCACTTGGAATCACAGTGAATCAATAGGACTTGTCATGTACTTATGTACTGCTGCTAGATTAGGATTTAAAATTTTATTTTTGACAGTTTTGGCAATAGGAGAAAATAAACATGTCCATAGTTGAGCTGTGTGAAGCTGTGTGACTCTTCTAGTAACAAAGAGCAATGTGCTGATTGTTGATGAGTTTTAGTGCTACATATGTAGCTAAAAAGGATGCTCTACTGGGCAGTGAGGAAGTCTGGACTCATGGAAAAATCGCACAGCATAGTCAGCGTAATCATATTCCATAAGGGGGAATATAATGAAATAAGGGATAAGTAAATGTCGTGCAAAGGGATGTTCCTGTTAACAAAGGCTCAACCTGTTGGTTTTTTTTTCTTATGCTTATTATCAAAACTTGTTTGCACGTTTCCTTAATGCACAAATTTAAAGCTTAAATTGTTACTCTGTGTCTGGATTGTATCTGCATGTGTTTATGATTAATTTTCTTTCCCGACAAACTTTAAACACTTTTTCGTTTTGAGGGCTATAAAGCCAAGCACCTATAATTTCAAAGGGAAAGCAAAGCATTACATTTGATATGACAGGAACGTGTTACAGAGTGTCACTGCTTTGTGTGCCTGGCAGCAAAGTGATTAAACCTTATCTGCCAAAGGAAAGACAAAAATACAAAGAGTGGATGGAGGCAAAGCATCCCCGGGCAGAAACATGGCCTAGCTGCACCCTTGCACTTCTGATGAGCTGCCCTTCAGCTACACGACTTTCCCTGGCTCTGCTTGCTGTGTGAAGCAGGTCGACAGTGTCCTGATCACTCCACCATCAGCTGATTGCTGGTGTTTAGCACTACCTGAGTCATCTGTGAGAGAGGTAACTTTTATTGATAAAGAAGTTCATGTCCCAGTGTTCTAGAGATTAAGCAACCCAATTAGATTACACTTACTACTAATAATTACATTGTCTTTATTAACTTTTGCTACTAGTATTTATTCTATATTTTTAAAGCTTTTAGTAATTTCAGTTCCTACTTAAGGCTTTCTTTATAATACTTCCTCTAAATGAAGTTTTGAGATGCTGCAGGTTATATTTAGAATCATGAAATTGTTTGAGTGTGAAAGGATCCTTAATATCCACCTGGCTCAACTCCTCTGCGATGCACAGGGACACTTACAGCTTGATCAGGTTGCTCAGAGCCCCATAAAGCCTGAATTTGGATGTCTCCAGGGATGGGGTATCTACCACCTCTCTGGGCAACCTGTTCCAGGGATTCAGCACTATTATCATAGAAAAACTCTTCTTATATCCAATCTAAATCTCCCCTCTTCTAGTCTGAAACCATTTTCCCTTGGCCTATCACAACAGAGTGCTAAAGAGCCTGCCTTCTTCTTTCTTTCAAAAGGGAGAGTATCACACGGATTTTGGGAATAGGTGGTGGGAATTACAAACCTGAGGAAAATTCATCCAGCCTTTCCATCCCCCTGTCATTCAGTGGCTCTCTATTCAGGGAAGCCATATGAAAATTTGGGGTCTTATTGAAGCCAACAAAAGGTGTGGCATGGCATTGTGTCCTATGTTCAATAGATACCTATTTGTGCAAGGCCTCCTTCCCCTCCTGTATAAAAGGGTATTGTGTAAGTGCTGCATTTGTTTGATTACTGAGCTTTTCTTCTTCACAAGGAAACCCCAACTTGACTGTTAGAGCCTGGGCTTGGCTGCTGGGGATTTTTCTTTGCCCAGAGCAGAGTTTTAGCAATCAGCTGGGATGAGGAGAAGGTCTCAATAGTGCTTGTATACAAAAGGCAATTAAGTGGAAGAACCAGATAGAAAGAGGAAACTAGTGACCTAGAAGAGCCATCAAGAAAGTATGTGTTTGGGAGGATGGATAGACCGTTATGAAAAAGGATAAGCTGATTTAGAAGTCTATAACTACTGAGCTTTGCTTTTTCCTTGTTCCCATTCTTCAACTGAAGTGCAGTTTTTATGGAATTTCAGCAAATATAGGCAGAATTTTGATTCATAATGAAAAGGGCCAGAAGCCCCTAGCAGGGCAGGGATGTTCCTGGAGTGGACAGAATTGCACAGTGCAGTGTGTTTACTTCTAGAATGGGAACAGTAATTTTTTGAGATCAAAGTGAATTTTAAAATTTGTCCTGATTAGGTTGGTTGAGGTTTTTAACTTCTGTTGCCCTTTATTCCGTGATTACTTTTTTATTTTTTCAATCAGGCAATCCTGATTTATTTATTTATTTTTGATCAAGAATAAATAATAATTGGCTTGGAAAGAGAATGGGAAAAGGAAGAGAGGAAGAAAAGGAGAGGAAAAAGCATGCAGACATTCAAATCCACTACTCTTGAAATCATAACTGAAAGCATTTATGCATGTACTTTTGTGTGTTTTAAGTGAGTCTTGCTTTTTCCACTGGACTGTGTAAGAATTCAGGACATCAAACTGGGTAGCATCTTTAACATACAAGAGAGTCTTCTTGCCTCTGCAGTGGAAGACTGTGAGAGAACTTTACTACTGAAGCAGATTAAAATAAAAAAAAAAGTGTTTTTTTCTAACCTAATAATGAAAAATTATTTTTACCTTATGAATTTTCAAACAGAGCTTGAAACAACAACCACTCCTTAACATATTTGTGCTTAAATACTGAAGTGTCATAAATATATCAACATACATGGGTTTGGTTCTGCGTTAGTTGTTCGTTTCCCATTTGTGACTGCAGCACTGAAAGATATCAAACTGGTTTTCTCTGTGCATGGAGCTTTGATTTATACATGAGAAAGATACAGCAGGATAAGTAATGGGAGAAAGTCTCAAATATAGCTGTGCCTATGGTATTTTACAGAATTGCAAGTTAGTGGGGGCAGGAAAGAAACTCTGGAGGTTGTTTAATTCAATGTCCTGCTGAAAGTAAGATCATCTGGACAAGGTTGTGCAGGAACACACTCAGCCTGGTTTTGAGCATCTTCAAGGATGGAAATTCCAGAACAACTCTGAGTGACCTGTGAGTGTCTGATCACCCTTTTGTGTTTCAATTAGCATCAATTTCATAAATTTAACTGGGCCTCATTGGAGGGGGGAATCCTAGGTTCATTTTATCTGCACCCTCCTGTCAGACATTTAGACACATTGATAAGATCACTCTGAGTCTTCCCCTTCCCCTGTCTCAGCCCCTCCTCGTAAGTCACATTCTCTAGTCCTTAACCATCTTTACAGCTATTTACTTAACTCACACACGCACACCAAGAAGTCCATTCTATTTCAGCTTTCTACTATTCTTAGCAATCTTCCTCTGAAATTGAAAATTAGGATCTGAATCTGCAAATAATGCTTCTATTATCAGCCCTGGTAGTGTTCTTATTATCAATCCCCTCTGCCCCCATGGAAGCTAGCTAGTGCCATACAGCACACCAATATTTTGGCATTACAACAAGAATCAGTCTTCTGCAAGGCTAACATGCCTGCCAGACCTCAGATTATGGTTTCTCTCTTAAGGCATTGCAGGTAGGGTTTCACACATGAGATGTTGGAATTCCTCTAAGTAACATCTAAGAATATTGAGTGATAACAACTGTGCTTGTGCCTTTGATAGAAACAAGTGGAAATGGACTTGTCCACTGCCAAGCCTTAATCAAATTATTAAAATACTTCTTATTTGTTCTGATCAGTTTTGACAGATGTTTGTGAACCCATTCTTTTACCCAGAAATATGAAAAGGGAACTAAAGCTCTCAGTTCTTTTACTCTGAGAGGATTTTCAAGAACAGACAACTAACCTTTTGAATTCTGAAAAGAAAAATCAAGTAAATGTGTATGTTGTGCATAAATGTATGATTTCTACCAAAAAAATATAAACCCATGCATACAGGTGTTCATAAGATGGAGAGAATCTTAAAAGCACTATTGGTAATTTTTAAATAATTTAATCTACTGCTCTGCATTTCTGCCAGCTGTCTGATATATAGTAATTTATGAAAAAGGATTGTTGTTAGAGCTTGATTTACAGCAAAGCTAGGTACTGAAGTACATTCACTGTATGACAGATCATTCCTATTTTCTTTGTGAAGACTTCTGCAATAACTTGTTTCCACGCACCCCCTAGGTCTGTTAAAACCCTGCTTAATGGTTCTCATCTGAAGTTCCAGGCTCTGATTCCCTTCTGTGTTCCGCATTCTGAGCCATGTATGAGGGAAAATTAGGTACATGAGTAAGCTGGTGATGTGGGACCCAGCAGCAAATGGGCTATGAACTTGAGGAGAACAATATTGATAGAAGCAATTAATTTTATATTGAAGTACACTATTCCTTCCACTGATCACAGCTGTTCAGGTCTCACTGTGAATGAAAAAGGAAGGATGATATGCAGATATTTGCAGTAAAATTAAAAAAAAAAAATAAAATCATTCTATCATCAATTTAAAGGATTCTGTCTGTGTTTAAAACCTAAAGCAATTTAAATTCTAGCATTAGAAAAATTAACTTTTCTTGCTTAGTAAAATCTGTCTTAACAGAGGATTTGAACCGGCTCTAGGTGTGTTTGTCAGACTAGTTCTTCATCGGCTTGAACAGATGGAAGTCAGAAGGAACCAAATCCAAACTATACAGTAGGTGTGGTAGGACAGTCCAGCCAAGATTGGCAAAATATTCCATCGTCTTCAAACTGGGAAGTTGGACCAGATGGCTTTTAAGAGTCCATTCCAACTCTAAGGATTCTGTGATTCTATGGTGACAAAATGTAATGGAATACCGGTGGGAAGGTTCAATCTCTACTGACACACCATCAGCATCTGCCTCTGACTTCATGAGCCAACATAATAAAATAGGAGGTATTAACATCAGAGCAGCTCTCATAATATTTCCCTTATTTCAGTAAGTTTTTATGTACATTGTACATATGGTTGTCAATTATTAAATCAGATATGGAAAAGGCTAAATTGTGCATCATAATTTTCTGTTACATTATTTAAATAAGGATCAATTTTGTTAAATTTGCCTTATTACAGCAGAAATAAGGTGAAGATTTTCTTCTTATACAAAACCAGTTAAGCACTCTTGTCTACATGTACAACTGTACAAAGCCTTCTTTTGAATTATGGCTGTCTTATTACAGTGTAACTTTACTTGTACTTATCTCAGTTTCCTGAAGCAGGGCTGGAAATGAAAGTCATGCTTAAAAGGAGTCTCCTTATAGCACTAAAAAAGCTCATCCTTGTAATGAACGAGCAAAGAAAGTGGTAAAATGTATACTTTTTGGAATATCTAGACCAAGTCTGGGTGTCACAGGGGAGATTTAAGGAAGAAGAACAATTTCTAATTAAATCATAATTTTAAGGATTGGAAGCAGAAATAGCTGTATGAAATGCTATGTCTAGAAGAGGTGGGATTATAGAGGGATCGTTTTCAGTTCTGTAGGCTCTTAAAAGTCAATGGCAGTTGGAGACTCTCTTTGACAAGGGAGAATTTTACCCTAGAGTGAGTGAGAAAGGAATGAGGTCATTCAGAATCATGGGGCTCCAAATAGGCCACCAGTTGAAATTCCAAATTATTATGGAAAAAAGTGCATGTTTGATATGACTGTGTTTACATGGAAATCCTTTGCCTTAGTTTGAATGTTTCTCTTGGAACTGTTCGACCCCCAGAGGCAGTCATCAAGAAATAAATTTGGAAGGGAGATACACATTTGGCCTGCTAAATCTGGTTGAGTCAGATGTTTGGATTTGTCACTCCCCTTTCTTATATAAAGTCTGGGCTCAGCTGCTCAGGAGGGCTTGCTAGCCAGACTGAAGGGACTGGTTATTGAGAGCTACGTTTCCTGCCTTGTCTGTTCTGCTCTAGATCTGATGCTTTGACATGTGTTGTAGCTGTTGTTCAATGTTATAAATTGCTTGGGCTGACTACAGGAGGCTTGAAGTGTCCTGCCTCCAACTGAGTTTGACCCCTGCAGCAGCAGAAAGATAAGTGGATAATGTCTCCAAATTCCTGTAAGGGAGAGGACATTGAGATTTAATAATTAAATATTCATTAACTTTGTGGGTAAAGCTCAGCCCAGACAAGTAAATAAATAAATAAATACATTAAACTATAATGAAAAGTAGTGATTCAAAAGTTTAGGCACTGTACCAGTTTCAACCCCCAAATAACCCAATTGTTACTAAACAAGTAACAGTGTAGAGATCCAGGAAAACTTCAAATTAGAAAATGATATACAGATCAAAATGGAATCTTTATTCTTTTTCTGTGTTATGCTGTGTATTCTTATTTTTCCTCACATCTGATCTTCTTGCATTTCTCTCCAATTTTTTAATAGCTCTTGCTGTCTCTAACCTGCCCGTGGAAGATATTTTCTTATTAAAAAGGTTTATGTGAGTCATAGAACTTGTTGTTGGATTACTTGTTGTCCCTGAGATTGTTGATACTTATTTTCATGTCTTCTAGTATCTGAGTATTTTGGACTTGTATCTGGGTCATGTTCCAGTGCACAGAAGCTAAAACTCGTTTTTAGAAAAAAGCCTTATTTTCATTTGCACTCCAGGAATGGTAGCTCTCAAGTAATCATTGATGTCAGACATAGGAATGCCACCCAAGTCAATGGGTGGCATAGCAATTGCCATGATTTTTGTAACTATAAGGTTACAAAATCATTTCCTCATCATCTTTGTATCTATAGTGCTCTGCTTACATTTTCAGGTTGTAGCTTGACTAAGTAGCCAGCTCTAAAATCTACCCCTACATAGATGCAAAGTAGAATGGTGCACAGGTCCTCTTAGGACTAAATACAGCAGCAGCATGAGTGAGGAGTCACAGTCAGTGCTATATCCCTCTTTCTTCTGCCATTATATCTAAACCCATGTTTGCCTGTGCAATCCATTTTATCTTGCATTTCTTTTTCTAAGTCTCTACAGCTGTGGGCATTTGCATGCTTATCTTTCAAGCACTAGCACCTATATGGGTGCCTTCCTGTGCTTGCTAAGGCAGCAGGTACTTGTCCAAGCTCTCCTTTGCATGCAGGTTGTGCCCAGCGCAAGTGATCACTGCTCCAGTGGCTGTCGTGTCAGTGGTTGCCCTAAGCCACTAAGTTGGGTGTTCTTGAAGACTGCATTACTTTTACCAAGGGAAGAGGTGTTCTACTAGCTAAACCCATAGCAGTAAATTTGTGTAGACTCCCATCAGCTTTACCATCCTTCCTCTCTCGTGTAGTGATAATAAATGTGTGCTGGGCATTATGCCCCTATTATCAAACTAATTCAATTAAATTAGAGAGAATGTAGACTGTGCCTTAGCCTTCACTCCCATTTTAAGACTGTAAGATTTCAAGTTAACTGCCAGCTGCCTGCATGATCAGGCCTGCAAATACATCTTAGCCTGGTGCTTTTTTCCAGGAGGGTGCTTCTGGAAGCAGTGTGAGCTGCACAGCTTTCATTTGCTCTGAGAACCACCCAGTTAGATGGTTGGGCCTCAGCATTTTAATAAATCCATGTGTTGTTAGACCTCATCACATTGTTATACCCAGGAGAAGGCAATTTTAATTTTCATATTGAATAGTAATGCTCTAAGTTAAACATATTGCTTTGAATCAAAGTAGCCAAAACTTGAAAGCATCCATAAAGTGGAAACAGGTGTATTCAGCTGTTTAAATACTTTGCAAGTTGACATGTTACCACAGTAGTTTGATTCACATCTCAAAGTTAGGCATTTGCATACTCAGAGTGAGATCATAAATCATTTTGGACAGCATATTACTGTGTTAGTTCCTGCAGATTGATGGAAACAAGTAGCTACAACAAAGCCATGCAAGTCTGTCCTGAACATATATGTGGACTTGTAATCATTAAAGCAAAAAAAGCATCAAAGTCATTTTCCATAAATAATAAAACAGCCAGATAAGGTTTTTCTACCACTGCATTATTTTTATGCTGCTTTTTGCTAGGCTGCTAGTTGCTGAGTTGAAAAGGATCACATGTGTATTTAAATAAAAAAGCAACAGGGCATCTAAATTCCATGTAAAAGAGAGCTCAGCGCTGTAATCGCAGAAGTAAATTCCAGCTGCTGTACAACACTCTGAATCGTGCACTATCTGGATTTTCTTGTTGTCTTTTAAGTAATTGTTCTATGCCATGACCCATGATCTTTGTTTCCCTGGAAGTAAGTACTACTCTATATTTTATGACATGCTGCAAAATGGATGAAAATATTAATCTTGAAAAAGTTAATTTAATAGAGGAAGAAGGGAGGGAGCCAAGCATTATGTTATAGTTTTTTGATGAATACTCTATATTTCATCTTTATGCACTTGAGCCAAGAGAATAACTCATCTCTTTGCATAAACATATGGTGGCTTTGTGTTTTAGGCAGATTTGTGACAGTAGTGAGTGAATGAGTTTCCAGGCTCTGACAATTGTCATATTCATGGGCAGCAGTACTGCCAAAGAGCGTACATGTTAACATGGATGTTCAAATTCCCTGCATAGCCAGTGCACTGCATTCAGAAACTGCTTCCCTTTAAAAAGTTGAATGTTCTATACTTGGTTTCTCGGGGATGGGGGGGGGGGGAGTTGTTTGTTTGGTTTTGTTTGTACTTATTTTTAGTTTTCAGTGCTCTTTATTTAAGAGCAAACATACAACGGTATTCAACTGTTCACAGATTCTGGCATTCATTCCTGCAGTCTTTTTCTGGGAAATGAATCTTTGCATACTATTTAATGATGGGAGCTGACTGCTGTATTTTCTCACTGTACATTAAATGTAAGAGACTGTGAGGTGGAAAGCAAGAGAAATACCACTCCATCTTTTGCTTGAAAAAGAGTATCTGAGAGATCTACTTTTGCATCCTGATAGACAAAGTAGGCAAGAAAGCTGCAGTAATGAAGAGAACAGTCTTGAATAAATTTAAATCTTAGCTACTTTACAGAAAAAGAGAGCCTAGGTGCAAGCTCAAAAAAATACAGTGGTACACTGGGAAACTTCTACTTAAATACAAGAATGGGAAAGAGAATTTTCTTTTCTATTAGACAATGCATGTTTTAGAGCTAGCAAAACAGGATCGAGAAATAAAGATTAGATATGTAGAAAGTCAACCTCAGTCAACACTTAACCTCACTTGCTTTTTGAGAACACTCAAAGATTTTGAGAGGAAAAGGCTAGTGAGAGCAAAACAACAGTTTCATTATGCTGCAGTGGAAAATGGAAAGTATCTTATACAACGATTCTGTCTTCCGCTTAGTTCTTTATTGGTAGTGGTGATATCAAACTTAATCTTAAAATCTCAACATGCTCAAACTTAATTCATCCCAAACTGCTAGCTAGATTTCAAAATAGATTTTCCAGGAAAGTGATAAGTAGAACAAAGAAACTCTGAGCTCAAACACTGGTTCTTCCATCATTTCCCAAGCAATATTTTGTGTATCTCTCTTCAAGCAAATTAACTGTTTGTAATGTTATTTGCTGAAAATTTGATGCTATCTATTCCAAAATCTGTTTTTCCTCAGGAATTAACAATTAGATTGGTGGTGGAGAAAGAATTTTTTGCTTTTAGTCTCCATGCTTCAAAGCTTATTTAAATGCAAGCACAAACCTTACCCTCACCCAATTTAACTTTTGCAAGCAGAGAATCCAAAAAGTATAACTGAACCAGCAAGTAATCTCAAAACAGAATTTTCTCTCAGTTCATGTCATTTCTAGGGGCAGGACCAACTAAAAATATATGTAATAAGTGATAAATTTTACTTTTTTAATGATAGAAATATCATTATACATATATGTCATGTTATTAAACAAGACGTGCTATAAATGGCAAAAGTTGGTAACCACTTCTGTTTCATCTTCCATGTTATTTTGTACCCAACACAATGAAGTTTCTATAATATAATATGTCAGTGAAGCTGTCCAAACAAAGTGAGCAAAATAGATCTTGCTTTATGTAAGCATATAGTTGATGAGTCAAAATGAGGTGGTGCAGTCAGTGGGAAATATTTCTGGATATTTGGGAATATTTACACAAACTGCTAATCTTACTGAAGTATGTAGAACGTAGGCTAACACTGATAACTAATCTCTGAAAGAGCAGAAAGAATGTACAGTAAGAAAAAAATTGTTTTATATACAACAAACCACTTAGACATGCACTATCTTGTATAATCTGGATTAGTGCTGAGGCATCTATTTTAGTTCTCCCAGTATTATTACTTAAAACTGAATTTGACAAGCTGTTGAGTATTCTTGCTTGATCCAGTAAAATGATCAAGAATATGCAAAGTAATATAGTACACTCTTGGTGTCACTTAGACTCTACTAAATCTGTTACAGGCTTTTAATGAATAAACTTAGTCTCATTTGTCCCAGTTCACTCATATGCATAAATTTACTATCCTTGGCATCAGAAGATGGATTTGTTTCTGTATTAATTGTAATTAGTTGCAACCTTTGCCCAAAACTATGGAAGTAAATGTTCACAATGAATCACAGAGGAATGGGGAAAAGCAGGAGAATTGATGAAGTCTTCATCTCAGGTGACATTTGAACTGATGCAGTGAAGAATATTTCAGGCACCAGTTGAACTCAATAAAGCACCCATTTCAGAGTGACATGAGTTGAACTATATGACTTGTATAGTACAGCCATGTGTATTCCTATTTGGAGAATGCTCAAGCCGTGGATAAAATGAAGCACATTCTTTTAGCTTTGCCGCTTTCCTGAGTTCTTACATTTATTTTTTTCAAGTATGAATGTTTATGGAGTATTGTCTTAGTTTTTCTTGTGAGGATATTCTGTTGAATGTTGACATCTGCTAGATGGAAATTTATGATAGCACTGAGCACATCCAAATTTTATTGTCATCAAACAGAAGTAAGTTTGCTGAATGCAAATTAACTTCACTATAATAAAGCATTTGAGAGACCAAAAGTATCAAAGGGATCAAAAATGAGTTAGGTAAATTTATGAAGGAGTCCTGAACTATTAAACACAGGTTCCCTGCAAGGAGTTCATAAGCTGCTGTTTGATATAAGAAAAACGCCACCATACATTTGCATTGATTCTTAAGTAACTCCCATTGAACTTTCACTGATGGTCACCACGAGAGACACAACGTTGTGCTTAATTTTGGATGTCTTGTCCTGATTTGCTATAGCTGATACACTATGATATCTTCACGGTCAAACCTGGTGGAGCTAACCAAAGGAAAGTCAGCTTATTATCATCTACCACACATGCAACTGTTGAAAAATACTCTGCTTGAGGCAAGAATAGAAAAGGTTGGAGATGTCCCACTGCACAGAGCTGTGGTTCAGGATATATTATTTTCTCCCTACTAGTCATCTTGTCCAGAACATTCTACTGAAATTTTTGCAACATCTTGACATTCTCAAATAGTGTCAGTTGCCCAGAAAGGACCACTGCTCTGATAGAATTATGCATCAAGAGGGGATGTTTGAAAGGGATAATGAGATGTTGTGTGCCAATATACTTGTTCCTCTGAAGGAAACAATCCTGAATTTATTTTCACTATTCTTATGTAATTCTTATTTTAATCGGTAATTTTCCAAACAATTAAAAAAAAATATAGGAAAAAAAATAAGTTTTGTTTACATGTTTCTCCTTTGTAGCAAAGGTCAATTCTGTGTATAGTCTCAGAGGCAAATTAGTCCACAATCAAGCTGTAAGAACCATTACAAATGGCTGAATTTTGTATCAGGAAAGTAACTTGCACTATTTTCTTTGTAACTGAAAGGAAAATATATGTGGACCATCTTCTAGAGTCATAACTGAACAATGAAATCATTTATTCTACCTGGGCTGATTTTCTCTGCAAACAGCCAAATGATATTCATGTGATACATTAAACTTATTTTGCCATTGTGAAATTACTTTCTTTTTCTCTAAATCAACTCACAGTAGTTAAAATGTCTGAAAGCTTACAATTTTTCATGCACAATATGGATCAAGGGAGTCTGTAAAATGATTTGAGTTATGTGTTTTGACTGACCCCTACATGGGCAGCAATTACAATCACTAGTCAGTAATTTCTCTGGAAATTACTTTCCATGCAGTTAGCTTGCTGTTATATCTGAAATAGAGGACAAACAAGATTTGCCAGTGAAATTTATGCTTTTGTCCAGATCTAGAAGACCTGAAAAATGATTTGCAAGCCTCAACTATTATTGTTATTATTATTATTTATTATTATTTTTACCAATTAAGTACATTGAGAGATTATTGTCTTCCTACAAATTATCTCTCATTGATTATTTTGTCATTTTGGTAAAGTCCTAATGAAAACCCATTCTCTGTAATTAGAGATTATGTTGTTGTTTGAATCTAAAGTTAATCCGTAGCTGAAAGATCAGAATTCTATAAAGGAATGAGCTTTGGCCACTAAGATTCTATAATGAATATAACTTTTATTAAAATTTAATCTGCATGTCCTAGAAATGAATACCCATTTTGTTTTAGGGTCTATTCTGTTTTTGAACTTGTAGATCTTTGATTTTGCCTGGAAGTTGTCACAGTTCAGGTAAGGGGCAGTAACCAAATCTGTGATCTCATCATTATTTCATCTCTCTTCCAGACAGTGAGCAAATTAAACCGGAATTTTGACTGTTTTTTTCCCTTGTGTCTTTCTTCATCCCATCAGGCACACTAAGTGGATCTATACACTCCCAATTCATTGATAATCCCTACAGATTTAACGATTTTTCTGAGCTCACATTGTGACAGGTCCAGCTGTAACTGAAATCTGCAGCAAGATATTGATGATTCTAGGAAACAGGCAACAGACCAAGAAGAGATAAATCTCAATAAAATTATGATTGAGTGTAAAATGAATTCACACCAGTGTCCAACTGAAATTGCCCTGTAGTGTTAAAAGATTTCATTTTCAAATTCTAATTCAGTGCATAAAATAGCAGTTGACATAGCTATAATTGTAGAAATCTTTTAAAATTTAAGATGCTAAATTTGAAAATATACTAAAATGCATAATGGTTGTATTAAAAATAATAGCATGCCTCCATTTGTCCAGCCATTTGTAGCTCCAAACTAAAGGTAACTAGTCATGCCTACTGAAGCAATGAATTTTTGCTTCTGAGCAGTTCTGTCTTACAGAACACTTTCTTTTACACTGCAATACATATTTTGTAGATCAAGGTCTGACTTGTTTCTGATGGGAACGGTGGCTTGCATTATAATGTCTTGTGGTAGAATGAACCAGGTTTATTTTGATCTTTGTGCTTCTTCAGCATTTCCAGCAAAAACAGACATTAGTCAGGTGATGAGCATGAAGAGTAACAGTGATTTGAGGAGTTAGGCACTTAGGAACTTGACAGAAGAAACGGCTCTTTACACAACTTGAATTTGATGGGGCTACTGTTGTCCCCTTTAGGGACTTTCTATTGCAAGAGATATCTACAGTGCTTTGAGTGAGTGGGTAGGTCTCTCTAAATGAACTCTTATAATGATGTCTAGTTTCAGAGCAGAGTTTTCACTTCTCCTTTGAGAAGTTCAATTATGTGAAGATTATAGAAGTAGCTGTAGGAGATGTTCTGTAATGCCTTTGGTATTAATTCAAAGAGGAATGAGTCAAAAAATAATTTGAGGCCTGACATTAATCTTTGAATTTGTAGAAGAGCAATTGTTAGAAAATTCCCTACTGGTTTATTTTCCCAGTTTGATTCAGGACAGCCTTGAACAGCAGGTTATTCAGCACGGGGTTGATATTCTGTTCTATATGGCTAGCATAAAATATTGCTGTCAGGAGTCAATTTGGATCAGTAAATACTTCTTTTCCTGCAGTCCTCCAGTATACGTGTTTGGGTTTTTGTTTGTTTTGTTTTGTTTTTCAAAGGGACAGAGAGGGCAGAAAAACTGTTTTTGGAAAAACATGTATTTTACAAGGTTTGATTAACATCAGTTGGTTGATGGATCAAAACCAGAATCTGAAATCAAAACTTTTTTTTTTTAATACAGTGAAGCTAAGCATTGACTCTGTCTTATAATATTTTTGATTGTAAGCCTGAGAATCTTAAAACTCACGTGTGTATTCAAAATGTTATATATATTTCTTTACAACTTGTTTATGCTCTTTAAAATCATCGAATTCTGTCTATGTGGTCTGATCTCATCAGAGTCATATTTTAGGTCACCATCTCTGTAACAAATACGGTACCTACAAATTCAAATACGGTACCTACAAACTCGACCCCAAACTAAACTGTATCCTCAGGCAATCTCAGATGCTGAACATTAAATCATTTCTAACTGCAAATTATATTCCCTTCATTAATTTCTAGAATTCCCCAATTTAGCAATTATACAAAGCCAAATGTTCAATATTGAAAATGCCCATAAGATTTATATTTTAATTTCTCTGAGCTCTTTATCATTGTTCAGAGGTGGTATACATGATTTACAGATGCTTAAGAATCCCATGGAAGGACAAAATTATTGTCATACTGGGAATCCATCCCTCATAATTTGCATGAAAGGCAAGATGGACAATTAGCATAGACAAGACTGAAGCAAATGGATGTTTTACTCTGGCAAAGAGGAGCAGTAATAACACTGGATGATGTGACGAGTTTTTTTTCTCTCTGGTTTTCTAGCTTTGATAAAGTCTATATGTATGAGTTGGGACCAAAAGGTCCCTTCAGTTCATCTGTTCTTAATGTTATGTAATTGCCATATCACACTGTAAGCAATGGGGAAAAACAGGTTTCTGCTTCCAATTATAAAATGCTAGGCGTAAGAGCAAGCATGTACAGAGACTGGCTAGGACACAGAACTTAATGTCAAATGTATTGTTCTTAAACACTTGTTCTCAGCTTTGTTCTCAAAAGGATTTATATGATGTATCAAGGAGAATATTTTCTTCTCCAGTAAGATAAAATGAGTATAAATCCAACAAGATGCTCTCATCATCCCTGTCAAAAACAAAATCTCTTTGAAGATTTGGAATATTTCCCGTTAGCTTTGATGAAAAACAGAGCTTTAAGTGAATTATTTTTTTCAAGAAGGGTATAGAGCACAAGTCAAATTGTTAGGTTGCCCTTGGGATTCTCAGGCAATTGCATTGCTGGATTGACTGGGTGTCCTGTAGCATATGCAGAAAACTCAGACTGTGTGTGTTGATGACACTATCATGTCCTCATGGAGTTTTTTACTTTTCCGTGTGAAGGGCATGTCAAGGGGAGAACATATAAATAAATCACAGTGTATTTGCTACTTGAGGTTTCACTACAAAAATGTCACCCAAAATGCAGATATTACTTCCTGTGTTTTAGCAAAATTTTTGAACTTTACTCAATGCATATATAGGGAGAGGAAGAAAAAGCAATTAGTATGTTAGCCTTTTTGCACTTGCCTTGAGCTTAGGACCTTGTTATGGTTAAGGTGGTGGTCTTAGTAAATAGTAAAGGAGGCACAAGATTTGTACTTCATACCTGAATAACTAAAATAATTGTTGCCCCCTATCTTCAAAATGCTGTGCCTCTGTTTATTGGCAAGCAACTGGTTATAAATATTCCTCCTATAGGACACAGAATATACTTACTGCAAGTATTTTCCAATACAGGTC